>CM021101.1:383785881-384385881 GCA_007115665.2 Sequoiadendron giganteum | reverse complement strand
TAGCAATATTTTTGTAGCTGTGCCAAAGTTTTACTAACCCCAAAATGTCCTACAATTAGTGATGTGTGTGCTTCTATGATTACATGTGCTTGTTCATTCTTTGGAATGCATAATTTCCCTAATTGATACAATAGTTTATCATGCACATAGTAATCCTTTTCTTCTACTTGTTTGCCTTGGATTAGAGATGCATAGATATCCTTAAAATTTTCATCAATAGCATATTGTTCTTCAAAACTTGCATGCATAATAGAACTATTTTTAAGGATTATCAAAGCATTGGAAACTGGAGGTCTAGAGAGCATGTCTGCTACTTTATTATGGGCACCTTTCTTGTACTTAATTACTAAGTGAAACTATTGAAGAAAACCCATCCACCTGAAGTGCCTACTTTGTTGCATCTTAGTTTGTGAATGCAAATATTGCAATGGTTGGTGATTGGTATGGATTACTGTTTCCTTCCCCATTAAGTAGTGTTTCCATTTTCTAACACTCTAAAATAATGCATAAATTTCCTTATTATAAGTAGGATAGTTAATGACTGCACCTGAAAAGGTTTCAAAGTGATAGCAGATTGGCTTACCTCCTTGCATTAGCACTGCTCCCATGGAAAATCCACTTGCATCTGTTTCGATTTCAAACAATTGGTGTAAATCTGGTAAAGCCAGAACTGGTGTTGTGCTCAACTTCTCCTTCAAAGTGTTGAAGGCCTTCTACTATGGACCTCCCCACTAAAAATTTGTCTTCGTACTGGTCAATGAGTGCAATGGTGATGCAATATAAGAGAAGTTTGCAATGAACTTTCTCTAGTACTGGACTACACCTAGGAAACTTCTGACTTCAGTAACTGTACTTGGCTTAGGCCATTTTAAAATAACTTCAACCTTCGTAGGGTCTACTTTCAATTGACCACCTCCTACGACGTAGCCTAAGTACACTAAGGATGTCTTAGCGAATTCACATTTAGACATCTTTACAAAGAGTTTTTCTTTTCTCAATACATCAAAAACGTTTTTTACATGACTCACGTGATCTTCCCAAGTTCGACTGAATACAAGAATATCATCTAAATACACTATGACAAAATCATCAATAAAAGGATGAAATACATCATTCATGACTCTCATAAATGTAGTCGGTGCATTGCAAATCCCGAAGGGCATGACCAACCACTCGAATAGTCCTTGTTTTGTCTTGAATGCAGTTTTCCAAATGTCATGTTCTGCAATTCTTATCTAATGATATCCATTACGCAAGTCTAACTTAGAGAAATAAACTGCATGTTTTAACTGATCAAGTAAATCATCAATACGGGGAAGAGGATACATGTTCTTTACCGTTATCTTGTTCAGGGCTCGATAGTCGATGCACATTCTTCAAGACCCATCCTTCTATGGAACCAACACAATTGGAGAACCACAAGGAGATGTACTAGGACGTATGAATCCTTTTTGCACCAACTCTTGAACTTTCTTTTTGATTTCCTCATTCTGCAAAACTAACAAACGGTACATGCCAATGTTTGGAAGAGGCCCATCCTGCTGTAAATGGATTTCATGTTGTATCTCTCTCCTAGGTGGCAACCCCTTTGGTTCCTGAAATAATTCTTCATAACTTGAAACTATTTTGACCATCTTAGTTTTACACTTTGGATCACACCCCTTAAATGCTTCAGCTTTTGCATCCTCTTGATATTTTACGAGCATTAATACAAAGTTCTTACTATAATTGAACAACCTTTTCATTTGACCAGCTTTGACTAGTGCAAGATTAGTCTTAACTTTGTGTGCACATACAATGTATTCTATCCCATCCTTAAAAATATGATACTTATTCTCCCCCCTGTAGAAGATTTCTTTTTTGTCATATAGATAAGGACTCCCTAACACAAGCCCACAAATATCCAAAGGGACAACATATACTTCTACCTCATCAACAAAGTTTGTAGTGATAGCAAATTTCAGTTTACATTGTTTTGTTACTTGCAGTTGAGCATCATTGCAAACCCATCCAAGCGGATATGGCTTTGGATGAGGTGTTGTAGTTAAATGGAGTTTCTTTACCACCTCTTCAGATATTAAGTTGACTTGAGAACCCGTATCAAACAGTGTGTCAATCTTAGTGTGCTTAGATACAACTCAAATATGAAACAATTCATTATGTTGTTTATCGGCTTTAGGAGGAGTGGATACTTTACTTGTACTTGCATTAGAAATACTTGTATCAGTAGAGAGAGTTATACTTTTAATTTTACCTTGGATCCCGGTAGCAACAATCTTTGTCTCATCTCCGAAGTCAAATCCAATATCTTGTTGAATCATTGCAACAGTCTTTTTCTTGCCTTTATTCCCTTTGTATCTTTTCGGCCTTAGTTCCAGATGCAGCTTCCAACACTTTGAATCATCATGCCCCTCTTTCTTACAATGGGATCATTTGGGCTTATCACCCTCCTTCTTAACTATAGTTGTCTTTTTCCCTTTGCCTTTATCTTTACCTTTACCCTTAAACTTCCCTCAGACTTAGATGGTTTATTTGAAAAATTATCACTGAAATTTCTCTTACCTCTTGACTCTAAATGAGTGGCTTGGACTGATACTTCATCCAAATTATTAGGACTCAACATTAGAATGGTATGTCGTAGGTAAGAATGCAAACCACCTATGTACTTCAGTAGTGTATCTTGAGTATACAAAGGAACACTTTAAAAAATAGCTCATTTTCTAAACTCATGGGTGTAATCTTGGACAAACTAGCCCTTACCTTGCCTAAAGTTTTTCCAGTTCATTGTTAATTGTTGCATTTAACCTAAAGGATAAAAAAAAAAATTTAAGGGCAACAACAAATTCCATCCAAGTCATATTAACCTTACCATGGCGAGCAATTTCCTCCCGAGTTCTACTCTCCCACCAAGTGAGATTTGTACCTCCCAACCAGAGAGTGGCTAACTGGATCATAGAAGCATCTTTTGTTAGGCCTTGAATCCTACAATACACTTCTACCTATTGGATCCAATCACCTAACTTTTTGGCATTTAACTCACCACCATACTTAGGTAATTCAAATTTTACACCTAGTTTAATAACAAGCTTCGACTTGCTCTTAAATGGATTATTAGTGGGAGAAGAAGAAGAGGGAGAAGAAGAGGAGGAAGAAGAGGAAGAAGGAGAAGACGGGGTAGATGGAAGAATAAACTGGAATTTTTTCACCATCTTCAGAATGCTTCTTCTTGTCTTTACGATCTTTAGAATCTTCCTTCTTCGAAGAATCTCCCTTCTTCTCACGCTTCTTCTTATCTGCATAAAGCTCTCTAACTATTACTCCCATCTCAAGGAAGGCTTGCTGAAAAGACTTATCATCAAGCTCAGGCTCAGTACTTTTCCCAACTTCGGTTCCTTCCATCTTGGGCAAGGTTTTTCTTTTACCGATCTGAGGATTATATTCTTCAAGCTCTCCTTCACCTTTCTGAAGCTTGGAGCGTGTTATCATTCAAACCTACAATCTTAGTTAAACACAGCTTTGATACCAAATTTGATCTGATTTAACAAATCTATGGCAGATGCTTTGAATGCTTAATTATAATCTGAAAGTGCTTAATTACAATTTAACTCTTAACAAAATTAAATTGATGAAATTATAAAGAGATTAAAGAAAGAACAGAATGAGAGAGAGAAATAGAATGCAAACGAAATTGATAATGAAGTTCATCGTTTAAAATGACTACGTCTTCGGGCCCCTCTCCAATGAGTGGACCGATCCAATTATTCCTCCAAAAAATTGGTTGCATTCGTCAACAGAACCTCCTCCTGGTTTACAAAGAAATTCTCAAATGCACTTCCAAAGTGTGTGGAAACAAACTTCTCCAAAAGCACGGAAATACAATAATTTCTCCAAGGAAAGCAACTCTCACACTTGCAAAGTTCTTCCAAAATCACTTACTTCACACCCCCCATTCTACCCCTTTTTATATTACATTTTATGCCAAAATTGGTGTAAAACCAATTAACTACCCAATCTCCCTTACATAGAAAAAAATTCAATAATATCCTCCTTTAATAATTTCTGGAAGGATAATATCCCCTCAAAATAATTTCATTTCCATTTGAATGGTTACAAATAGATTTATTCGCTATTATTTAGGAGATATTTTATGTAAGGTTTTATTTGACCCCTTAATTTAGGAATAATATTCCTAATATCTCTCATATAAAGAGAATACGTTAGGCTCCTTAACCCATGGGATATATTAGGCCACTAAAATTAAGGATATAGCCTTATCTTAAGGCTTTGAAAAAAATCAAATCAAATCCCCTTTAGAGAAGATGGTGGGTGGTGGTCCCACCACCCTCTCTTTTTAAATGCTTAAATAAAACATGATAAGGGGGATCCCTATTTAAGTGGGCTGCCCCCCATACCATGGGTGGCATCCCACTATATGTGGGTTACCCCCCATAGCATGGGTGGTGCTCCACTTAATGTGGGCCGCCCCCCATACCATGGGTGGTGCCCACATAATGTGGGCCACCCCCCTAGGATGGGGGAAACCCACTTAATGATTTTTTTTATATATTTTTTTCCCTTTTTTTTATTGTTTTTTTATATTATTCCAACAATAATATTGTCATGGGTTGCCATGTGTCAGGGGTTGATTGGTTGTTGAGCTGACTAGGCGTTGACGTCATCGGAGCAATTTTGACCAATCTTTGACCTTCCGTAACTTCGTCATATGGAATTCATTTTCCATGAAATGAACTCTGTCGGAATCATGATGATGAGCACTATGAAATGGTGTTTACTTTGACCGATTTTGACGACTTTGATTTTTTCCCTTTTTTTGGCCTAGGTTTGGGAGATGACCAGAAGTTTGACCATAAATATCTTGAACTCCAGGACTCTGATTGACTCCGTTTGAGTTGCATTGGAGTTAGGATCCTGAGCACTTCTTAATGATACCAAAACTTGAGAAAAATGGAGAATTTCAAAATTTGACGAAAAATCCTCTGGATTAGGCAAAGAGGTGTTCATCTAGAAATGTATCATTGACTGGAGAGGGTTCGTTGTCTGAGTGTTGTAACTTGGAAAAAAATTTTGCAACCACATTTTCTTGACCAGGCTTATCAAGTATAGTTATATCAAATTCTTGGAGTAAAAGCAACCATCTAATGACTTTACCAGTTACCACAGGTTTATTCATTAAAAACCGAATTGTCAAATGATCTGTGTGGACAAACACTTTATAACCAATAATATAATACCAAATTTATTAATTGAATATAGAACAACTAAGAATTCTTTTTTAGTTACCGTGTAATTTACCTCGGCCCTTGTGAAATTCTTACTAATGTAGTAAATGGAGTAGAAGATATTATCTTCTTTTTTCCCAAGCACAGCTCCCATCGAGCAATCTGAAGCATCTGTATGAATATGAAATGGTAGTTCCCAATTTTGACCTCGTAGAACTGGTGTGGTTACAAGATTTGTTTTGATGGCCTCAAAGGCTTCTTTACACTCAGGTGTCCAAGAGAAAGTAGCATCCTTGGAAAGCAAAGCAAATAAAGGAGAAGCAATTTTATTGAAATTTTGAATAAATCTCCAGTAATACCCTGCATGACCAAGAAAACTACAAACATCTTTCTGGCTAGAAGGTGTGGGTAAGTCTTGGATAATTTGGATCTTTTTAGGATCCACTTGTATACCTTTAGAGGAGATGTAATGGCCAAGCACAATTCCTTTAGTCATAAGTATATGGCATTTTTCATGACTTAATGATAAATTGGTATCTATACAACGCCTAAGTACTTTTTCTAAATTTTTCTTGGCCTCCTCATGAGTATCACCATGAACAGTAAAATCGTCCATATATACCTCAACATAGTCATTGACAAGATCCACAAAAATACTTAAAACTACCCATTGAAAAGTAGCAGGAGCATTACATAAGCCAAATGGCAAGACTATATAAGCAAAAGTCCCCCAAGGACAAGTGAAAGTGGTTTTGTCTTGATCTTCTGCTGCGATGTGAATCTGATTGTAACCGTTGAATCCATCTAGAAAGAAAATAATTTCTTACCTGAAAGAGTATCCAACACTTGATCAATAAATGGTAATGGAAAATGATCTTTCTTAGTAGATTTATTTAATGCTCTATAATCCACACAAATTCTCCATTTACCATTTTTATTAGGAACTACAACTAAAGGAGAAACCCATTAACTACCTGAAATAGGATATATAAACCCAAAATTTAATAGTTTTTGTAATTCCTCCTTATTTATTTCACGCAAGGCAGGATTTAGTTGACGTTGTGGTTGCCTAATTGGACGACTACCTTCTTCAATGTAGATACGGTGGGTACAGGTATCAGGATGAATGCCACACATATCTTGGCATTCCCAAGCGAATGCATCTTTGTTTGTTTTAAGCATGGCAATAAGGTCCTAGATTTGTTCAGAGGTTAATTGTGGATTAATGTTAAGTGTATGATTAGGAAAAAAATCCATAGCTTCAAATTGTATGGGTGAGTTAATGGCTAAAGCTTGCAAAATGGATGGCCTATCAGAAAATAAGAATGAACCATACAAGCAATTATGAGGTAGCAATTGCTGCAATGTGATAGAGTGTTGAACATACTGTGAACTACCAACCAATGGAAAATTCCCAAAAGGACATTGAGCATTTATACCTGAATGAAGGACCATGCTTTCAAAAATTTCATTAGATGTATACTTGTTTAAAATAAAATTAACAACATTATCCTCAGTAGGTTCCTCCATATCTAGAGCTTTATCAATTGTCAAAGTTGGCAATGACTCATCCAGGTCACTATCAACCAAAATTGGGTCCTCTATTTCCAATAAAGGTTGTGTTGGCGGGTATAGACTCAATTGTTTCTTGTGCCTACCATTAGAGATGACCACGTTCCCTGATCTACAATTAATTAAGGCATCCATAGCTGCTAGCCAAGGTCATCCCAAAATTAGGGGGTATCCCCCCAGCTTAATCTTTGGCTACAAAATCACAAAGTTTGTTGGGTATTCCCATGAATCAATAGAAAGAATTACATTCTCAATTACACCTTCAGGCTTAACCAAAGATTTATCTTCCATTTGAAGAACTGTAGGAGTAGGCCTAAGTCCCTCTAATGATAGTTTTTTCTTCATTTCATTTGTCAATACATTAATTGCAGCACCCAAATCCACAAGGGTATTAGGAATACTTACTTTACCAATTGTTACCTTGATGACCGGACTCCCTGGATCAGAATATTTTGGAATGGTTATATTTCCAAGCATAAGATCTACCAATTGTTTGATGACTTGAACATTTTTCGGATTTTGCTTCTTTTTCTGCTTCTGGGTAGAAAGTTCACAAATTTTCTTTCTATAAACAGGAATATCCTTGATGGCCTGCAACAAAGGAATTTTGATGTTAACATTGCATAATTCATTAACAAAATCAAACTCGGATTGAGAATCCTCCCTTTGTATTGGTTCAGGTTGAAATCTTTTGGGAAAAGGAGGTTCCTTGGTCGGTTTTGGTTCTAACTCGTCATTGATTTCTGTAATAGTGGGCCCCAAAAGAGCCTTCCCTGACCTCAACTGAACTCCATCTATCTCTAATGTGTTTATGGGATAGGTGGACTAACCTGTTGTCTCATTGTTATATACTGGTTGAGTCACCTTATTATTGGGGTTGGGATTTGGTTGGGTTGGCATAGATGTAGGTCTTGGTGGTTGTGGTGGATGATTTGTTGGATTTATGGGTTGAGCAATCAAAGATGGAAAACCTGGAAGAAGTTGTTGTGATTGTTGGTATGGGTTAACTATAGAAGGTGGTGGAAATTGGAATGGTTTTTGTTGATATGTTGGTGGTTGTGGCGGTTGTGGCCTCCATGCATGTTGCCATGGCTGTGAAGTATATGGACACTGTGGTATCCACTGAGGGTATGGGGGTTGTTTCCAACCCCCATACCATCCTGATTGATAGGAATTGGATTGGCTAGGTCCTAAAACAAGATAGTCATTCATCATACTAGGGTGCATTTCCCGTGGTGGAAAAGATTGCCTAGGGGCCATGTAATAGACAGGTTCCTTAGAATATTCCATTTTGGGCATACCCGTAGGAAAAGGTTTCAGCATGGAGTTCCTACTAACTTCTTCTAAGGATGAAATTTTTTTCCTATTGTATGGGAAATCCTCACTACCATGCTTCTTGCGACATGTTGGACAAAACACGGCTAAATCCTTCTCAGCTTCTTCTTGCTTCCAATAGGTGTAAAGAGTGTATATTTATTTCCCCGTATGATTTAGCAAATCTATTTTAAGGTCTTCAAGTAAATTGCCTATTTCCCTCTTTGTGATACCTGTCATATTATTTGCGGTATAAGGTTTACTTGGATAGCTCCTTCCCGAATGTTGCAACCTTGAATAGTTCTTGCAAATATCACAGATATCAGTAAATTCCATTTTGGAGATATTTCCTTTTCCTATTAAATTTAATGCTTCCATAACATCATCTCTTATCCCCCTAAGAAATAACATTTTAATGGTATCATCGTTTAGTCCCTCCTGACAAGACCGTTGAAGACTAAACATAAAACGTTCAAGGTAGTCTTCTACAGACTCCTCTTCTTTTTGAGTCATGCAAAAAATCTCATCCCAAACCTCCTTTGTTTTGCAATATTCTTGGTACTTGTTCAGGAATAGTTCCTTCATGACTTCCCATGTTCTGATGTTTCGAAGGTTCATAAATCATCATAGAGCGGCATCCTTCAATGTAGCTGGAAATAGTTTGAGTTTTTGTGCATCATTTTGGCAGTCATAACTGTGACATAACACATCAAATTCAAACAAAAACATATCAGGATCTTCTATTGAAAGACCACGAAAAATGGGCAAAGTAGAATGGGGAATATTCTTCATGGGGGCATCTCTCCCGGGATGTGTGATTGGAAATTCAGAAGTAACCAGATTATTGTTAGCTAATGCCCTGTTGTGATTGTTGTTATTATTGTTGTTGTTGTCGAGATCCATAACTTGAAATGCCCCATGAGTGAAATAAGTTTCAAATGGCTTGTGACCCTCTTCAAAGAATGGACCAGCTTCTTCCCCATAAGATTCTTTGAAAAATTGTTCAACCTTTTTGCGTAATATTTCAAAAGAGCTTGGTTGAGTATTTGTGGGTGTTTGGACAATAGTAGTCTCAATAGCACACTTCTCTAGATCAAGTTTGGGTAATTCTAATGAAGGCAATTTAGCTTTCACTTCCTTCTAAGTTGAGCTACTTTCCTCAATAAATGATTTTGACTTATCTTGCAATTCTTCAGGTTGCGGATTCTCAATGGATGGTGCTGACTTATTTTTGGGTTTTTCGGGTTGTGAATTACTTCCCTTTTCTTTCCCAATGAATCTTCCCCTACTATCTATATTATGATTCATGCACCTAAATGACCTATGACAAAGAAAAATAATGTTAATTACCCAAATAGAATTAACAATTGTGTGGACTTTCTCCTTAACGCAATGTTCCTAACTTAGTTTACTGAAAATGCAGGTCTTTAACACCGTTCCTGGGCAACGGTGCAAAAATGATTGGACTAAACTATGGTCTTAATTTGCTTTTAAGATAATTTTGATTTTAACTCTTGGAAATGGCTTCCTCGGTTTATCCTAAAATGTCAATCCGAGAACGTGGGCTTTTGAACCGTGTTGTGGCAATATGCCGAAGAGCTACAATTAATAAACCAAGGGTTGATGAATGAAAACTAATGTAACCTGTTAAATAGAATTCCAATTGGCAGACTTCTTGTCACAAATGTGACAGGAACCCGTAAAGAAATAATTTTGCAACAGAAACAGATTACTGGCATACAACAGAACTGAACTGAAACTTTATGAAGCAAAATGAAGAATCTACCTTCACATAATATAAATAGAATCAGAGTTGTTGGTTGTGCAATAGATTAATTAATTATTCCACTTTCAGCTCTTTATAACTTTTTCCTACAGTACCAAACTGTTCTTAACACTGGTAATAGCTAATTTGATGAAACATACACACCAATAGATGTTGAATGAATCAATAAAGATCATAACAACGAGAATTAATATAAACTAACATGCTTGTGGAAATGAATTACATAGATGAAGAAAATGGATAATACAAAAATGAGAATCAAATGAATAACACAGAAATCAAATTAATCAAATAGCTATAAAACATACATTACCACACATATAAATCTACTACTGAGATCACCAACAACTGAGGAAGTGGACCCTGCCTTTGTCGGTTATTGAATGATGAAGCTCACAAACACGAATCTATTCCACACTAGCTTTCATTCGATAGAATTATAGAAACAAAGTAAAACGCAGATCTTTTATCACGCAAGTCTGATTTTTAATTATATATTATATCATTTTTAGTTTTCACCATGAATACATATATATATTTTGATCATACTATAAACAACAGATAAGTTTGTTTGTTTGTTCGGCCTATTGGCCACTCACAAACAAGAGTCTAAAAATGATAAAGGGTCGCAGGCCACTTTTAACGCTAAATCAAAACAACTTAACTAAAATAACTAGTCTTAACAAAATCTTGTTGATTTCACTCCATCAATTTCTTGAGGTCCCTCCATTTGTAATAGCCATTAACTTCCTTTCGAACTGTCTCCTGCCATTTGGACACAAAACGATCAGATTTATCAAGATTTTCAGTAATTCATTAATCCCAATTTATTTTCCTTATTTTATTAAATATTAAGGTTCCTTCAGCAAATGGCGACAGGAATATGGACAGGGACATAGATAAAAAGTAAATTATAAGGTAAAAATAGTGGACTATTCTACACTCATCATATAGGTGATATACCCATGTCATCTGGTAACTCTACTTCATATGCATTTCCTTAATCAAATTTCCTCAAAACCCTACAAGGTCCAAACTTCCTCATCTTGAGCTTACTATATGTGCCAACTAGAAATCTTTCCTTCCTCAAATACACCATCACTTCCTCTCCAACTTCAAAATCCTTTTGCCTCCTCTTTTCATCTACCTTCTCCTTATACTTCTAGTTCATATCTTCCAACTACAGCTTCACTTGAGTATGAACTTTCTTCATGTATTCTACAAATTCCTCTACTTTTTTGCTCCTTTTATCTTCCTTACAGATGTCTTGCAATTCTGAGATACCTTTGGGGTGAACTCCAATAACAATCTCAAAAGGTGTCTTTCCTGTACTCCTATTTACTGAATTATTGTAGGCAAAATCTACTTGTGCAAGGACCAAATCCCAACTTCCAGTCTTCTCTCCAACCAAACATCTTAGAAATTTTCCCAAAATCCTATTTACTACCTCTTTTTGTCCATTTGTCTATGGGTGAAAAGTAGAACTGAACTTCAAATTTGTCTTCAACTTCTTCCAAAGTGTTCTCCAAAAGTAACCAACAAATTTTTTATCTCTGTCTGAAATAATACTCCTAGGTAATCCATGCAATTTGACCACTTCCCTGAAAAACAAGTCTGCTACATGTATTGCATTTGTTTTTTTCTTACAAGGTATGAAATGTGTCATCTTCAAAAATTTGTCCACCACCACAAATACTGAATCATTACCTCTTTGTGTCTTTGGTAAACCAAGTATAAAATCCATGTTGATATCCCCCCAAGGTCTTTCTGGTAATGGCAAAGGTTTATACAATCCAATGTTCTGACTACTCCCTTTTGCAACTTGACAAACTCTGCAACTCTGAACAAATTTCTTAACATCCTTATGAATATGAGGCCAAAAGTAATTTTCACTCACCAATGCTATTGTCTTATCAATTCCAAAGTGTCCTACCAATCCTCCATTATGCTTATTTTTTATCAAGTTATCCCTCATTGAACTTCAGGGTATACACAACTGATTTCCTCTTGAATGAAATAATCCAACCACTAAATCCTATCCTCCAAGACTGGTTCTTTACATGTTCTCCAAGGTTTTGCAAAATCTGAGTCTTCCTTATACAGGTTCTTCAATTCTTCAAAGCCTAATACTTTCAGTCTCATTTGTGCTAACAAATTCCTTCTCCTACTCAAAGCATCAGCAACTCTATTGGATTCTCCACTCCTATGCTTCAAAACAAAAGTATAACTCTACAAGAACTCTACCCATCTCATGTGTTTCTGATTCAACTTACCTTCACTATTCAAATGTTGCAAAGCTTGATGATCTGTATACAACACAAACTCCTTAGATAACAAGTAATGTCTCCACTTCTTCAAATCTTGAACTATGGCATAGAACTCCTGATCATACATTGAATATCTCCTCCTAGCATCATTCAAACTCTCACTGAAATAAGCTATTGGTCTTCCTTCTTGACTTAATACTACTCCAATTGTATTTCCACTTGCATCACAATTCACTTGAAATACTTTTTTGAAATATGGTAAATCCAACGAAGGTTGCTCAGTCACCTTCTACTTCAATAACTCAAAAAATTTGTCTACTCCAGATGTCCACATAAAATCCTTCCTATCTCCTCTTATTGTTTTTGTCATAGGGCTACAAATAGAACTGAAATTCCTAATGAACTTTCGATAGGAACTAGCCAATCCATGAAATGATCTTACCTCTCCAATGTTTTCCAGTGTAAACCATTCAATAATAGCTCTTAACTTCTCAAGATCCATCTTCAATCTATCCATAGATATCACAAATCCCAGATATACCGACTCTTCCTTCATGAAACTACACTTCTTAATGTTTATCAACAGTTGTTCTTCCCTCAACCTCTGCAAAACTTGTCTTATGTGCAAAAATGTTCTTCTCTAGTCTTATTGAAAATCAAGATGTCATCCAAATAGACAATCACAAACTTAGCCAAGAATTTATTCAATACCTCATTCATCAACCTCATGAAAGTACTTAGTGCATTTTTCATTCCAAAAGGCATCACCAACCACTCATTCAATCCTTCATTTGTCTTGAATGTTGTCTTCCACTCATCCCCTTCTTTGATTCTGATCTGATGATATCCACTCTTCAAGTCTATCTTTGTAAAGTACTTAGCTCCACTCAAATAATCCATAATGCCATCCATCCAAGGAAAAGGAAATCTATACTTCACTGTGATCTTGTTTATGTCTCTAGAGTCTATACACATCCTCCATTCTCCATCCTTCTTAGGTGTCAATACACCAAGTATTGCACAAGGACTAAAACTTTCTCTGCTCAAACCTTTTCTCAACAACTCTTGCACTTGTCTATTCAATTCATCATTCTCTGCTGGTGTCATCCGGTGTGTTTCTTTGTTAGGAAAACTAGCTCCAGGAATTAGATCCATGAAATGACTAATACTCCTCACAGGTGGCAATCCATCAAGTACATTGTTTGAAATGATAGCTTCATATTTTGTCAGCAACTCTTTTATCTCCTCGGGTTGTTCTTCTACATGATTCAAATCTTCAACCTTCTTAGGTAATAAGCCATAGCACATATTCTCATGTCTCATTCCATCCAAGAATCTCCTCCCATCAACCAAACAGATTCTCGTACTCGTACAAACCTCAATTCTAGGAACATCTTCCAAGGGCAACAAAGTTTGTTCCATCCTATTAGCAACAATAGTATATATGTTCTTATTTCCATCATGAATAGCCTGTTTTTCATACTGCCAAGGTCTTCCCAAAAAAATATGGCATACATCCATAGGCATAATATCACAAAAAACTTCATCATGGTAATTTCCTATCTTCAATTTCACCAAACATTGTTCACTTATCAGAATCTTATGCTCATCTTGAATCCATGCTATCGAATAGGGCTTTGGGTGTTTCAATCTTTCCAACTTCAACTTGGTCACCATTTCTTCAAAGGCCAGATGCTTTGAACTTCCACTATATATGATCACTTTGCAACATTTACCAGCTACCTTGCATCTGGTCTGAAACAAATTATTTCTCTACAACAGTTCTTGCTCCATCTCACTTTGACATAATACTCTTTTGTTCACCAACACTTCTTCTTCTTCTGGCTTGTTAGGTGATCCATCATGATCCTCTTTAGCAAAGGCTACTCTTCTAATATTCTTTGTTCTTTTGCTTATTTCTCCCTGATTACATTCAAATGCTCTATGTCCTTCTCCACCACACTTATAACGAGTACCTCTGAATGCTCTTTTCTCTTGTCCTTTATCACGTTTTCTATATCCTTCATTCCTATAACCACCATATCCTCCTCTTATGTAAGAGTTTCCATCATCTCTATGGTGTGAACTATCATTCTTACTAACCTCCTTATCTTTATTCTGATCTGCAAAAGGTCCTCTTCCTCCTTCGGTAAATATTCTTCCTCTCTGGAATCTTCCACCTCTTCCTCTTTGTTCATGTCTTTTATTCAACTTCTCTTTTTCCTTTAGGGCACATTGATATACCTCTTCCACACTCAACAACTTAATCAAACTGATCTCATCTTGTATAGAGGACCTCAAACCATTCATATATCTAGCTACTTGTTCAGTCTCATCTTCTGAATGTCCAGATCTGGTATTCAACTTGTAGAACTCCTCAATATACTATGTCACACTTGATTCCTTTTGTTTCAGATTTTGTAATTTTTGGCATAAACTTATCTGATAGTCTACAGGTATGAACTTTGTCTTAAATTTATTCACCATCTAATCCCATGACCTTATCTTCTCCTTTCCTTTTCTTTGTCTATCTGTCTGCAAATTTTCCCACCAAAGGGATGCATGTCCTTCCAGCTTTGTACAAACAAACTTCACCTTCTTATCCTTTGGGGTACCTTCAAAATCAAAGTACTTTTCCATCTTTGTTATCTAATCAAGCAATTCATCTGAATCAAATTTACCATTATAATCCGGTGGATTGAAATGTGGTTTAGTGTTCACTCTGGTTAGGGCTCTTATGAACCTTTCTTCTACTTGATCAAGACCAAGTTTCTCTTCTCTTGCAACTTCTTCCTGTTCTTCCACTTCTTCACCACTTATATCATCAATTGGTTGACCTCTTCTCTGGGCCGTTTCAACTTCTAATTTGCCAGCAATTCCTCTCAACATTTCCATTACTATTGGGTCTACATTTCCATGTGCTCCATTTCCTCTACCATTCCTTCTTCCCACCATCTTTACACAAATCCTCTGTAGCTACGAGTTGGATCCTCAATCCGCCACACCACAACAAATCTTCAATAGGACTATGCAAACTTTGATGATCTCGCAAGGAATGAATCTCACTCTAATACCAATCTAGCATAGCCATGGTAGGAGGGTCCTCAAAGAGAACAATCTGGACTATGCAACAAGAGTAACACAACAGAAGCAACACAGAATATGTAGGCAAATGCAGTTACAAACTTTATTATTATCATAAATATCGATTGCAAATAGTCGGCCACATCCAGGCTTACAAATTCGGCTCACAAGCTTGATTACAACATGCTCAAAATATAGTGCTCATACATGTGAGCGAAAATCCTATAGATCAAACTTTATATACATCCTAATCTACTTTATCTTGATTTGGTGTCCTTTGGATGATCCATTACAAGCTTTATATCACATATGTGAGTCAAGAAACATCCACGTTGACCAGAGATCATTACAATCTCCGATGAGGAAAGTGTAATGTGTGCAAGAGTAGGTCAGCCTCAAATTTAAATTCCATCCATGGTAGATGCATATGATGAAGAGTGGACCTAAAGGTAAAGTCGGGGACACTCTAGGGAACAAATCTAAACACACTGTGAGGATCTGTAAGTGTCGGGCAAGATCCACGATCGATCCAACTAGTCGTTAGGTTTGAAATTATTCTGAAGCCAGTTCCAAAAACTGCCACTCAAACCGAAAGTGGTAACTTGTCAAAAAAAGATCCAATCAAGCTGAAAACTTGGAATAAGGAAATTGAACATGTCTACGATGAAACCATAGGTACACAAGATCTAGTGAGAAAACGTGAAGAAACATTGGATCTACCAACTTGAACTAGAAAAGAACTAAACAAGAATAAAAAATGAATGAAAATATTTTTGGTTGATGCAAGATTTCCAAGAACCAAGGATGCTCCTGCATCACCCAACCAATTGGGCTAAAAAATTCTTGGATTTTTTCTATCTAGCTGATTCTTTGGATTCTCTTTTAGGACTAAGTCACTGATATCAAAGTTTCAAACTCAAAATATTTTGTTGCAACTATGACAAAGACAATTTTGATAGGCCTACGAATGAACCAGTGTAGTTTGATGTCTCTCATCTAATAGATCTAGCTCATGTATTCTAGATATTTTATAGTCTTCATCATCAATAAACTATTACATGGAGACTCTCAAGGATGGTAACTCGACCTCGATAGGAAGGAAGGATTTAGAACCAAAGATGACGGAATATGGTGTGGAACCAATGGGAGTATGAATTCTTGTACGGTAATCCCATAAGGTTGGGTTTAGCTATATATACTAGTCACAACCAACGTCATTGACAATCTTCTTTAGGATTTTTATTATGGTTTTATTAGATGCCTCTACTTGACCATTACTTAGGGGATAATAAGGAGTGGCAAAGTGATGTTGAATATGATACGTATCGTATATTTCCCGAACATCTTCATTCTTGAAAGGATGACTGTTATCTATGAAAATGAAAAGAGGAACACCATACCTACATATGATGTAGTTAAGAATAAACTTTACAATTTGTTTTCTAGTGGTGTAGGTCATGGGAATGGCTTCAATCCATTTCATAAAATATTTGGTGGAAATAATAATAAATTTATGACCATTAGTAGTAGGGTGAATCTTTCCTACAAGGTCAAGTCCCCATTGAGAGAAAGGTCATGGTGATGTAATCAGGTGAAGCTCTTGTGCTGGTGCGTGAACAAGATCTTTGTGAATTTGACATTGGAGATATTTCTTAACAAAGTGGTATGCATCACATTCTATAGTGGGCCAATAGTATCTAGTTCTCATGAGATTTTTTAGCTAAGGTAGGACCACTAGAATGAGCTCCACATATACCGTCATGTACTTCATGTAAAGTCATTTGTGCTTCTTTTGCATCAAGACATCTAAGAAGAGTACTATATATACTATGTCAGTATAAGGTATCGATGATGATAGCATATTTGGAGGCTTGTAATGTAAATTTTTTCCATTGGTTATTTGATAATTCAAGGGGAAGGATTTGGTCATGAAGGTAATTATAAATGTCTTTACACCCGGGTGAATCATGACCAATAATTTAGATATGATCTCAGACTCGGGGACATCGAAATTAGGGATCAAAATTTGTTCCACCAAGAACTCACATTGATGCACATTATTAGGTATGTTAACGAGAGATCCTATTGTAGCCATGGCATCAACTGTTATGTTTTGTGTCCATAGAATCTGCTCAAATATGATGACCTCAAAGTACTATCTAAAATTATCAACCATCTTTTTGTATGACACAAGTTTTTCATCTTTTGTTTCATAGTCATCATTAACTTGTCAAACAACTAACTAAGAATTGTCATAGATATGAAGGTGTTGGATCTTCCATTTGATAGGTGTCCTAAGTCCTATAAGAAAAGCTTCATATTCTTCCATGTTGTTAGTACAAGGGAATTCTATTTTGTAGGACTTAGGGATTGTATCCCCTATAGTGTGATAAAAATAACTCTAGTTCCCAAAACATGGTGGGTATGGGATCTGTCAAAATATAGTTTCCATTTTGTAGAGGTCTCTAGTGTAAAAATTGCTTCATCAAAAAATATGATACAAGAGGATGATATGTTGGAGTAGCAGCGTCTACTACTTGATTGGCTATTACTTGTCCTTTTATTTCTTTTCAATCAACATATTCAATGTCTGATTCGCTCAAAATAATCACCTATTTTTTTAATCTACCTATGGGAGTCGCTTTACTAAGTAGATACTTTAAATGATCTATCTTTTCTCTAGGCTTGGTCTGAATATTTAACATGTAATATCAAAGCTTTTATATGGCAAAGACAATAGCAATACATGCACATTCAATAGGAATGTAATTGAGTTCATACCCCATACATATACAACTGATGTAGTATATATCTATCTCTTTTCCTTCATCATTCTATGCTAAGAGAGATCCCAATGCCAATGACATAGCTGATATATATAGAATTGATAATTTTTGGTCAATAGGTGACATTAAGACTGGTGATGATAACAGATAGTCCTTGAGTTGTTGAAAGGAAAGTGCTAAAAAGGATGGAATTTGTCTACTAACTAAGAAATGAATCTACAAGTGGTCTATAGTTTCTCTTATAGACTATGCAACTGAGTCAAATTAGATGGTGGCAGCATATCGATGATTGATTTTACCTTTGTAGGATCAACCTCGATACCTTTGTGAAAAGACATATCCAAGGAGTTTTCCAGAAGTTACTCCAAAGACACACTTTTTTGGATTCAATTTGACTTTGTATTGTTCCAACTTGGTGAAATTCATGTAAAGCATGTCCAGATGACTTTCTCTTGTGAGATATTTTTCTAATAAGTCATCAACATAGTCTTCCATAACATGGTATGCATCATACCATGGAATATTCCATCAATACGTACCCCAAGGACAAGTAAAAGTTATTTTGTGTTGATATTCAAGAGAAATTTTAATCGCATTATAGTCAAAAAAAAAAATCCATGAGTGACAACATCTTGTACCCAGTCATTAGGTCTAATATGATATCAATGTTAGGTAAGGGGAAATCATCTTTAGGATAGGTTTTGTTTAAGTCCCTGAAGTCTATATAGATTTGAATTCCTCTAGTTGGCTTGGTGATTGGTACTAGATTTGATATCCATTTGGCATAGTCTATGGGTCTGATAAAGCCAACATCTAACAACTTTTTCAATTCAACCTTAACTAATAAGGCAATTTGTGGGTGCATATTCCTTAGTTTTTGCTTAAAAGGTTTCGCATTTGGAAGAAGATGCAAATGATTAAGGACAAATTCAAGGTCTAGTCTAGGCATGTCAGCATAAGACCAAGAAAAATGGATTTGTCATTTGGAGAAGAAACTAATGAAACTTGGCTTTTTTGTCTCTGTTAAAGAAGTTGCAAAGTGTATAATCTTGAGAATCTCAATTGAGCTGATATTGATTTCCTCTAATATTTATACCAAAAGTGGATATCTCTCTTGACTAGTAGGAAGTATATCCAACCTTCCATCCTTGGGCATCTCAGAGAGGTTTTCACCCTCAGATACATCCTTTATTTTTTTATTTTTTCCTAGTCTAGAGGTGCCTTCCAATTTTCACCAAGAGACCTATTCTTTTTTTCTTTTTCACTTTTGTGACTAGAAGGTGGAGTAGACTCACCAAAGTAGGTAGTAGTGTCAAGGTCTATGGTAAATTCAGCTTTATGATCATCCCAAGGTATCCCCTCTTGAAGTCCCATAAACTCGGTTATACCTTCATCATTTTTTAAAATATCTGAGCTTGGTGGTCCTTGTTGATCCCAATCTATTAGCTATGGGTGAATTAGGGGAAATTTATCATCATTATTTACAAATATCAAGGATGAGATAGATAAGGTAAAGATCGAGGAATCCTTAGGGTCCCAAAAGGTGTTAATCTAGGCTTGGCCATTAGTATGTTGATTTATAGGAGAATTTATCTCAATACTATCCTTAGAAGTCTCAACATCATCAAAAATGTTAGCGTCTTTATTTGAAAGTAACTTAGTACTAGGAGCATTCAATTTTAATGGTTTATACCCAAGCTCTTTGTTCCTTGGTAATTTTTTAAGTTGTATAGGTTCTGTCATTCCTTGTTTTTGTAATCCCAAGCCATTGTGACCACCATAACCTTTCTATTTCATGATAGAAAAACCTTTACCATACTGTTCAACTGGTAGTTGAGTATGTTTTTTTTCCTCTTCATATTTTTTAATCCAAGTAGAGAAGTCTTCATCTATAGATTCCTTGCCTAGTTTACCCCACTTAGTGAAAGTAGTGGGAGGTTAGTCTTGAATGATGACCTTAGGATCCTTATGGATAGGGTGTGGCTTACCATAAGATTTTGATGAGTCTATCAACTTACCAATGTAGAATGAGTTCTCAATGTTGTATTCATCACAACCGTTGTCTTTGACCTAGGCCTAGTTTTTAGGAAATGATAGAGGTGGACATGGAGATTCGGATAATGATGTGGGGTCAATTTAGTGGGTGTTGAATATATTTTATCATTGATTTCAAAGAATATATTGTTAGAGGTGGCACTATCTTTCAATAATTTAGTATGATACCCTTCTGTGTTGTAATTGTACTATCATATAATCTTGAGTTGCAAAGATTTGCACAAATATATGTTACTAGCTATATTGGAGTGTCCATAGTCTAGAAGTTACTATCTATATTGCATAAATATATTTTACTAGCTACATTGGAGTGTATGTTGTTTATCAGGAGTTATGTGTATGCTTGCAATATCTTGCATTCATCTATTCACTATTATAGAAGTAATTTGAAAGGTTGTACTGGAATGTTTCAATTTAGTGTTGGTTCAATGCTTCTCAAGTCTTTTTTTGAAGGTGTTGTAAGCTCTATGATTTGAGAGGAGAGTATGTATACACATGTTCTATCTTATTCCTGATTTTTTGGAGGATATGTTCAACATGAAAAAAGATTAAAATGATAGAAGGTTCTTTGTGCATGTTTGTCAATCAGTTGGTGTTTGAGATCTGTGTAGTAACAACTAGTAGCATGTGGAACTCAATTCATGTGTGTGTTGTCAAGATAAGATCTAGTTAAGGTTTTGGTGGTAGTGCACAACATCATGTTATTTTAGCGGTAACAAAATTTGAATTTTGGACCAACCTATTACACATTTCAAGAATTTTGAATTTAGGTCCACCTTATGTCGTCTTGGTTATTTGCAAACCCCTGGAAGAGATGGAAGAGTTTTAATGCAATGTCATGTATATATTCCTCTATTGTGTGGATACATAATGTGAATTATAAGCATGAATTATAATTGAGGAGAATGTTGTGAGTGAATTCAAGGAGACTATCCTTTGCGAGCTAACTTATTATTCAATACCAGTTGCATTTCAAGTGTGTGCCAGTATCAGAAGATCTTAAGAAGTGCGGTAGAGTGTCTGAATCAAGTTCAAACTATTTGTAAGCTATGTAATCAACATTTTTGGTCTACAAGTTTTATCTATGTAATCTAGTAGAACCGGTGTTCTACTTGTAAAGTTGATGCTCAGTCCATTGTATTAGGGATTGGTGTCTCCAGTAGGTTGGTGCCTACTTCATATTGTAAAATTCACTTGTTATGTTCCCGCTAGTTGTGAGGTTAGATTTGGATAGTAGATCCAAGCCACTATTCTCACCATGGTTTTTCCCATCTTGGTTTTTCACATATATCTAGTGTTCTCATGTACAGATGTGTGTACTTATGTTATCACTTGATTATTTGTATCTTCTTTGATTGAAGTTTCATGTCTAATATATATTTTAATAAAGAGTTTTAAATTGATTTTATCTACTGATTCCCCCCTCAATAGATTGTGTGCCCTTCAATTGTTATTAGAGCCAAGTTCCTTTGAAGAAGCCTAATAGCTTAAGGTAGTTTCAGGATGGTCTACTCAGTTTCTTGGGAAGGATTGTCTTCAGATAAATCACCACTCATTGATGGATCCAATTAAGCATTCTGGAAAGTTAGGATGGAATCCTATTTGATGGATCTAGGACTTGATATCTAGATGTCAGTTATAGAGGGATATGAGATTCCTGAAAACCCTCCTAGGGATCAGACCAAAAAGAAGGCTTGTGAAACTAATGATAAGGTAAGGAATGCTATTTTATGTGGATTGACTAACTCTAAAATTTTGAAAGTGATGCAATGCAAAATATCAAAGGAAGTATGGTAAAAATTGCATGTCATCTATGAAGGTGATGACAAAGTCAAAGAAGCAAAGCTTCAAACCCACGAATCTCAATTTAAAAGTCTGAAGATGTAGGAAGATGAAAATATTGCCACATTTCTACTTTAGGTTGATGAAGCTATCAACTCTATCAGAGGTCTTGGTGGGGAATTAAAATAAATCATGCTTGTCAGAAAGGTACATAAGATCTCTTCCTAGAAGTTTTGATTCTAAAGTCTCAGCTATTGAAGAAGCTAAAGATTTGAATGTTTTGAAGATGATTGAATTACATGGAATATTGATTTATTTTGAAATGAGGTTTGAAAGTGAGGATTCCATAAGGAAATAGGTGGAATTCAAAGTATCCAAGAAGCAAGTTCATCCAAATTCTAATATTGGATCAAATCCGAAGGAAACCAATTTTTTTTATAAAGATGCAAAGAGGTTCTAGTAAGTATAAAGGAAAGTTACATTTCAAGTGTTTTAATTGTGGTAAAGTAGGAAATTTTATGGCTAAGTGTCCCCATAAAGACTCTAACAATGTTGAGAAAAAGTATGGAAATAAATCATTTCATAAAGGGAATAAAGGTTAGAGGAAGCAAAAGAGTTTCTACACTAATAAGGAAGGCTACTCTACTGATGAAGAAGATGAAGATATATTTGGAGATGAAAAAGAGAAGGTTGTGTTCATGGCCATGGAAACTACTAAAGAAGATGTAGAAATGGATTTTGGGAAAAATGAGGATGAGTTAGATCTTGTGGAAGAATTGCTTTGTGTTAGAAAAGAGATTAAGAGACTAAAGAAGAGAATTGTGGAAGAATTGAAGGCTAATAAAAAGGTATCTCTCAATCTAGAGAAAGAAAAGAAGATGATTATTGATCTAAAGACTCAGGCATAAGAAGCAAAAATTATTAAAGAAGTTCTAATCAAAATATTGTTTTCAAGGTACAAGGACTATGAGAAGCTTGAGGTAGAATTATGTCAATAAGAAAAAATCTTGAGAAGGTGAGTCATCAAATGGAAGTGAAGTTTGGAAAGAGTACTGAGACTCGAGATTAGATATTGGGATGTTAGGTATCTTTGCATGTCAAAACTGGAATTAGTTTTGATGATCAAAAGAAGAAAGTGACAGAACAATCGGTGAAGCCTATTAAAGGGAGTCTGAAAGTAACTAGTTCTATAAGTACAAAGTATGAAAGGTTTATTGAAAGTGATGAAAGAAAGACATAGAATGATGGTTTTATCCAAGTTCAAAAGATGAATAGAAGATATGAAAGATAGGGATACAACACTAGATTCATTTATCCATTTTCTAGTTATTATTTTAATTGTAATAATTTTGGTCATAAGGCTATGGACTGTAGAAAATCATTAGTAAGAAGAAATAACTTTTTCAGTAGTAATACGTTTGCACCTATGTACAATTTTCATATTGGTTGCTACAAATGCAACAACTTTGGACTCATTGCTAGGAATTGCATAAGAAATTTTGTGAGTCCTCCTCTACCAAAAATAGGAAGAAAAGGATAAGAATGTAGGATTCATGAATCAGATAAAGTCTGGAAGAAATTTTTGGAAGAGAAAAAGTCAAAGAAATCAATGATTTCTCAAATTGATGTACATTATCATAAAGAAAAGTATTTGTGGAGCATGGACAGTGGATTTTCAAGCCACATGACTAAAGATAAAAGTAATTTCATGAATTTCAAGAAATTTGAAGGAGGTTCTATGACTCTTGGAAATAATTCTATTTGCAAAATCATTGGTAAGGGTACTTTGAGTCTTGATGGTGGTAGGAAAAAAACTCATGATGTTCTGTATGTTGAAGGACTAAATCATAATATTTTAGGTGTGATTCTAATGTGTGTTAAAGGATATAAGCTATCTTTTAGTGTCGAGGATTGTGGAATCAACTAATTGTGGAAGGAAGCAGGACAAACTGTGACATATATCATCTCAACAAGATGAATCGACAAAACTACCTTGTTGTGCAAAGAGAAGAAAGTTGGATTTGGCAAACAATATGAGGACATATTAATTTTGATGGCACTATAAAGATTATCTCAAGAGGAATGGTCTGGAATATGCCAAAGATTAAGAATCCTCAATCTACTAGTTGCAAATATTGTCATGAAGAAAAACATACAAAGAACAGATTTCTTGCTAAGAAGTATTCTACAACAAAGCCATTAGATTTGATTCATACATATCTGTGTGGACCTATGAGGACAAAGATTCTACAAGGAGACATGTATCTCATGATTCTTATTGATGATTACACTAGAATGACTTGGATTACTTTTCTAAAAGAGAAGTTAGAGGAAATTGAGAAGTTCAAAGCATTCAAGGCACTAGTTGAGAATGAAATCAGAAGAACAATCAAATCCTTGAGGTTATATAGAGGTGGAGAATTTACTTTTGATCAATGTGATGAATTCTATGAATAACATGGGATCTAGAGGCGATTTTTTGCTCTTAGGACTCCACAAAAAATGGAGTTGCAAAAAGAAGAACCAAACTATATAGGAGATGGCAAGAACAATATTGAGTCAAGCAAATATGTCATATATTTATTGGAGAGAAGCAATTCAGATTGCACTATATATTTTTAATAGAGCTCAAATTAGACCAAAGACTAACAAAACATCATATGAGTTATAGGAATACCAACTTCAATAAGACATCTTAGAGTATTTGGAAGAAAATGCTACATCAAAAGGGATGAAGAAAATTTGGGTAAGTTTGATTCTAAATCTAATGAAGGTATTTTTCTTGGTTACTGTATGACAAGTAAAGCATGTCGGTGTTACAACAAAAGGTTGAAGAATATTGTGGAAAGTTCCAATGTAAGAGTTGATGAAATAATTCAATCTACTGGTACTTTAAAATTATAAAATGATGAAGAACCAATTTGCACCAGTGATGAAGATTCAAAAGTTGTTGCATAGACTCTAAAAAAGTATGTTCAAAAGAATTGCTCAGAAGACTAGATTATAGGAGATAAAGATAGTTGGGTTCAAACACATAGGAGAATTGAGAAGGTAAATGAGCAAGTACATTTTGCATTATTATCAAAGATAGAGCCTAAGTCCTATAAAGAAGCAAGCAAAGAGAAAGGTTGGATAGAAGCCGTGGAGGAAGAATTAAACTAAATCAAGAAAAATGAAACTTGAGAACTGGTCCCAAGACCTAAAGGTAAGAATGCCATTGGTACCAAGTGGGTCTTTAGAAACAAGCTAAATGAAGGTGGAGAAGTGGTCTGAAATAAGGCTAGACTTGTGTGTAAGGGATTTTCTCAGGTTGAAGGAATTGAATTTGAAGAGACATTTGCTTCAGTAGCAAGACTAGAAGCTATCAAAATATTTTTAGCTCTTTCAACATTCAAGAATTTTAAAGTATGTTAGATGGATGTGAATTCAGCATTTCTAAATGGACAACTAGAAGAAGAGGTCTACATTGAGCAACTAGAAGGGTTTCAATGTTTAGACAATTTGAATTATGTGTGCAGATTGAAGAATTCTTTGTATGGACTCAAACAAGCCCCCAAAACTTGGTATTCAAAGTTGGACAAGTATTTACAATAGCAAGGGTTTTGAAGAGAAAGTGTAGATAGTAATCTATACATAAAAATAGAAGGTGATCAACTATTGATTCTTGCGATTTATGTTGATGACATTATATTTGGTGGAAGAAGTGATGACATGTGCAAGGTTTTTTAGAATGCAATGGAGAATGACTTTGAAATGTTAATGCTTGGTGAACTGTCTTTCTTTCTTGGTTTACAGATTGCATAATCAAACAAAGGCATATTCATCTCCTAGAACAAGTATATAAAGGAAATTTTAAACAAGTTCAAAATGGAAGAATGCAAACTGATGAGTACACCTATGGTTACAGGATATAAATTGAGTAAAGATGATCAATTTTCTCTAGAAGACCAAACCTTGTATAGAACCATGATTGGTAGTTTATTGTATGTGACAACATCTAGACCAAATATAATACAAGCAGTTGGAATGGTAGGTAGATTCTAGGTAGCTCCCAAATAAACTCATATCAAAGTTGTAAAAAGAATATTCAGATATTTGAAGGCTACAATGGATTTTGGATTGTGGTATCTAAAGATTGAAAATTTCACTTTGACTGCATATACAAATGCAAATTGGGTAGGAAGCATAAATTATGGGAAGAGTACAAGTGGTGGAGCTTTCTTTCTTGGTGACAGTTTGGTGTCCTAGTTAAGTAAGAAACAAGATTTAGTTTCCTTATCTACAACAGAAGCATAATAGATTATAGTAGATTTATGTTTCACTCATATACTATGGATGAAGTAAAACCTAAATGAGATGAATATTAAGTTTCATGAACCTATTGCTATATTCTATGATAATAATAGTGTTATAAACATTTCAAAGAATCTTGTAATGCACTCAAGGATAAAACACATTACAATCAAGTATCATTTTCTAAGAGAGAAGGTTGTAGAAATAGAGGTGAAATTAGAGTATGTTGAGACTAAGGAGCAAGTAGCAGACATTTTCATAAAACCACTTCCTAAGGAGACTTTTGAATTTCTCTAGTAGAAGTCAAGATTTATTGCTCCCTCCTCTTGAATCAAGAGGAAGTACAAGTTGAGGGGGAGCTTGGTCTCCCTATTACAACAAGTCTTGATGGTCTTGTGGAACATTTTTTAGAAGTAGTGTGGTATGGACTCAAGAGGATTTGTCCTTTAAAATCTTTGAAAAATGCTTTGCATTCCTCCACATTTGAAAATTTGGTCTTGTGATTTGGAAGTTTAGAAAAGGCAAGTGAGATGTAGGCATGTTCTTGTTTTTAGAACATATAGGCTACCATATATGTTTTAGGATTAGCATAGTGACAACTCTGTTTCTATAGTTAGGGAGGTACAAAGAAACGCTCCACATTTATTTGCATTTGAAGTTGTGGTCTTGCAGATTGAAGGATGAGTTTATAGGGCTCCCTTGAAATTGTTGACCTTTGTTGTTGATGTCAAAGGGGGAGAAAGTGTCCAACTCAAAATGCTATATCCTCTATGGGGAGAATTAGAAACTTGGTGAGGAGAAGGCATAGATTTGTCTTCATGTGTGGCCAACTTTTTTTGTTGGCCATTAATGACAAAGGGGGAGATTGTTGAGCAGAGGTTGTCATTGATGTCAAAGAATATATGGTTAGAGGTGGCACTATCTTTCAGGAATTCAGTGTGATACCTTTGTGTGTTGGTGACTGTATTGTCATATCATTTTGAGTTGCAAAGATTTGTAGAAATATATGTTACTTGATATATTGGAGTGTCTATGGTCTGAAATTTTGTTGTATATTAGGAGTTATGTGTATGCTTGCAATATCATGCATTCATATATTCACTATCATAGAAGTAATATGGAAGGTTGTACTAGAATGTTTCAGTTCAATGTTGGTTCAGTTTTCCTCAAGTCTTCTTTCTGGAGGTGTTGTAGGCTCTGCGATTTTAGAGAATAGTATGTCTACACATGTTCCATCTTATTCCCGAGTTTCTAGAGATTATGTTCAACATTCCAAAATATTGAAGTTATAGAATATTTTATGTGCTTGTTTGTCAACCAGTTGGTGTTTGATACCTATGTGGTAATGGCTAGTAGCATGTGGTATTCAATTCTGGTGTGTGGTGTCAAGATAGGACTTGGTTAAGGTTTTGATGGTAGTGCACAACGTCATGTTCTTTTGGTGGAAACAAAATTTGATTTTTGGACCGACCTATTACAGGTTTCATGAAGTTTCAATTTAGGTCCACTTGATTATCTATATCTTCTTTGATTCAAGTTTCATGTCTAATATATGTGTTGAATTAAAGATTTTTAAATTGATTTGATCTACCAATTCCCCTATAGACATGAAAAATTTCCTAATGTGTATCACACGTCATTAATCTTTCATTTTCATCATATTCATCCTCGATCATTGTATTCACATCATTTTCATCATTTGCATTACTAATTTCTCTTTTAACATCATTTTCTATCATTTCACATTATTTCCTCTATTAATAAAGTAAATTTGAATTAATTAATTAATTAATCCTATTTCACTAATTTTCCTCTAATCTCCCCTAATTGAATAATTTTAATTATTTAATTAGCCATAAATCTAATTTTTTTCTAATGTCCTATGATTAAATAATCTTTATTATTTGATTATCTAATCGCCAACCCATTCATTTGGAATATTCCTTTTTAATAAAGAGTATCTTAATACTCCATAATTAAATAATCTTGAATTATTTAATTGTTATAATTTCCCTCTAAAAGGAATATTCGCTTGGAATATTCTTTTTTTAAATCCCATTCCTCTCATTTGTTCTTATCCCTCCATTTCTTGATCTAATCTTCACCCTCCTTTTCAAATATCCTCAACCAATTTTCCTAAAATTGTGGAGATATTTGAGTTCAATTTGATCTTGATCCTTCATCTTCCTAGATTCACTCATATTCATGTTTCTTAAGGTGTAGTCTCAACCATTATTCATGGGTCTTGAGGTTTAATCTCAATTGTTTATTCAAACATGAAAATTTATAAAACAATCATTCCTCCATTATTAGAAGACCTAGATAATTTTGAGAACATTTGAGCACTTGAGCATAACAATATCATGAACATTTGAGCAATTATCTTCATCTAGTTCATCAATATTCATGCTTTTGCAACCATGGGAGTTTCATGATCAGGCAATCCAACATCCCATCACCATGACAATGGAAGTAAGGTTTGCACATTGGTTGGTTTCATATTTTGAATTGTTTTCATTGTTTATCTTGATTTCTAACCCTTTTATGCATTCACTTTCATTTTGTAAGTGGGATTTGATCTTCCATTGTTTTAGGTCTTCTTGATTGCTAACCCTTGTTTTGACATCAATTCTATTTTTCACTTCACATTATTGGCACGCCCGATGGGATCCAAATCGTTGAATTTAATGAAATTGTATGAATTGTTGTAATTTGCAACTTTTTTAGCACATTTTAATTTTTATAGGGGTCATGTTTGCTTCACCTAGCCACCTCTTCTTTACATCCTACTGCACTTGTTGTGCATTCTGCAATGTTCAACTTTGAAAATGGTCATTTTTGAGAAGCTTGTTACAATTGATTCTTTGGTTTCAAGGTCTTTGATTACCTTTTTTGTTTGTACAAGAATCGCTTCACATTTGTTAAACATCTAGTCACATCTGCATAATACAGAGTTGTGTTTACATCATTAGGTCATATGTGTTCAACATTCTATCATGTTTGTTCAACATCTAGAGTCACGTCTATCAATAGAGCCACGTTTTCACCAAAACAAAGTCAAGTTTGCAGGTATATCATGCCACATTTGAGTGTTATTATCTCTATTTTTATTTTGACAGTCACTTTTTGGTTTTCAATTACCCTAACCCTAACCCTAAGGTGCTTTGTTGTCCTATCTTTTTCTAATCTATTTATGCAACTTTTTTTGTTTTGGGGGAAGACAATTTTCTTAAAACTTTTAACATCATTTGTCTTGTAGGGTTTTCGAACGATCCAAGACTAAGCTATTTTAAACTCCTAATACATTAATTTTAGGTTCTAAATGCAATATGTTTTATCCTTTTATCATATATGCTATCTTTGTTTGGTAGTTTAGTTCACATTTGAATTTGGGGCCTAAAAAGAATTTGTTTTTCATGTATTACAAGTTGAAGTGTACATATCCTCTCCCCTTGTGCTTCGTGTGATCTTAGGTGAAGAGAAATACCTTCAATTTTCCTTTCTTTTTCTTTGGTTGAAAGCATATTGTCTACATATCATCTCCCCTTATGCTTCATGCAATCTTGGGTGAAGAGAAATAGCAATAATTTAAGTATTCATTTTTAATTTTTTTCATGTGAGGCCTACCTTGGGAAACATCCTAATAGAGAACCCAAGGGATTGACTTCAAGAAAAAATTTCAGGTACACTATAGAAATTGGACAAGAGCAAAATTTGTAGTTCAATCTGTGCATGTAGTGCTCCAAGCTTTCACTAAGGAACTACGGTTTTCTAGTTTCTCAAGGAGATGTTTGAGAGTTCAGTGGTGTTCATCAATATTCCACCCACTAAGAACCAGCTTTTACTATAAGACTAAGACCTTTCAAACATATTTTAAGTGGTGCAAGGGATGTAGATCATTCCCCAAAGCTACTCACCATGTACTCTCTTAGGTTGAGATAGAAACTTTTTGTGTTGCTAGAAATAGCCTCTCAAGAAGTGAAATAAGGTGTGCCCATGGTGTCTTTCCATGACCCTGTGTCACCAGACATCTACTATTCTCCTTCGTATAAAAGGATTTTAAAGCAATTCACTATCTAATATATTTGATTATTTACCCCTTAAATGGTAGGTGGGCCTACTTAAATTTACACACCTACTACTAAAATAGGTTGTACTTGTTTGGTTCTATCAATCAATTGAGGTCAGTCCAGATTGTTCATGTTTGTTGTTCATATCACTTACTACCAAAAACAAACACTCAAACTTGAACATCGCATCAAATTTCATCAAAATTATAAGAAAATTTTAGATACAAACACAAAAATCGCGTTTGCTAGAAAATAGAGTCACTTTTGTACAACCTATCACATTTTCCTTGTATTTTATCACATTTTCTTGGAATTTAGCCACCTTTCTTCAGCATATTATTGCCTCTATTAAACTTGCCACTTTTGCAATAACTCTGTTCTACCAAACTGAAACTTGCATAGTATCACTTTTGGTTGCACTCTATCACTTTTGATTTTGCATCTTGTCACATTTTCCTAGCATTTGGTCGCCTCTACTCAGTGCTTTACCATTATTTCTAGAAATAATAGTCATGTTTTCCATAATAGTTATGTTTTTTGTAACCTAAATTATTTTTGACCTATAAAAATTTTGAATTAGAAACTGTCATAACTCTTGGCCTTGTCATCAAAACATCTATCATAGTGGAACCTCCACTTATTCATAGTTAGTTGTACCTTCAAACATCACAACTATCCTTCAACTAAATTTTCATAGGACACATCAACATATCTCTTTTGGATTAAAACATTAAACATTTTCAAACATTATCAATATTAATCAATATCAATCTTTTGATACCATCATTACCATCCTTTTGGATCAAACATCAAACATCCTTTTTGGACATCAACATATCAAACCTATCAACCTTTGCTAGTACCTTTCAATATCATCTTTCCATATCTTGTGAACTTCTCAACTTAGTAGAACTGTATTTCTCCTAGGTCTACAAATAAACACTATCATACTTCTTTGTTTGAATTTATGAGTCTATTCCAAACAAATACATCAATAAATCATTCATCAACAACTTGACATATTGGCATAAATCAACTTTGTTATCCTTTTATCCAAAGATTAATCATAGAATCCAAAAATCAACTTTAACATCATCCAAACCCCATATCAACTTGAAAATCATTCTTTTGGCCAAAATAATTATTTACACGTCCTTTGAAATCCAATTATTAAATAAAAAATCCAAACAACATCATCATCACATATCCTATCATCTCAATTTTTTCATCCTTCAAGGCCTAGTGTGACTTTTATGACAATCATAGCATCCCAACAACATACAACGTTATCTCGCTTGTTCATTTGTCCAATCTTGAAATTAGAAAAAATAATTCAATTTCAATATATTACCCGAATCCAACTTCATTATGTTCACCCATATACTCATCATATCCTATTAGCTACAACAACATAGCAACTATGGGTGTCTCTAATCACAACTTTAAAATACCTTGTCACATGTCAAATTTTAATCAATGTCAAAGCTCACAAATCTATCAATCAAATAATAAAAATATGAATCTATTAATAAACATATCCCAACCCAACAATAACATCAAACGTGAGTACACTCTTTTAGGGGATCCAATCGAGTTCATGTTAAAGAATTTGGTTCAATATAATTTTATCAATCTTCCAAAATTACAAAATGATTTTAAAATTTGTTTCAAACCCTTATAGTACGATGATAATGTTTATGATGAATACCATGGAATAAAAGGTCATGAAACATCATCTTGCATTAAACTCATGAACCATATACAAGACCTTATTGATCAAGGTGCGATCAATGTTTAGGATAACCTTCAAATCCCATCCACAAATTATCAATTTGACAATATTTATACCTCACATAATGAGCTAGAAGACATAAATACTTTTCCAAAGTATGATCAAGATAATCCATCAGTGTCTAACAATGATCCATTTCATGACATATTAGCATCATTTGACCTTATGGTAGAACGTATTGGAGAAAATTTCCCTCAAAATGCTTCCAATCCATCATCCTTAAGTCTTCCACCATCTCAAAATATACCATCTTTGACAAGTCATCCATCATAATGAGATATTTATATCTTCCTTCCAATGACTATCCCTGATAGATACATGCCAAACTAGTCAAACACTTAATTCAAATCCATTTGATGATCAAGAAATTATTGACCCAATACTACCATGTATCCAATCATTTCTCATGCCTAAGGCATAAAATCTAAGTCAAGAGCTATCACCCTTACATTTGCATGTTGAAAGCATCCAAAATCCCTTTGCAAGTAGTCCATTCTTTGAAATTGATCCATGTCAAGAAAATAATCTAAAACATAACGAAGTTAAATCTAAAATAATTCAAGGTTAATATCTCATATCCCCAAAGCATTATCATGATCTACATAGTATTTTCCAATCCGTTAATGAAAGATGTCCTGAAATAAGCCAAGATCAAGAATCCACATCCCCAAAATACTATCATGACCTAATGAGCATTTTTTAGTCCATACTAGATTTCACAACCAAAGATCATATCCATATACCAAACACTCCCACATCTACCCATGAGATACTTACTTCCACGAGACACACAAATGATCTTCTTTCAAAATAGGAGTATCCTACTCTTGACATCTTTGTAAAACATCAGATAATGGCATCATTCTCTAAACCTCATGATGATTCAAAAAGGTATGAAGAAAATTTATACTCAGGCTTGGAATCACTAACATCTTTTAAAGAAAAATTAGAATCCAGTGCTTCCACTAGTACCTTTGAAGATTCCCAACAAAGCATAGAAGAGGAGACAACTTGTTTCCAAGACAAATCATACTTAGTTGCAATTTTTCAATGAATTCTTTATAAAAGAGAAGGATTAGGCTTACATAAATAGGTATCCTACAACCCGTATAGATAGTCAGTGATCCTAAGCATCAAGCTATTAGTTATTCAGCTATCAATGCATCTAAGCATATCAGTGATACCTCCATGATATTGGGGTAAAAATTATCTAATGCAAACATCAACATGGGAGTCATGAAGGGTCCTTATGATAAAATTGTTCCTATCACTTCAACCATCCATGTCATGAATTAGCATCCTCGCATCTTTCCACCTTTTGATTGGGACCAATAAAAAGAAAAATCCACACAAAGGAAAAGAGTGCATCATCAATGTTAATTAATTGAAAAAGCAAAATGAATGTAATAATTTCAAGAGTTATATCCTAGTGCATGTATCTTGGCAAGACAACTCCTTCAAGCAGGATATCGTTGGCACATCATTATAATGACATCTACATCAACACCACCAAGTGGTTCAATGTAAAACATTCAAAAAACAAAATAATAATAAAAAGTCAAGAAAATAGTAAATAGAAAAAAATCATCCCCTAGTGAAAACCACTTCGATGGTGCTTTGGGCAAGTACCATGATAAAAAAATTGGCAAATAGGCATCATGTGTAGAATTGAGCCTCTGCATGTACCATTCCAAGTAGAAGTATCTTATCTCATTCACCTTATATGCAGTGAATTTATGATCCATCCAATCCACTTTCATCCATCTTCCATATCCATTTTGATCTTGACAAAGATTAGGGGTATACTTCAAACTTGATTTTGATAAAATATTGACATGGTCATTTCTATAGATCATATCCTATCTCATGCAATACTATCACCTACATCTGACCCATCATGCATTGTTCAAGAAGTCTAGCACTATATCTGAGCTATTTAGCTTTTTCCTAATGACTATACTGTATTGGAATATGTTATCTTTTTAAGGTATAGTTCTTACCATTCTTTACATGTCATTCCATTTGTCCATGCATCCACTCATAACATTTCATACATTGTTAGACACCGGGGGTAGATACTTACATCTTTCTTTGAAATGAATCATGATCTATATCCTATAGCTCACCTTTTGATCTAAAACATTCATTCCATCCATCCATTATCATAACCACAACTTCATCCATTTCATTCCATCTGTTCTATAATAAACGTGCATCCAACCATGGCTTGATCACTTGTAAAGTGTCTGACCTTGCTGCACTATGACCATCCTCTATCTGCATCATCCCATTTATCCATAATAAATGTAATACTATACCTAATTGGGCAAATATTTTTGAACCTGGTAGATAGATTGGATCCTTTTTCATATCTCAAGTCACGTTAATCTTGCAAAATCCAAAATATCCAAATAATCTTGCAAAATAAAAAACATCCAAATAATCTTTCAGAAAAGAAACATCTAAATATTCTTGCAAAATAAAAAATATATATCCAAATAATCTTTCAAAAAATCAAAAAATATCCAAAACATTCGTCAAAATCCAAAAACATTCATAAAAGGTCAAAAACATTATTAGCCACCCATGTATGAGCTAATAGCCTAGTCTAATAATCAAACTATGTAGCCTTTTACATTCTAACGTAGGCAAGGCCATCATTGATGAGTCCCCAAGACATTAGTTAGTCCCCTTGGGTCCCCCTATCTAGGTTTAAATATCTTCAAAATACCAAAATATCAACAAAACACAAAAAACAACCTCAAACAATCTAAAAAAGCATAAAAACATTCAAAAAAATCTTTAAAATCCCAATCTTGTCATCACCTATTTGTAATAAACTATCCATCCATAATAAATCAATCATCATCCTCATCTTTTGACAACACAATCAAACCCAACATAGCAACTATTGGAATCTGAAACATTCAAGCAAAAATTATGAAAACTTGATCATTATCGACTAAAACAATGCCTAAATATCAATTGACTTATCTATCGATATCAAAATCCTCAACATCCTAGCATGAGCCTTAACGGATATATCATTCCTACAATAGGCATCATCAATGGATAATGTCCCTAAACTACAAATATCCTTGGCAAGTGATATGGTAGCTTTGTTAGTTTTTTTTAATCTTTTCTTTTGATCATTGATTTCGTATGTCGTGTTTGTTGGATGTTTGTGTAATACGACCATGGTGAATAATTGCCTTGTGTGTACAGGGATAGTCTCAAGTAATGTAACGGCCAATGCATATTAGGTTCTTCATACCTTTTAAGTATTAGTCTCCTTACTTGGATGGCTTTATTCTCTCACATTATATAACAAGGTGTTTGTATGTCAAATATGAATAGGAATACTCCTATCTATTTGTAGAGTCAAATTTCACTCAATAGATACAAAGTTACATTGGTTCTTCATACCCTGGTGTATCGTGTCTATTTTTTACATTAATAAGGATTGCTAATTTTTACTTTCTCCCAAAAAATCAAAAGAATACTCATCACATTTTTCATACATCATCAATCATTCAATCATATCTTTCGTAATCATTGTATTTTCAACAAAAGTGATCAACATCATCAAATTTCATCTAATCTATATCTAACAATTATTCTAGCTAACATATCTTGCATCTTGCATCACAACATCATTAGTATTGTGTGTATCCTTCATCCACAAGATCACATCATATAACATACATTCATTCATCTATATCATAGAAATATCAGAAAAGTACAAAAATAATCACATTTGCATATCATCCATATCATAAATAACCATCACATATAGCATAAATCATACATCTATCTCATAATCATAAGCATACTCATCAATGAATTCATATTATAAATCATAAACATCATGAAAAAATCATGGACAAATCATAAGGATCATAATGAAATATATGTTGCATCAAAAATGGTCTCATCTCATATATCATCAAAAATGGAAATGTCATAGTACATCATCATCAAAAAATGTGTGATACATATCCAATGAATAAAAAATATACATATATATGAGACCCAAAAGGCCGATGAATGTATATACATCATATGGATCATGTCTACAAATTCTCTACATCAAATATCATGAAATAATGTATAACAAAGGTCTCTCATCCATGTTGCTCTTTGTCTGGAGGTGGTCCATGTTGATCATCATGAGCTAGGGATCTTTGATCATGCTTGCCATGGCCTAGAGATCTATGTGGGTGTAGGATAGGATCTGAAAACTAATATAATTTCCTGCTAATAGATCCTCCCCTAACTTGCTAGGCTCTACTGCTATAGCACTATTCGCACCAAACCTAGGCCATCTCTGAGATCTAGGAATGACTACCTCGTACAAAGTCCTATAATAGGTCATCTCCTCCATCAGGGCATCTCACTCTTGCATATACCTATCCATGTTGATGGTGGAAGCCTTTGAAATCTTGAGTTGTACTCTTTGGCTTCACTCTTGATCCCTCTTCCTATGGGCCTAATCTCGCTCAGTTGTAAGAACCACAATTTATGCATCCATTGTCTATATATGGGCTATCTCGACATCTCTATCAGCAATGGACTGATCATGATCTGCCATTACCTATGCTAATATTTTTGCAAGATCTCCCTATCCATTTAGTGGTGGAGGGAACACCTATCTCACCTGTTGGTCACCTTGATCTTGGTGACCTTGGTCTAGTTGTTGTTTGTAAGACCCCTCTATTTTGCTCTTTTAATTGAACAGTGTTATGTTTGGTTAGGCCTTATTTTCTGTTAATGCTTTAACCTTGGTACTTGATATTTTATTATGATGTTATCATTATGTCATGCTTTGGATTAGCATAGTGGATAATTGAATTAATGATGTTTATGCTTTTGATCATATTAATGAGGTTAGATTCGTCAGTTAGTAGTATTGTATTGGTGAAGGGGACAGATCGCATCACTCGCTTGCGAGCGCCCTGCGATTCCGAGATTCCTCTTCACAGTGTGTATTTTATGTTGTTTATACTATATGTTGTTGTTACTTGATTTGCAGGTTGACAGGTACAGGACATTGACTCCACCTGGTTTCACAGGTTGAAGCGTGTTCAAGACCCAACGGTATTCGATTGGGAGATAGTAGCTAGGTTGTCCATGCCAAGTCATCACCCTAGTCCTAGTATGTCGTCAGGTGTTGTCAGGTCGTATTGCTTTGAATATTGTGCCCTCTCTTCGTTATTTAATTGCAAGTTAAAAAGGGTAAATTAAATGGTTGTATGCATTTAATTTGTGGAATTGAAATTGTACTGGTATTATGTTAATAATGTAATTTATTTTATTAATTAATTTAATTTAATTAATAAATAATTTAATCATGGATTAGATTTATTTATTAATTAATTAAATTGATTTTGTTGAAATTGGATAAGTTCATTTTGAAAGTATGAATTTTATTATGTGAAAATTGAAAATTATGAAAATAAATTAAAAGTCAAATTTGAAATTCAAAGAAATTCAAAAATTCAAAAGAAAGACTTTTGCTATTCTGTTTTCAGAAATTTATGAGGGTGGTTGTTGAATTTTAGGGTTTTATCCTTATGTTTGGATTTTGCATCAAAATTGGGGGATTATGAAGTTTAAAAAAAAAAAGGAAAATGGAGGGAGGAAGTATGGTTGGATTTTGTGGGTTTTGGTTTGGAGTTGTGAAATTTTGTGGAGCTAAAGTTGGAAGTTGAGCACCGTCTGGATCTCCTCACAAACTCAAGGAATCGGGTTCATGTCTTAAAAATTGGTTTTTTTTGAGGTTTTTAAATTGTATATGTTTTGATTGTTAAATATAATGTTGGAAAATTCAAAAAAAACTAGATCTATGTTGAAAACTTCATGGTAATTTTGTTGGCAAATCACAAACCTTTGTTTTTTCTTTTTGGGTTTCTTCTCAAGAAAATTAAATGGTGTTCTTGGCTGCAATGGTTTCCTTCAAATTTTCTTGTTTGCACAATTTGAGTTATTAATTGGAAGATTTAATATATATATTCCAATATATATATATATTTTGTTTATACCTGGTTGGGAGGGGAGTTATGCTGTCTAATTTTATTTTTTTTAAGAATTTACCCCCTGTGTGAGGGCATGGATTTCAAGAATCCGTAGGAATTTGTTTTCTTTTTTAAAAAAAAAATTAAATTTTTTTATGGGGTTGGGGGCTCACCCCACAGCTGCCCCCATGGGAAGCGGCGTGGGGGAGCCGCGCCCAGCGCCCTCCTCCACCCAACAGACTGTGCAGTGGCGACCACCATTAATGGTGGTCGGCTGTGCTACACACAGCCCGCCACCATTAATGGTGGCGGCAGTGCACAGCGCTACCCACCTGCACTCACCACCACGCCCAGCCAACTCCGTCGGCGCTGCTCCCTGCAACCCGCCTGCGCCCACCATCTCCGTCAGTGCCGCCCAATGCAGGTCGCCGCCCACCCATAACCACCGTCAATTGAGAAATCTGCCGCCTACTGTGTAGAATCCACGATCGGAAGAAAAATAAAACGCGACCGGCACCCTAATCCGACCAACAATACTTGGCGCGCAGCCCGAGGAAAACCTCTTACCCTTTTTAAAATAAAATAAAAATATATATTTATTATTTTATATTATATTAATTTAATATTAAAATATCATTATATTTTATATTATATTAATATAATATTAGGTAATAATATATATAGTTGATTTGTTATTTTTTTAATATATATGAATATATATATTAGATGGTGAATTTGAATGGAGGCATGACTATATTTCAATGGAGAAATTCTTTTAAAATAGTATGTTAAAATAATGCTTATTTCTAGAATAAATATTTGATTTGTTTATTTAAAAGTGATGGATGGGTAAATTTGTTAGATTTATTTTGGAAATAATATATATAGATGGAATAACATATTTGTTTTAAACAATATGGGTATTAAGTTATGTTAAAATTGTTTTGGAAAATTATTATATCAAGTAGAGGAAACATTTATTTATTTTAAAATATTATTTCCTAAAGGTTGAAATAAATGTTTATTTTATAAGTATTGAAAACAATTAGAGAATCAAATATTGAGTTTAATTTCTCTCTTGTTTGAAAAGACGTATTCTAAATCTGTTTATATAATTGCAGGAAATTATTGATGTTATTATGGGAAATGGATTTAATAAATCCAAAATTAGTTTAATTCCTCGCAACTTTCCTTCGTGGTTACTTCCTCTATGTTCATGTTTTGGGGAAAGGGGTTAAGAGTGGCTTTAATATGTAAGTCTTCCAGAAGACCCTAGAGGTTGGGGGTTGTCATCTTGTGATGTCGACCGTTTGTTAATTCCCTTGGGTAGTGTATGGAGTGATGTCAATGTTATACCCGGTTTCTACGAACGGGAATGTTATGTTGCCTCCTGAGAAAGGAGTGGAGTTTGTAATGTGTGCCTCCTTGTCGGGAGTGGTTCTATTATTGTTGTTACCTCTAGTGTTTGGAGATGTTTTTATCTTTGTTGCCTCCTGAGAAAGGAGTGGATTTTGTAATGTGTGCCTCCTTGTCGAGAGCGGTTATGTTATTGTTGTTACCTCCAGTGTTTGGAGATGGTTTTATCTTTGTCGCCTCCTGAGAAAGGAGTGGATGTGTTACCTTGTCAGTTGCATTTTGTACCCTTGGTGTTTGGATGGTATGTCTGTTGTCAAGTAGAAGAGTGGCTTCCGTAGGGGCCAGAGCCCGGAAGAGCTAAACTGGATAACTTACGGAAGTGGTTTAATCAAGTGATAACTAAAATAAAACTTAGAAGATTAGGACTAATTTCTCACTAATCAAGATATTAATGCCTCACTCATGGACCCAAATGCTCGGTTAGGTTTGGGATGGGTGGGAAGGCCTAAAATGGCAAGATCATCTATCTTGTCTGTACAAAAGGTATTTGGCTCTGCATGAGTGAGTATGGGGGCCGAGATTCGGTAAAGGTCACCAGGATAACCTTTTCTTGTGGGGGTCGAAGCCTAGGAAGAATCCCAAGGATAACCCATGACGAGCTATTTGATGACACTCTATCTAGGACAACAGTTGGTTCTTGTTTCTTGTGGGTATGGTTTTCGTAACATACCTGATGTGACCATAGTTGGTATTCGATTATTATGTGTATGGTTCTCTTGACATACTTGATCTGCTTTATTTCTAGAAGCAATGTGACCATGTAGAGTTGTGCTTGTGAGGTAAGTTTGATGCTCTTATGTTGTACATATGTGGTACTTGGGTTGTTCTTGTGATGTGCTTGTGTGGTACGTGTGATTGGATGTGTTAATTTGGTTGAGTGATGATTTAGCCTGTGTCTAGAGGTAGATGGTCTTGGCTAGGATTCCTTGTTACTATCTCCTAGCACAGGGGGTGGGCCTTTGGGTTCCACTTGGTTGGGTGGCGTGCACCTAAATCCGTTAGGCTTTCTTCATGTTCATGTGGATGAGACTTCCAGTTGGAGAGCTCGGGGAATTCAGTTTTAGTTCTTGCTTTATTTCATTTCAGTTGATCTTGTACTATTTTACCCCTCATCTGTTATCGAGGTGGAATGTTGTAATGGTAATATTTATTTATGGACTTGCCTCATTCGGGGAATGAGTGTTGTAACCTTATGGTTTAATTTATGGATAAATGAAATTGATAATTATCTCTTGTGCTTGATTTAATTTATCTTAATTGGAATGCTTGTGCTTAATTTATTTAGTAATTAAATGAGATGGTTTAATTCATATTTTTTGTTGAGGTTCTTTATAACCTCTGTCTCGTAACCTTAGAGATTGTTGGCATTAGTTAGCGAGCTTGCTTATTAATTATACTTATAAAAATATATATATTTTGTTTAAGTAGTTAAATGCAACTTCCTCTACGGTCACGTGGCGGGGCGTTACATTGTTGATGCTGATGACCATCTCGTGGAACATGTGCTACCTACTGTTGCTCAGGATCCACCCTAAGCCTTTGCTTGGTCTCATGGCTACCAATTGTACCTCCTCTCCTCTAATGACCCCCAACAAGTCTTGAACCTATGCCTCCTGGAGGGAGGGTCGGGCTTAACCGGCACACTCTAAGCATCTGACTGCTTTGGTGGTTGGGCCCACAACAGTACCTTTGTCTCATTGCCTCTACTGTTACCATTTCTGTTACACACACTGTTTCCATTTCCGTTTCCGTTTTACATCTATTGTTTTCGTTCTTATTCATGTTCATGTCCACCGTTTGGAAGGATTAGTTCATCATTTCCACCATTAAGAGCTATAAAATCTACATAGTTCTCTACTGTGTTTGGAAAAATTTAGTCATGACTGTGGAAGGTAATCAGATCTCTTCATTTCCATCTTCAAGCTGTCGAAAAGAGAATATTTATTTTGACGTAAATTATTTTTAATCCCACATGCGTTCGATGAGAAAAAGTAAGGGAGAAGGGGCTTATAAGATGGAGGCTTGAAACTATAAAACTCAAATATTTTTCTCTTAAACATCTCCCTCTTCGGATTTCAGATGCAGGATAAATGTAAAATTATTAAAATGTTCAAATTTCTAATTCAAAATGAAGATAATCAATTTGTTTTTATAGTATTTTATTCATTAGCTTTTTATGAGGTATAAATTACTTTTCTTTTCAATAAAATTCAATTAATAAAACTATTAAGTAAAATTCATATTATATTAGTATAGTTTCATTTTAATAAAATTATTAAATAAAATTTATATATTATGTTAAATACAATATTGTTTATATTAAATTACATAATGTTATAATAATAAATATTATAAATTACATTTTTTTAATGTATGTTAAATAAAATTTATATATCAGATTAAATATGATATTTAACTTGAATGTAAAATTTAAATATAATAATAAATATTTAATGTTTTTAATTGTTTGTTTTTTAAAGTTACATATTAATTATGATTTTTTATTTTTTTTAATTATGACATTATAGTTTAATTAGTTATTTTTCAATATAATTTTCAAATATTTTATTTATGATAGAATTTTAAAGTCAATACAAGCTTTTGTGAGCATTTAGTTAATTAAAATTTCAAAACATAGATTTATAAATAAAATAAATTATTCAAAATCTACATTTATTTTTTAAATATAAAATTATTAAAAAATTTATAATATAAATATGCCTACAAATGAAAGTAATCAAAAGTAATATATGTGTTATAATATTACTACACTTTTCAAAATAGAAACAAAATAAAAGAATTACCAAACTAATAAAAACAAATGTAATAAAAATTAAAAAATAACTCTTCAGTAAATAAATTAACCTTAGACTAGAGTGACCAGAACTGCTTTAAGGAAGTATAGATATTTGATATATGTTATTCCTTATACTAACATATTTTCTATATTACTAGGTAGACTTTAGTTGGATTAATTTTTTATGAAGCTAGAGCTGTAAAAATTACACAAGATTCATATTAGCTTCTTATGAAATTGATCCATTTTACTTTGAATGTACTTATATTCTCACTCCCAAGTCCATATGAAATTGAAAAGGATATTCATGATATGTATGAAAGATAATAAGAAGCCAAAAGGAAGAGAAAGAATAAAATATGGTAAATGATTAAGCTAAGCATACCTTGTCATTTGTTCCAATATAGTAGGAAAATAAATCTTGATCCCAAAACCACAAAATAATATATGAATGAAGTATTTTTAAGGATCAAGATTTATTTGAGTATATGGCACTATGTATGGAGGGTAATCCTTCCTTTCGTACTACTATGTATTATTTATTTTAAAGGCTTTAATATCATAATATGTGAGGTTCATAATTATAGTGCAAGAAATCAAGATTTGATCATTTTCTTGGTAGAAGAAAGAGGTATAGGATATATTGAATGATATTAATTTTCAAATTAGATAATTTGGTATCATTGAGATTTTTTCAATTTGTAATTATGATTTATTTGAATTTATTGCATGATTTCATAGTCCTTAATTTAATCCCTCATCTATGACTACATCAAATCTGCAGGACCTTACCTCAACAATCAAAGATTTGATAAAGAATGTAAGAACTCAATTATTCTATTTATGAATTAAAGGTGACAAGAGAATGGAAATAATAGATGAGTAAATGAATGCTTTGAATGATATAAATATCAACTTAGGTGATCTCAAGGAGATGCATTGCTATCTTAAGTATTTAGTTCAAGAACAAGATCCTTGGAGGAAAGTCCACATAAATTGATAAGCATTATAAAGCATATAACATATTAAGAAGTATCATTGTGTGATAAATATGTAAGCACATAACTTGTAGATAATCATTAAGGAATACACAAAAGGTTGCTCCTAGGATAGGAAAATGCAAGAATAGCCATAAATTCTAGATAAGGATCATGTAAGAAGATCAATCATAAAAATATGTTTATAATGTTGGCTACTCAATGTGGAAAAGTGATAAAATAAATATGGACCTTAAGGAAAGGTAACGATAGTGAATATCAATAAGAAGTAAAATATGTAGTTATGTTAGGGATTATAATATGTATTATAATATCTAAGCACATGATAGGGATAAGTTTCATAAACGATATGTATAAGATGACAAACATTTAAGAAATCAAGATAATAATAAAAGACATGTAAACAAAGCAAAGAATAGTAACAAAGAAACATAGGCAAGCACAAAAACCAATAATAGCATTTGATGAATAAGGAGATGAATAAAACGAAAGGTGCCTTGAGATAAAGAAAAAAGACATCAATAATAATATAAAAGGTGAAATCAGAGAAAAAGGTACCAAAAACATGACATGAATGAAAAGGTTGAAGTATAAAAAATACATATAAGAATAAAAATAAAATCTAATATAAGTATATAGTTCAATAATGTTCAATGTCTCATGGAACATAAGAAGGATCTCCCTCAAAATACCATCCTTACCAAAAAAAATATAACATTTGCATCTTCCTCTTTAATGATATTGCTTCCCTTTTCAATCACCCAAGTCTTTTCTTCATAAGAATTTTTCATATTAGTGAAAATAATATCAATTGGTGGAATCATAAGAATCTCCTTCCTAATCCACTTTTCTTATTTCTTTGGTAGTGTTTGCATAGGATGGTTTTGTACTTGGTGAACAATCACATTTTGATTCATAATCCATGTAATTTTCTTAGCATGAAATACTAGTTTTTTTTATAATATTGGCTTATTTTCCTACTGTAGTGGAACAAATGACAAGGTATGCTTAGCTTAATCATTTACCATATTTTATTCTTTCTCTTCCTTTTGGCTTCTTATTATCTTTCATACATATCATGAATATCATTTTCACTTTCATATGGACTTGGGAGTGGGAATATAAGTACATTCAAAGTAATATGGATCAATTTCATAAGAAGCTAATATGAATTTTGTGTAATTTTTACAACTCTACCTTCATAAAAAATTAGTCCAACTAAAGTCTATCCCGTAATATAGAAAATATATTAGTACAAGGAATAACTTATATCAAATATCTATACTTCCTTAAAGCAGTTTTGGTTAATTTATTTATTGAAGAGTTATTTTTTAATTTTTATTACATTTGTTTTTATTATTTTGGTAATTCTTTTATTTTGTTTCTATTTTGAAAAGTGTAGTAATATTATAACACATATATTGCTTTTGATTAATTTCATTTGTAGGTATTAATATTAATATTTTTAATTTTTAATAATTTTATATTTAAAAAATAAATGTAGATTTTGAATAATTTATTTTATTTATAAATCTATGTTTTGAAAAATTAATTAACTAAATGCTCACAAAAGCTTGTATTGACTTTAAAATTCTACACATAAATAAAATATTTGTAAATTATATTGAAAAATAACTAATTAATCTATAATATCATAAAAAATTAAAAATTAAAAATCATAAATTAATATGTAACTTTAAAAAACAAACAATTAAAAACATCAAATATTTATTATTATATTTATATTTTACATTCAAATTAAATATCATATTTTTTTTTATTTTTTTTAAAAAGAGGGTAAAAACTTTATTGAAAATCAGAAAAGAACCTTACAAGATGTCAAAGGGCCAAACCCCCGAAACCAATAGAGAAAAAAGACACAGATCAACCAACCCCAATACCAATCCCATCCTCAGCAAGAATCCTCTCCAAAACCTGATGATAGTCTTGGGAAACTTGTTCCCATCCCTCAACCTTCCAACCATCCACATTCTCTGAAGCCCACTTAGCTAAACAATTAGCCGCCCTATTCCATTCCCTTGGGATATGGACAAATGACACCCTCTCCATCACAGAACTAACTTGAAGAATCTGTTGCACCACCTCAGCCAACCGCCAGCTAACATCATCGAACTTTTGTTCCTTCAGCAAGTTGATCAAGATCTGAGAGTCAAATTCACAAATAACCTTGCGCCACCCTCGAACATAAGCCTGTTTCATAGCGTAAAGGATAGCCAGACCTTCCATATTGTTGATAGTCTAAAAACCTTCATGAATAGAAAAGAGAAAAACCACAGATCCTAAGGAGTCTCTGCCTACCCCTCCAATCCCAGCGGGACCAAGATTGCCTCTAGAAGAACCATCCACATTAATTTTCAAAAGGTCAGCCGAAGGGGGAAGCCACCTCCCCACCCTTTGGACTCTCTGCTTCATCTGCCTTCCCCTTCTGACACAAGTAGATACTGGAGTTAGCCCTTGAATACCCAACCGACCAATCACCTCGGCATCCCCTCTCTCCAAAGGCAGCCTAACCTCACATTTGGCCTCCACCATCTCCTGGATCATGCCCATTATTTGAGACCAAACCTGTTGTAACCACAAATTCTCACCTCGAAAAATCCTCCTATTCCTTTCCAGCCAGACCTGCCACAACAAGAAGATGGGCCCTACATACCATATGTCTTGCAAGAGAGCAGTCAAGGAGGGGGGTCTCCCCAGGCTTCCCCAAAAGTCCACCAAATAAGAAGCAGGAACACAAGGGCTTTTCCAGACACCCCACCAGAAATGCCAGAGTCGTATAGTGAAGGCACAATGGAAGAACAGGTGCTCAGAGTCCTCCTCGGCATCCCCACAAAGAACACATCTGGATGAACCCAAAAAACCTCTCTTCTGAATATTATCCCAGGTCAAGCATCTATTCCAAGCCAAAACCCAAATAAAGCAGTTACACTTCGGCCAAGAGATTTTATTCCAAACCTTCTTCCACCACTGAAACTCCCCCCCTTCCAGCCACTGAGAGAGCAACACCTAATATCTAGAAGCCACAGAGTAAGCCCCTTTTGGGTTAGGATACCAGGAGAGCACATCCCTATCAACAAGGGAACTACAACTCCGGTGGGAGATAATGTTGAAAAGCTCTGCACACTCCTCCACCATACCAATAATCGGCCAGTTGCTCGGGGTCTTCCATTCCGCCACCACCAGCTACCCCTAATAAGAGAGGGATTTGAAGTCACTCACCTTGGTCCAGCCCCTCTCACAGAATCTCTGGCTCAAGGTCAATAGATGTGGATACTGAGAGACAATGGGGGAGTAACCATCCTAGGAGTCATGCCAAAAATGTGCCTCATTCCCACTTTTACAAACCCAGAAAAGGCCTTCTTTGACGAGCGCAGCCCCTTTCCTAAGAGTATTCCAAATCGCCGATCCCTTCCCCATCAAGGAGTATCGAGGGATATCTCCTTGAGAGGACCCCGAAAAGTATTTCTGAGTCAAAATCCTGGCCCACACACGATCCTGCTCCACACACCACCACCAATACAGTCTAGCCGCCAAAGCCGTACTCGACAAAAGCGACTATCTGACTCCCAGGCCACCAAACTGCACTAGGCTACACACAATATCCCATCTGACAAGGCTCCATTTAGAAGACAATAAGCTACCAGCCCATAAAAATTGTCTTGCCAAGGAGTCCAATTCCTTGACAAAGCTCATAGGTGCCACAAGAACCATACACTGATAGACCGGGAGGGCCTGAACAACAGACTTAATCAGCTGCATCCAGCCAACAAAGGACAACCACCGATGGGTCCAATGAGTAACTTTAACCCAAAATTTATCCAAGATCGTCTGCCAGGATTCACGAGACTATCTACCAATCGAAATGGGAATTCCCAAGTAGGTCATCGGAAGAGTCCCAATCTAAAATCTCAAAATGTGAGCAATCCTCCTCTGAATGGAGACATGAGTATTGAAGAAGAGGATAGAGGATTTTCCCTCGTTAATCAATTGACCTGAAGCAACAAGATACACATCAAGCGCCTTGGGCATGTTCGTAGCCTCCCTAATGGTGGTTGAACCCATCAGAGCAATGTCATCCACAAACTGTAGATGAGATTGTGGGGGTAATCCACCTCCCCATCTCCATCCCTGAATGAGGCCCGTCTCAACATTCCTTTTTATCAATCACCCCAAACCTTCCACCAAGAGAAGAAACAGGTAGGGGGAGAGGGGGTCACCCTGCCGTAAACCCCGAGAAGCACCAAAAAGCTCTGAGAGCTCCCCATTAATTAAAACAAAAAAGGAGACCGAAGTCACACAACTCATAACCCATCAAATCCACTCCTCCTCAAAGCCAAAAGCAACCAAAGCCTTTCGCAGGAAAGACCATCGGACCCAGTCGTAAGCCTTAGCCATGTCCAACTTAATGAACATAGCCTTTTCTTTGGATTTAGCCATAGAATGAATCATTTCCATAGCAATAACAACACCATCCAAGATCTAACGCCCCACCACAAAACCACTTTGTTCCTCAAATATCAACCTCGGAAGCCACATCTTCAATCTATCAGCAATCAACTTAGAGATAATTTTATAAATAACATTATAGAGAGAGATGGGATGAAAGAGGCTTAACCTATCTGCATCATCACCTTTTGGAATAAGAGTGAGGAAGGTAGAATTTATTGCCCGCAACATCTGCTTATTCTTCTGAGACTCCTGAACAACAGCTAACAAATCCAGCTTGATGATCTCCCAAAATTCTTGAAAGAATTCAATCAGGAAACCATCCGGACCCGGAGCTTTCCCCTTTTTCATCTGAAAAACAGTCCTTTCCAACTCCTCCACTGAGATCTCCCTCATCAAATGCTCCTTCATCTCCTCAGAGACTAAAGAAGGGATACAAGAAAGAACCTGGGCTTCCTCAACAAAGTTGCCTTGTGATTCCTCCTTGAATAAGGAAGAGAAATACTACATAGCTTCCTTTGTGATATCCAGAGTAGATGAAAGAGTCTCTCCCCTATCATTAACCAAAGTGGAGATAGAATTTCCATGACATCTAGCCTTCACTGAATTAAAGAAAAAGGTTTTATTCTTATCCCCTGCTTGAATCCAATCAATCCGAGCTTTTTGTTTCCAAAAAAATTCTTCCCGTAGCTTCCACTCTTCCAGAGCTTTCAAGGCTCTAGCCTCTTCTCGCAAAGAATTCTCAGACACCCCATTCTCCCGGATCAGCCTAGTAATTCCATCCAGCTCCGCTTAAGTAGCCTTCTTCTCGGAGAAAATGTTACCAAAGCAGTGGCAATTCCAACGTTTGAGCTGATACTTGGCATATTGAAGTAACTTAGCAAAAGTATACATTGCAGTACCATAGGCAGGTCTACCGTACTTCCACCATTCAGCAACATAGCCATAGAGGTCCCCGTCACGCAGCCACATTAACTGAAACTTGAAGGACGGAGTCCGGGGCACCCTAGCAGAAGATACCACTAACTGGATAGGCCAATGATCCGAAACCCTCCAATCTAAAATCTCTGAGCTGGAGGACCACATACCCCAACCCAGAAGCAGGACACCAAGAACCAATCCAAGCATTCTACAATACAGTTGTCTCCCACCCTTCTATTGTTCCAAGTAAATAGACCATTGCTAGGCTTGATGTCTACAAGATTAAGAGTCAAAATATTATCTTCGAACAGCAATGCAGAGGGCTCCAGTCTTGGAATACCCCCCCGGTTTCTTAGCTAACTCAGTAATAGCATAAAGTCTCCCGCTATAATCCAAGGCTAGTAAGGAGCCATGCTACAAACCAGACGAATATTAGACCATAATGTTTGTTTACCTTGGAACTCAACAGGTGCATATACATTAGAGAGTAAAACAACCTCCCCCATTTTGGACCACACAGCCACCATGGAGAGAGAGGATTTAAAGGAGAGCCACCGCAGAGGTCTAATCTTTCGAGGATTCCAAAAGCAAGCCATGCCCCCCGAGGATCCCTGGGCCCCAATACACTGGCATTCAGTAGTCCTCCACAACTTAGGCACTAAACCCAACATTCCATCTACAGACAGCTTAGTCTCCTGCAGGAAGAGAACATCAGGAGAATGACGTCTAACCAACTCACGAACAGCTTTTTGTCGAGGGCCACTATTTAGGCCCCTTACATTCCATGAGATAACAATCATTTCGAAGGAGTCGAGAAATGAGAATCCAGGGTCTTTACTGACCCTGACTCCACCAAAGTCTCCCCTATCATTTTAATCTTCTCCAAATCTTTCTTTCGACCAAGTTTAGAGGCCTTTTCCAAACCCCCCTTCTTGCCATCTTTTTACAAAATGCCCAAGTGAGGGGAGGGCTTGCTGCCCTTGACCCCATCTGAGCCCGCCCTCTGAGCTGGATAAGCAGGATCCCCAGCCTCCTTCACACACACATCATTTGGAGCCAACAACACCTGAGCCCCCACCTACATGTCAGTGTCCATATTCAAGGAAGAGTTAGCTTGAGGAACAACAGGGGTACCTGAAATGTGATCCTCCCCACCAGAACCCTCCACTCCCTGATCCACATTCACTAACCCAGGATTAACCTCTTGCTGGCTAAGATCATCCAAGATTTCGAATCTATTAAAAGTGTCCTCATCCTGTCTTTCATTCAGAGACCTCTTGTGACCTCTGTTCTGATTGCGAGCCTTAACAGGAACAAAACCCTCAGACCCATCCCCCTCCACAAAAGCATGATTCTTCCCCTTATCAACACCAGGATGGTTGCGGGGAGGCGGTGGAGGGTGAGGCTCCGCAGGCCTGGCCCTCGGACATCTACGCAACAAGTGACCATATTCATGACAGAGGTGGCAATGGAAAGGAAGGGTCTCGTAATCTAGTTGTTGCACCCAAGAATGAGGGCCCGCACACATATCAAGAGCATTTGGCAAAGGCTTACTCAGATCAATTTCAACACATATTCTAGCAAAAGTCATAACTTTCTTACCCAGGGTTTGTGTCGAAGGCCCCATTGGTTTCCCGAGCATCGAGGCAAGCAAGTGCAAAACATCCTCATGATAGCATTCGACTGGGAACCTAGGCAGGCGAACCCACACCGAAACACGATTTGGAAGCTCCTCAGAAGGGTTAAATCCTGCATGCTAAGGCTTGATGAACAACCCCATCTAATTATGAAAGTAGGGCCCTCCCTCAAAGATCCTATTGCGGTCAGCTAAGTAGTTAAATGTAACCATGAAGTAGTTGTTTGCAAGCAGCGTAACATCCATTTTACCCTCCAGCTCCCAAGTCCTTCGGGCCCAAGATTCCAAGAATTGCAAGGAAACTCTCATTCCTAGAAATTTTCAATAAAGAGAATGTCGGGAATAATATTCTATGTCCTCAGCAATCATTTCAATCGGAATCACCAATTTGGGTCTCTCCTTGTAGCATTCGAGGCATCTGTTAATCTTCGAAATACGTGAACCCCCTGTCAGGTTATTCCTCACAAACCCCATATCCGGGGAAAAAAGAGTATTGTCAAAACATTTTCCTTGGATTGGCAATCTCGCTCCAATCGCAGCACGGAAATCCAGATCAGGAGATGCTCGAGACGTCTCCCCACATGACATAGCCGCCATACTGTTCAAGACGGACATGCAAGGGGGACACCGATTTACAAAACCACCAGAGCACACCCCACCATAGGTCGTGCGCAGCACCCCCACCAAAAAGAGGACCAAACCCTACAAAGGCAATGGAAGGCAATGGAGAGCACTCCCCGCCAACCACTGCACCCAACCGCAGACCCACACCACCGCCCCAGCCCACAGGGACATGCACCGAAGGTAGAGGATGGGCGTCGACCACCCCCGCGCATAGCAAACAGAGGACCCCACAGCACCCAGCCACAGGAACAAGAAAAAGAACCCCCCACAGAACGGCTCACCACCCACTCAACCAGCGCAGCCAGCAGAAAACGGACCAATCACAAGCTAGGTCTTGAATGCCCTAGCTCAGCCTCGAGCAAACGCGAGCAGAGCCATCATCTAATAAAAGTCCAAATTAAATATCATATTCAATTTGATATATAAATTTTATTTAACATACATTAGAAAAAAATGTAATTTATAATATTTATTATTATAACATATTATGTAATTTAATACAAACAATATTGTATTTAACATAATATATAAATTTTATTTAATAATTTTATTAGAAAGAAACTATATTATGATAAATTTTATTTAATAACTTTATTAGAAAGAAACTATATTAACATAATAAGAATTTTACTTAATAGTTTTATTAATATATGAATTTTATTGAAAAGAAAAGTAATTTATACCTCATAAAAAGCTAATCAATAAAATACTATAAAAACAAATTGATTTATCTTCATTTTGAATTATAAATTTGAACACTTTAAAAAGTTTACATTTATCCCGCAACTGAAATCCGAAGAGGGAGATGTTTAAGAGAAAAAGATTTGAGTTTTACAGTTTTAAGCCTTCATCTTATAAGCCCCTTCTCCCTTAATTTTTCTCATCGAACGCATGTGGGATTAAAAATAATTTAAGTCAAAATAAATATTCTCTTTACCACAGCTTGAAGATGGAAATGAAGAGATCTAATTACCTTCCACAGTCACGGCTAAAACTTTCCAAACATAGTAGAGAACTCTGCAGATTTTATAGCTCTTAATGGTGGAAACGATGAACTAATCCTTCCAAACGGTGGACATGAACGTGAATAAGAACAGAAACAACAAATGCAAAAACTAAAATGGAAATCGTGTGTGTAACAGAAACAGGAATAACAGAGGCAATGAGACAAAGGTACTATTGTGGGCCCGGCCACCTAAGCAATCAAATGCTTAGAGTGTGTTGATTAAGCCAGCCCCGGAGGGAGAGTAAATTTGAGTGGCCTCCTACGGGCCCACCATACATCGTAATCCTAAGTTGTGCCCAGATCATTTGGATCGACTGCCCATCCCCATCCAAGTGATTCAATCTACCCAAACTCTATGAAAATTATCCTAAAGGATGTTGTAGGTTCTCGTGCAGCTACCTCTCTGGTGGTCCTACCATATCAAGCATGACAACCCTAATCTGGGATGATCTATCAATTATCGAACTACCTGTGAACTCTCTCAGGTAAGTATCTCTCAAGAATGTGATCAACTTTCTTGATAAGCCATCAAGTCTACCTACAATAGGTAAGGTGAGTGTGATCATCATCCCATACCTCACATTTGATCCAGGGTCTCCAAATGAACTATGTCATATCATCAAACACTACCCTCCAGTACTATAATTGGTCGGGTTGTCTGTAATGAAGATAGTTGTGATACTTGTAAGAGTATGGATAGTCAAGATCTTTGTCATCAATGTCAAGAGGTTGTGTGACTTCAATCCTCTCCCATGCCTAGACGTGTAGGAGATTAACACCTGCAGAGATGATGGTACCTCCCGTATAGCACACCTAGTATCATGGTATAGATGCACTAACACACATGGTCCCTAGGCATACTTGGTCCCCTCTATCATCATACTCTCTATCACAATCCCCCATCTGATAGGAAATTACCGAGAGAATCTATCAAACATCAATGGCCCTATAATCAATCTAGGAAGAATAATAGTCATCACATGAACCTCTTTGATGTAGGGAGTCGGGTTTATATGTCCATCCACAACTGTCTGTTGAGCCTCCTCAAGCAACCTGTCCATTGCCACTACTCCTCAATCTACATAGTATTTCACTAGCTCTTTGTGAATAGGGATCTTGAGGATGTGCCAAACATCCTTCCAATGCCATTATTATGCATTCTCTAGTGGGCAAGTGGAAGGTCGCTATCTCAAATCTCCACCTCTCTACCAAAGTAATCATCATGGCCCTCTATGCATGAATCTCTTACATGTAGGCAATGTGATCCAATCCAACTACAACAAGGAACTAAACCTCAAAATCTTTGATTTGCACTAATCGATCTAGCAATCTAGGTCTCCTCTCCCTCGCATAGAAAGGATGAATGTATCCTATAAGAATAGAATGCACAATGTTAAAATTGCTAAAAATCTACTCAAAATGTTAAGTTTGTTGTTAAAATAAGAAAATGTGTCACTTTGTACAAGCATGTTGCTTTTAGCAAACATGACTCTTTTTTTCTTGCAAATGTGTCGCTTTGAAGTAAACGCAATACATATACCTAAAATATCAATTGTAAATACATTTTGCAAACACGTCACACAAACATGTTGCTTTAACGCATACACATTGGTCTATGTCAATAGCGTCACTCTTAAGAAAATGTGAGCATCCCAAAAGCACAAACACAACTATACTGCGGCAAACGTGACAATCCTAAAGATTGTCACATTTTTATGTCCTACCTTTCGCTATCAATTTGAAAATTGAAATTAATATGCAAGACAAAGTTAGAGTTATGCATACCGTAAGTCCTATGTCGATCAGACTTTGGAATAGACGAACGAGCTCTACATGATGTGGTGCTCCCAGAACCTGTGCCATCGTAAATGAATATTTGCATCAAAAAATCATCAAAGAGCAAGAATCCTAAAAATTTGAGTGTAAATGAGGAGGATTTGAACCCTAATTGCTTATATAATCCCCTAAAAACCTAGGGTTTCGCTCGTGGCCACCCTTTTGAGTTATCTTTTGAGTGTCCCAGTTCATCCTGATCATTATCTGTGACCCCTAGGGCCTTATTTTTCATCCTCTTCTCATCTAAACTGGTCTTGAATTCTTGTCATGAGCCCGACCCAAAAAACCATTTTTTTTGGCCAATCTCCTAAGGGGTTAGCCTAGCATCCTATCATCCTTCAGACACTCATTAGGGCATAGTAGGGAATCAAAAAAATTATTTGAGCAGCATAAGTCTTTGAAATAATGCAACAAGTACATTGTGTCAAAGAGGGGCAAAATGTAGACATGCAAAATTTCCTAATGTGTACCATACATCATTAATCTTGCATTTTCATCATATTCATCCTTGATCACTACATTCACATCATTTTCATCATTTGCATTACTAATTTCCCTTTTAACATCATTTTATATCCTCTTGCCTTATTTCCTCTATTAACTAAGTAATTTTGAATTATTTAATTAATTCATCCTATTTCAATAATTTTCCTCTAATCTCCCCTAATTGAATAATTTTAATTATTCAATTAGCCATAAATCTAATTTTCTTATAATATCTTATGATTAAATAATCTTTATTATTTGATTATCTAATCCCCATCCCATTCATTTGGAATACTCATTTTAATAAAGAATATCCTAATCCTCCATAATTAAATAATTTTGAATTATTTAATTGTTCTAATTTCCCTCTCAAAGGCATATTCCCTTGGAATATTCCTTTTCAAAATATCGCATTCCTCCCATTCATTCTTATCCCTCCATTTCTTGATCTAATCTTCACCCTCCTTTTCAAATATCCTCAACCAAATTTCCTAAAGTTATGGAGATATTTGAGTTCAAATTGATCTTGATCCTCCATCTTCCTTGATTCACTCAGATTCATGGGTCTTAAGGTGCAATCCCAACCATTCCTTGTGGGTCTTGAGGTTTAATCTCAACCATTGATCTTCAAACATGAAAATCTATTAAAAAATCATTCCTCCTTCATTATTAGAAAACGTAGATCATTTTGAGAGCATTTGAGCACTTGAGCATAGCAATATCATGAACATTTGAGCAGTTATCTTCATCTAGGTCATCAATATTCATGCATTTGCAACTATGGGAGCTTCATGATCAAGCAATCCAACATCCCATCACCATGAAAATGGAAGGAAAGGTTTTCACATTGGTTGCTTTCATATTTTGAATTGTTTTCATTGTTTATCTTAATTTCTAACCCTTGTATGCATTCACTTTCATTTTGTAAGTGGGATTTGATCTTCCATTATTTTGGGTCTTCTTGATTGCTAACCCTTGTTTTGACATCAATTCCATTTTCTTCACACACCCCTTAGTCAATTGTTTTCCCTTTAGTGGGATGAGATGGATGGTGAACCTTGCCTATTGATAGGTACTTGACGTTTAGGAGTCCCTTTCAAATTATTGCAATATTGGAAAGGATCAAGGTCACCTGATATAGTAATTCTAGTATTGTTATAAGGTAATTTTAAGCATTGATGGTACATGGAGGGAACGAACTTCATAGCTTGAATCCATGGGCAATCTAGGAGAAGGTTGATAGGGAAGGTCTAGGTCTAGAACTTGGCACATCATATCTTGAATAGTAGGACCAAATCTGATAGAAAGGACAATAAAACCCTTAGAAGAGCACTTTGCATCATTGTATGCTCTTATGATGACCCTTTTTGACATGTCAATACATGCTTCAAAGAATCACATTGTGGTAAACAACTTTAAAGTAAAAATGTTTAGTCTTTCTCTACTATCTATTTTAACTCATTTCCTCTTGTGTTTATTGATAAATATTTAGGGGATCATTATGGTCGGGCTTCTATGAAGAGATATCATGCTTTTTGAATGTGACATGGTGTGTGGTAGCTAGATACCGTACCATGGACTGAAATTGGTTAACATTTAGGTATGTACGAACCAAAGAATCATGTAAACATTTATCTAGGATAGTCTTGTGCTTAGGTGATATGCGTAGAAGCTCAAGAATGGATATCTGAGTAGGTGTTTTACCTAGATGGTCTAAAAGGTTGTATTGATGTGTCGATTGAGATTTGGAAGTGGACCCTTGAAAAGTCACTTTGGATCTACAGGTGGTAATCACACACTCAAGACTATTTTTCTTAATGGTCATGGTAGAAACATTATTATCAATTTCTTGGATTTGATTAACCATGTATTCATAGGCAACACATGTGTAATTGGCTTGGTCTTTGGTGTTCATCCCTAAACTAAAGTCCTTTCCCTATCAATGATTTTGTAGGTGATGTTTGTAGATGGTATGGTCAATATTTGAGGATCCATGTTGATTATAGATCATAATGTCCCCCTGATCTATAAGGTCTTTAACTATGTTTTTGAGTTTGAAGCATGAAGAGGTTTTATGCCCTTTTGTCTTATGATACACATAGAAGTCATTGTCATTCCACTAGGCTAGTTTGAAAGGTCCTAAATCATAATTTCTCACCTCTGAAAGTTGAATAACATTAGATTGTAGTAGCTTCTTTAAATCTGATTCAATGGGTTCCCCTAAGGGTGTGTATTTTTATCTTGGATTATTAGTCCTCGGAGGACCACGTTGTGCATTGTAATATACTACTTTTATTTACTACTCATGATTTTATTGTTGATTATTGTTGTTTGATGTTTGCATGGAAGTTTCTTTGAGACTAACCATGGGATGAGCCTTATTTATTTCTTTTGCATCCACCACCCCATTATTTTTCACATTCTTGTTTTGTGACCAAAATTTGTTTGTATCATTTGAAGTTCTCAGGTTATGGTTATTCTCTTTAAAAAAAAAATCACTCACCCTTTTTCAATCAGGTATTTCTCAATAACATCCTCAAATGTATTGGAAAAATGAATTTGGAGATGAAACATCACTTTTGAATTGAGGTTTTCCATGAATATTTTCACCAATTACTTTTTGGGATATGAAAAGTGTTGAATAGACGGTTGTCATTGCACCAAAAGATCGACCTATTAATGCCTGATACAACCACCAAATTTAATGAATCTATGGAGGCAGTTAAGCCATGTCACAAACCTGTGCACTATACTACACAACATAAGGAGACCAAGGGTTCATACCTTGCAACAATCCCCCCAACACAAGCGAGGGGTTTGAACCTGTGACCCAGGCTTTGATACAAATTGTTGAACAGACGGTTATCGTTGTGTAGACACTAAAAAATATCCTAATTCTACGAGCGTCATTTTTCCTTATCATCATCTTTCAATAATTGAATAATTTTAATTATTCAATTATGTTCGATCATTCCTCTATTAATTAAATTGATTCACCTTCTCATTTCTACCCCCTTTCTTCAATAATTAAATAAATCATTATTTATTTAATTATTTATCTTTCATCACCGGTCCATAGTCAGATAATAATTATTTCACCTGTTATTCTTCTATAATTAAATAATTGACGAAATTATTTAATTATGTGTCATTCTTCTCTTTTAAATAATTGATCCAAATCAATTATCCATATTTAATTTCTATCTCCTCCTTTAATTAAATTTACGAATTTAATTAAATCTCCTTTTTCATTTCCTCCAAATAAATTATTTATTTGCCACTTGTCATTCTCCTCCATTTCCAAATAAATTATTTAAAATAAATTATTTATCCCTCCATTTTGGTCAAAGATCCCCTATCATTATTTCATGTCATAGCCCGCATGTCTTGCATGTCTGCCATAGTCATCGGGCTTCATAGCCGTCGGCATCATATCTTTTCCATGCATGGCATATTTTGGTTGCATCAATTTTCAACCATAGATCTTGGCATCTTTCTAGAAACTCGATCTTGGCCATCCATTTCATAACCTCCCTCTCATGAATCCTCATCCGTTGATCTTAGAATCTTTCTAGAAGATCAATCTTGTCCATCCATTCGAATGGTTGTCTATAAAAGCAACCTTTCTCCTCCATTTTTGATTTAATAGCCATTTTGTCTTCAACTTTCTACTTACAATTTGCAGGTGTTTGCACAAGACTACTTCAAAATCTGAGGGAAAAGTTGCATAGGGAGAAATAGGAGAGCAAGAGAAGTGATTCAAGCTCAAGCATGGGGAGTATTATTATTTGATGTTTTCATTTTACTTATGCTTTCATTGTTTTCTCTTGTTTAGATTTGGATTTTAGCTTAGATTTGTGTTGGTTGTCACTTAGTCTATGCTATTTTATTTTCACTATCTTATACGTTGCACCAAAAGATCAACCTATTAATGCCTGATATAAATACTAGAGTTAATGAATCCATGGGAGGTGGTAATCCATGTCACAAACCCGAGCATTATGTTGCATAGCACAAGGAGACCAAGGGCACACACCTTGCAACAACAAGGACATTTTCCCACAAGGTTTCTCCATCTCTGTAATAATGAAGCGAATGATTCTCCCTCATTTTGTTCAGTTTTGCATAATTTTATTATTTTTATTTCATTCTTGATGTTGTAAGAGAAGTGCACAACAAATTTATCAGCTAATTTACTCCAAGTCCTTATACCAGGAAGCAAGTGAGCAAACCATTCTAGTGCTTGTCCCCCAAGACTTCATGGGAACAAGTGCATTAGGTACGTGTGATCATACATAACATCTAAGTAGGTTTTGTGAAACTCCCTCACATGCTCTATAGGATCTCCTTTCCCCTTATATTTTTCAAATTTTGGTACGTCAAAGTTTGTGGGGAAGGGTGGCATGTATATACTTCTATCAAAAGGATAAGGACATAAGTCCTTGATAAAGTAAGTCTTTTTGTTCGTGTAACCTACATGTTTGTAATTTGTTGTTTTAGGCTTTGTAATTACTGAGCTAATATCTTTGTTGATGATGGTGATGTAAGAGATACATTCATTTGGTTTTGTGTAGGGTGTACAAACAAGTTCATGTTCTGATAGCCCACAATTGAAGTGGAAGTGTGGGTGTTTCAATTGAGTGTGTTCCAATTTTGTTGTGGCATTGGTTGTGTTTGGGTTGAAATAAGATGTAAATATCATATTTGGATTGGGTTGTTGTTGTGGTGGTGGTTGGTTCAAGTTTTGATTTGATCCACCAAATGTTTGATCTAGCTCATGGGTATTTTTGTTTTTTATGAAGTTTGGGTTGTGTTTACTTATGGTGTTGAAAATGAAGGGTTTTTCCTTTGACTTTTGTTGGGTGGATTTTAATTTATGATGTTATGAGTCATAGGCCTTATATTGATTGGTTGTGTTGTCACTTTGGTTATGTTTGGTAAAGTAGGCTCATGAATTGTTCATCAAATGTCAGGGTGGAAGGTATTTTTATAGTTGTTGTATTATGGTAGGTCCTTCCAAGTGGCATTCATGTATTCAATTGTTGTGAGTTGGGATTGTGCGATGAACGTGTTGCATTAACTACAACTTTTCCTTGAGATAACACATTTGATGTTTGTTCCATTATGATGAAAATATCAAAATCTAAAGGAAGTCTAGCTCCATTTTGTGCAAGTGATAAAAAGTTTCTATTAATATTTGTGGATATGAGTGCATCCATTATCCTCAATATTCAAGGATCTTGTGAAGCATCGTTAATTTCTTCTTGGGTTAGATTTTGTTCCACATCATTCAAGTTAATCTCTTCATCAAAAAATGGCATAGTTTTAGGTTGTAACTTTGGTTGTTCATTCAAGGATGACCCAAAGTGCATCATACTAGTGCGATTGAAAGTATGGTCATTGTGGGATCCATTTGTTTTATTTTTGTGATCTTGTTTTCACCATTAAAAAAATTATATGTTAAATGTTCTTTTTGGGGTTTTTTGTGATTTTTGGATTTTTCTTATTTTGATGGATGCAAACTAAGTATGGAATTATGCTATATTTTTGGGATTTTTGATTTTTAAAGGATGCTTGAAAATACTATGATTCTAAATATTTTTTATTTTGAAAGGATACTTGACAAATTATGATAGACCAAGGTGATTAAATGAAATATCTAAACCTCAAAAGGATAATTGATTGAGATAATGGTTTGATAAAATGTGAAACTTAACTAGGAGATTATGAGTTATAGGTCCTACTATTGATGGGATAATGAAAAAGTATGAGGTCGAGATACTTAAAAGATAACTATGGTCTAATCAAAACTTTGATTGGTTTCTTGGTTTCAAAATGCAAAGGTGAATGTCTATGATGTTGGATGATGAATTTTAGTCTAAAGATGCAACTTTAAGCTAAGAAAAGTGGGAAAAATGTTGAAAGTGCAATACTAAATAGACAAGTCTCAGGTCTCTATTCCTAGTCACTATGTAAATCAAGTATAAATTTTGGATCCTTACGAATAAACCCTGATTTATAAGTGTAGATAAATACATCAGGAAAATCTATAGATGTGGTACAGAAAGTATAAGATGCAGTATAGAAAGCATAAATTTCATTGCAAAAAAATAATAGATGCATGACAAAACTGCATAATTGTGTGACAATGATAGATGTGGTACAGATCTAGACAATTGCAGTGCTCTAGTTTTTAAATATTTTTTGAATAGTTGCATTACAGAAAGCTATAGTTGCAGTGTAGAACACAAATGTGATACAGAAAAATAGATGTGGCACAAGAATTAATATGTGTGTGAATATGGTTTTACAAATGCATTATAAAACACAGATGCAGAGTAAGAGTTAACAAATATGTGACTCTATTTTTTGTTCTGAATGATTGTGTTACAAAAAGGCTCAAATGCATAACTCTGGATTTTTTCTAAAATAAAGTGTTATAAGTGAATTTTTGTGTTGTACTTGTTTAGTTTTGGATAGTGAAACATAAAAATGTGGATACCTTAAGTTTAGTTTCTAAAACCTAACGTATGTTCCATCATTTCTACGATTTCATTAGGATGCAAATCAACAAGGTGCATAGATTGACTTAAAACCTCCAAGGTGAGTCATTCATACCTAGATCTACATCTTTTTGAGTCTTAGGAATGAATTGGAAATGATTTGAAGTGATTTCCCTAATTAGACTATATGAGGCTGATTACAAATAGATGGGGGGCCAAAAAGTGGCCACCCCACTTTCAAATTTGAAAAAATCTATAACATGAGTGACTTATAACATGCTCATGTTATGGCTTTGAGTGACTAAGCCTCAAGCTTGGTCACTACAATCCAATTATAATGCACTCATATTATTGTTTGAATAAATAATAAAACGAGTGTGATATAACGCACTCGTGTTATTGTTTGAATGAATAATAACACGAGCGTGTTATAATGCACTCGCATTATTGCTTGAATGGGTAATAACATGAGCACATTACAATTTTCCCACATTATTTATTACTTAAGTAAAAATTTAAAACTTCAATGCATTCATTCTTATCATTTGTTCAAAACCTCCTCCATGACTTGCAAACTTTGCATAACATGTTCACATTTTAGGAAGCTCAAAACCGCTCCATTTCTTCACCAAATCTTTGTGAAAATTTTACCACGATGTTAGGGAGGTTGAAGGAGTAAGTTATTTCTATTTTTGTGTGAAATTAGTGTTAAATAGGTAGATTTAATATGTTTTTTATGTAAATTTATTTATTTATTAGGAAATGCTAATGCACCCCGAAATCCTCCTCAAAATCCTAATTCACCTCATGTTGAAATCCCTCCTAAAGAACAACCTCAACAAACACCTCCAACAATTCCTCATCATGCTCCAGGAACTCAAGAAAATTTAATGGGGCAATTTAAAAATAACAAAAAACAAATTGAGGAGTTAATTGCAAGGTTGAGAAATCCTTCAAGCACAACCTTGCATAGAACCATGCTTGCTCAGTCACTTGAATTCATAATATCTCATGTAGATTCATTTATAAAGCAAATAACTAGTTGGTCTGAGAAGAGACAAGAGTTTAGACAATTTTATGCAGACAAACTATCATATAAACAAGTTAAATATGAAAAAATTATAAAATCTGACTTGTGTGCGCTATTCACAAATCCTAAAATGAATCAACATTTACATCCTGCAAGCAAGAGGTTCCTAATCCATTGGTGCAACCACCAAGAGATAAAGAACCATTTTTGGGTGGTGGATAGTTTTTTACCATCCTCCATGCAACAATAATAAGGTACCACAATATTTTTTGAGGAAACTCTATTGTGATTTTGTCCTCAATAAAATCCCAAACTATTTTGACATGCAGTAGTTCCAGGGGTAGAGGTGGGGGCTCTGCACAAGACATAGTGGGGGCATGTATTAATGCACAATAGCCAGTGAGACCACTCACTAGGCCATCATATGATCATGTGACTATGCCTTTCATTGTGAAGGAGAGTGTTGAGGTGGATACATTGTAGTTGATTAGTTCCCTCACTCATAGCCTCATACAACATACTAGGATTCTAGCACAAGGTGAGGTGGGTGAGTTTTCAAGGAGTCAAGTTCCACCTCATTTATGTCAGGCTTGTGGGTCACTCTATGTTTATGATCTTGAGGATAGTTAGGATGCATGTGCTTGTGGTACATTACAACTGATGAGATGGTGATGACAAATGACCTCATGAATGACACATTTGACCTTGATAGTCAGGTAAATACCAACAAGTTCATTTAATTTAATTCATTAAATTTCATTTTTTAAATTCAAGATTAACTAAATTATTTGTATGATTATAATGAAATTTTAGGGTCATAGTGTTCACCATGTTTGCAGCAGTCCTCCACCTGCATATTACATGACAACGTCTACTACAGAGGTATGTAACTAGTAAATAATTTTAAATATTACATGTGAATAGTTGAATGTTATATGAATGATATTCTTATATCTTATTTTTAATATTGAACCTAGGTTAATCTTAGACCTTTGACGACAACACCTGGCAATGGAGGTGGTCATCGAATTTTCACTCAGGTAATATAGAGTATTTTTAATTTTAAAATATAAAATTGATTTTTGTAATTGAATAATGTTTAATGACTTGAATGTTGTAGATAGTTTGTAAGTATGTTTTATAATTTTTAATTAATTTGATTTCAGGTTGTTATGCACTTCATAATCTATGAATTTCATTTTTTTATTGTATTACCTCTCGGGACCTTCTATAAAATATGGCTACCAACTTAGCTAATCTAAGTGATTATATTGATTCATCCATCCTCCAACTCCCAAGTTGGTGTAGAATACACTATAAAAATAAATTTGAGTTTTCCTACACCACATGTTAAGATTTTGTTGCAAGATTTAGAGAAGCAATGTTGACAACATACCATTTAACCCATGAGAGTAACAATAACAATATTCATGAATACACAATGAATAATCCTCAAAAAAAGATTGTTGATGCACCTCCTAAAGAGCCAAGAGCACACACACCTAAACTTAATGAAGTTAAAGTTGAATTGGAGTCACAATTAAGTGACAAAGGCTATATTGAGGTAATGGATATAGAGGAAATTAGTTCACTTTTAGAAGTATCAAAAATAGAATAATCTTGCAAGATGTTGGAAGCACAAAAAAACCTTTTTTTTTCTAAACATAAAAAATTTTAATCTTCTCGAATATAAATAATCCTCCTCTCATATTGATTTGAGTGACTTCCCATTAGTAACTACTCATCCACCCTTAAATCTAATGTCAAAGTCATCAATACAGGTTGTGGGAGTATGAGCTATAACATTTTTTTCATGTAAACAAAATCCCTTTATCTTGATGATCTTATGGTTAGCTCAGCCAAAAAATCATAAAGTGCAATAAAGTTAATTATGGTTACATAAATTCTGTACAATTTGGTCTTCTAGAAAGGAATAGATTGAGAGTTTTGATAGTTCTTGGTTTGAAATTGAAGAATATTTTGCATAATGCTACCAAAATAACAAATATCCCATAGATCTAAAATAATAAAGATCCTATCACTCCTCCATCAACCCCATCTAGGAAAAATTGGCATCCTATCCATTGGAACCAACCATCTTTATCCATTTTGGTTCCTAGAAAATGAGTAATTTGAAAATCCCCATAATTCCTAGCTACCTTACAATAGATTTATGTGTTTCTTCTTAAGTAATAACTATATCATCATAAATAGTATGCAGAAGATCATGAAATATCAAGTTATAGTATTTGTCCTTCACAAATAATTATTCCTCAAACACATTTGTATTTATTCAAACCAAGGATTCCAATGAATCGGATATAAACTTCTTGATAAGAATAATAAGGATACTACACTTATGGACACTAGGTTAAACTCTCCTAACATCAAATTATTCCATATCATTGTTCCACCAAGGAACTTTCTACTACAAATCCTTTCATTGAACCTATCACTCCCATAAAAAATCTTTTTAATATCCCAATCGCCAATCCTTTCATCACCCCCATCATAAATCCCTTTCTTAATCCCATCATCTTGATCACCAATTCTTTCATTGACCCCATGACTAACCTTAATCATCTATCTCCTAAATTCATCACCCTAGATCAACAAACTCACACACCATTTCATATCCTCCATAATGATGATTCTATTCATGAGACTTCAAGATAATTTCTCCCTCAAGGATCATTAAACAAGATTTGAAATAGAATTCAATTTATTAACATATCCCAAGGAACGCGTCCTATATTTCTCATAAATTTTAAGTTGTAATACTAAAATGGTATTCACATGAAAATCTATTAGGTTCAAAATGGCATTTCTTTTTCTCTAGTAAAAATCATCTTATACAAAATCAAATCACATTCTCAAGTAAGTATTCACTATGCAATAGTAAAATATAAACTCTAATCTAGCCATGATACAATAAATCCTAATAGAAACTCTTGTTATGTCATATTCACTATAGGATTCATAACTAGACTAAAACTAACACAATATTCCAATAACCACCTATTAAACTATGTGTAGAGTAGGGTGATTCATCACCCCTAAGGCTCAAGGTCACAAGAGAGCCTCAAGGAACAAACTGCCCTAAACTACCTCAGGTTGATGAAATGATAAAGAAAGGAAAGATAAGTTGAAAAGGAAGGGCAAACAGGAATTTGTTTCCCTTCTACTAATGATAGGTGTTTCAAAAACCAGTTGAACAAATTGCAAGGGTCTTAGACTTTGAATCAAATAGCACTATGTCTAAGGAAGATAGCATGAGAATCAGACTTCAGTGTGTTGTGCTAGATTCTTAGGGATGTGTTGGAATCCTATATGGATAGAGGGTCGGATAATAGTCAAAGAGACTCGAGGTCCACTTACAACCTGATTATTTAAGTTTTATAATTTGATAGGAAAATACAAAAATAGGAAGTACAACAAGAAGAATACTAGAAAGGATTACTCTAATGATGAAAATGATAAGGAAAGAGTAGGAAAGTTACTATTCCACACATAGTATAGTTCTCTAGCTGGATTTGAGTGGACGAACCTGCACCTACACACAAAAATAGAAAAAGTGTTGGATTGTGTTTTGAGGTATGCCTCAGTCAAACCCTTATTTTGGTGTTTCCACCTCCATAGACAACGAAATATGCAATGATATAGAGAAAAGTGATAAAGGAGAGAATGGAAATGACACAATAAAGTAAAGAGTAATGACAACCTGAATGCTACTCTACAAGATGATAGATTTATATAAAAAGACACAATTTTATATTCCCTGTTATAAACACCCAAGGTTGATAGAGGAAGGAGAAAGATGATACCACCACATTGAGGAGATAGAACTTTGTAAAATTGCAACAATTATGGTGTTGAAGAAAGAAGACTAGGTAGAAAACTAGTAGAAGCAAGATAGAATAATGGAGAATCAAGAAGGTTCAAGAGGTGGATAGAGAGTGAGAAAAAAATGAGAGAGAGTGTAAGAGAGTGAATGAATGAGTTTGAACGGATAAAATGGAGGTAAGGAGTCATTTTTCATTGGTCAATACCCAGCAGAGAATGTTACATTCATGACTAAATAGGAAATGTAATGCTTCTATAGATTCCAGAGGTAGGAATTTGTCATGATGACAATGCAGTGCATAGATGTTTGTGTGGAATGCAAGCATCCCCAACAAATATTCATCCACTGATGCAAAAATACAGGGACATGTGGGAAGATCAGGAAGATGACAATGGGTTTTATGCATCATCATGCTTGTAATTCTAAAGTAAGGGTAAATAAATGGGAAATTTGCTTAGGGTGCAAATTTGTGTCATTAAATTTTCCCCCCACTTTAGTGAGCATACATGTTAGTGTGTATATGAGCTAAAGTAGAAAGAGGTTGAATAGAATATACCAATATCATCAAGGAAGCATATCTTCGATCTAGTGTATCTAGACGTGAAAGAGGGAGTTCCACCAAGATGCGAAGATGACATGGGTCTTCGATCTTGCAAATCTAGCTACAATCTTACCAAAAACATGTTAGGCTACAAACAAAACATGTTAGAAAAAAAAGTGAATCATAAGACACAAGATAACACAATAAGACACGGTTTGATCAAATAAACACAAGACACACATTGATAAAATAGATAAGCTTGTGGCTACTGCAAACTACATTGCAAGACAATCACAGAAAAGATGGGTCTAGTCAGGCTACCCCCAAGCTAGATGCCAAGATATAAGATGTTTGACACCAAGACACGCGACATTAAAAATCAGATAAAAGACACATATTGCAAGACACCAAAGAATCTTTTTGAGAAGAACGCTTTCAAAGGGGGTTCCTTTGGTAGGGAGCCCTTCAAGACACCAAGGGCCTTGTTCAAAGGAACACTCTCATTGAAAGACACCACATTTTTCACAAGTTATTAGATGTTATCAAGGGATCCTTTTGAAAGATCTTTTATCAATAAATATATTGGAAAGAATGCTCCTTTTCAAAAGAAAGTTTTTAAACCCTTTCATCTTAGAAAAAGTGCTCTTTTTTAAAGGAAAATTTTCACTCTTTTGCTTACGTGATCCTTTCCAAAAGAGAATTTTGTTAAGGAGTCATTTTTTAGAGAATACATCCTTTTGGAAAATGAGAGATTTTCAAAAAGGGAATATTTTGTCAATGAATTCATTTTAAAGAAGAATTTAAATCAAGGAATCCTTTAGAAATAATTCACCTTATTGAAAAATTAGAAATGCATGGTAGCCCCCCCTTAGGATGGTATGTGCTACAAAAAGGATCACATGACATCCTAAGGAGAGAAAGGAGAGGTAGAGATTTTGTGGAATGCAATATATGATGAGATGTATTCATGGTATGTTGTCACACATGCGAGGGACAACACATAAGAATCACAACATCAAAAAGCAAACAAAGATGAAAAAATCAAGAGATAGGGGAATTTGAGAATTCATAGTTAGATTTTTTCATAGATACAAATAGATGGATATAATATGGTGTATGAATGAATGGTCATCAATCCACAAAGTTCTCAGAACATGAGGAAGAGCACATGAAAACAAAGTAAAATTTAAAATTGGGTCAACATGGAAAAGGCCTAAATGCCCCCAATGCTTTGCATCATTCCTAATATCGAAAAGAAATTTTACAACACATAGAAGAATGATGATACAAATATAGGAAGTGTACAAAAAATTCCCCATTCCTATATCCAAGCACCTACAAGGGTAGCGAGGGTTCTTTGAGTAGGATCACAAACACAAAACTACAAGCATGGGAGAATGCAAACATACAAACAAATCTACTCTATAGATAAAGAAGAGGTACCACCCTGTTCCTCGTCGACCAGCAGGTTGTCCTGGTCCCAGTATAGATCATATAAGGGAAGGGTGAGCGGTATTGCAAGGGTGGGATAGCAAGGGCGATACCCTCTGACTCACCTACAACAAGGGCCAAGGAAGAAATTATATCAAGTTCTTCTTCACCAAGGTCTTGTGAAGCAACAATCATCAATCTTACAAAGATCAAAGAAAGAGTTGAGATATCATCCACCAAATTAAACATGCACTTTATTGGAGTGCCATCTATCAACCGGGTGGGAGAAGAATGAGACACTCGAGATTCATTACCAACCCCATCAAGAGGGTTAGTAACAAACTTCGAAGAATTGGGGGTCACCTCTATCATGAGGACATCACAGGCCAAGACAGAACCAACTTCTAAAGAAGGTGATCCCTTATTTCAACCTCCACTTGCAGTGAGGTCAGCCTCTAGCTTGCACTTCAGCAGAGGATGTGGAATCCCCACAGAAAATGTGGAAGTAGAGGAGGAAGAAGACAAAGCCACAATAGACACCACCGTTGTATTCAACATATCTATGTGTTGTGAGAATTGAGGGATGTTTGGGAGGTACATCAAGACAAGGGGATCCACAAAGGGAGCAATGAAAACTTGCACCCTTTTGGGGTGAGAATCATCGAGATTCATCGAAGGAGCCAGAAGTAGGATAGAGGCGATGGGAAATGAGGCAGAAAAAATGAGAGAAATCAAAAAAATAGCAGAATATGTAAAGGAAAGTGCCACTAGCTCTCCCTCTATCCTCTGCAAGGTAGCATGTTTCATGGCCAGAGAATTTCACCTATGCTTGTTCTCACACACAATCCGATTACGTTGGCTATGAGCACTGGAAGACTTAACCTGAGAAGAGACCGATTTTTTTTGCTCAACCGCAAAAGTATCCTTTAAAACACTTTTTTAGTGGAAGGATGATCTCTTGGGAAAGATCAGGAAGAGGAAGCATAGGAGCATAAACAACCACAAGAGGAGAAGTAGACACAGGCACCTCAACAATGAACCTCTTGTTGTTCTCTATCCTAGGGGTAGGTGGAGGAATAGTAGGAGGTCGTGGAGGACGAGACACAAGAAAAAATCCACATGAAGACTTCCCCTTGCCATAAACGGTGGTTCATGGTACCATGGGTAGTACAAGAAGCTCAAAAAACCTAATGCCTCACTTTTTTCCATCGGGCACCATCGCACTTCCCATGTGAGGCATAGGAGCAAGAGTCAAAGATGTTGCAGTAGGGCGAGAAGTAGAAGTATATGGAATCACAAGAATGGAAGGAGAAGGCTCTAGAGCACAAGAAAGCTTCCCCTTTCCCTTTAGCAAGGTAAAACAGGCAACTTGTTACAATGCTATCATAGAGGCTTTATAGATATAGCATAAGGAGACACTAGATAACTAGCCTTCAACGATGAGCCCCCAATCTTATATTTAACATAACCCTTGTATAAAAAATCTCCCCTAGGAGGGAGAGGTCTAACCAAGGTAGCCTAGAAGTGATCCAGTGAGAATCCCCCATGCAACACTAGCATTTTATAGCTAGTGTCGTGCACCACATGCACGATGCGTTCATGGGAGAACTTTAAGAGTTTATGGGAAAAAGAGGTAACGTTGTTCATAGAGGCTAGCCATGAAATTCCTAGCCTGACTCTAAATAGGTTGGACTTTGGGATCACAACAAATTACATGTCAATAGCCTTGGGTCCTACCAAGACTCATAAAGAAATAGTACCCATAGGGGCAATAGAGAGTCCATCGTGGGTACAAAGAGTGGTATGAGACTCTTTGTATCTCTCCTTATGTAAACTATTTATAAATAAATTCTCCTCCATTGTCGTATTAACCTAACTCATCGGATCAACTAAGACACTAGTTACAATGTTTTCATTAATCTAGATAGGAATGTATAACGAGGAAGGCTCCTTATTAAGAGGCACATCATGTGAGGTGAAAGTTATATCAAGCATTGCACTCACATTTTCAGGAGGAGGGATACACGTGAATGAGACCATGTTCACGTACTCAGATGGAACTAACTTAGAAGATGTAGAAGATTATGTTACTAATTTTGCAGAATGAGAGAGAAATTGATCGGTGTAAATTTGTAACTCACTATTAGCCTTGGCCATAGATTTATTAGAATTCTAGTTCTTCCCATTGAGACAAATAATCTTGTTGTCAATGTGGTCTTGAATCTCATGATGCAATTGCACACATCACTCGGTGTCATGTTTGTGCACTTGATGGAGTTGATAGAATCTTTTATCATCATACCACTCAAGATACGGCTTGGTCAGAGGTCAGATTTCTAGCAATTTCAAAACTTTATCTTTTAGCAACTTTTTCACAATAGTAGAATAAGACTCAAATAGCTTTGTAAAATTTCTATTGCACCCTAGGCCCTTTTCTTTAGGTGTAGAAACCATATTTGCAATATCTTTATTCTTACTAGAAACAAACACTGCAGACTAGGTATCAGGATGAGAGCATGAGGATGAACCCCTAAACTATGCAACCATCTATTGGTATCCATGCAGTGAAACACATTTGTGTGCAAAGGGAGGGTACTTCATCAAGGAAAACTTCTCTTGCAACTACTTTTGTAAATTCTTGATGAAAACCTTTTGAACATCTAAATCTAGTAAAGGATAAGAGATTTGTGAAAATAGCACTTGATAGTGAGTGCTAATATCAATTACCTTTCTGTGGTCTCCTTGCTTGCATCAGACAAGATACGAAAAGGTCATCTTCAGTCTGATGTTAGCTTGGAACTGCCTTAGGAACTAGTTTACCAATTGAAAAAATGAAAAGATAGAGTTATTTGGTAAGGAACAGTACCACTCAAGGGAAATTTCCTCAAGGGATCTCAGAAAGAGCTTAGCCATTAAAGCACCATGATGGAATAAATCATTGCACATAGCATTAAATGTTGAAACGTGTGTATAAGGATCTCCACGACCACCATACTTTTCAAATTTTGAAATCTCCATCCCTTGAGGGATGGGAGAGTTTATAATGGTGATAGATAGAGGACTATGACATAAGAAAGGTTGGAAAATAGGTTGAGAGGTAGAATTGGATAGGTTTGCTTACTAGTTTTGCATCTAACCCATGTTCTATAACAAAGTGTTTAGGATAGGGTCAGAGGATGAAACATGACCGGTGGAACCTCTACCAGAACCACCAGAGCCACTACCCCCCATACCAATAGAGACCCCATCATCGGGACCAACATGGGCTCCAGGATTACCACTAGTAACATTAGGACTAGCAAAGCTAAAACCCAAGGGTACCTTATTTACCTTAATGATGGGGGTCGGCTAAGGACCAAAGGTGGTGTTAATAGAAGGGCCAGTCTTAGCCATACATACAAGTCCTAAATTTAGGTTTTAAATGTAGGCTTTCAGGATTTAATAATCAGGAAATTAGAAAGGAAGCCTATAAAGCCGTCTTTTCACCATTTTACATTAGGTTGAGAAAGAGATTAAGGAGATATTCACAAGATTTGTATTCAAGTTCAAGGAGAAAATTCAAGCAAGTAAATTTGAAGTCTTACAGCACCATTTCAATTGTTTTTGTAGGTCGTCAAGCTCATTTTGTGAAGATTGATCAAGCATTGTTCATGATTGAAGATTGATTCCTATGGTAGATCATAATGCATTCTAGGTTTCGGGACATGCAACTAGCCATTTCCCTTGATCTAATGACTTGTTTCCTAGTGATCCCATCTCCTATCTTCATTCTACTAGCCACCTAAATCAAGGTACAATCATATTTGTGATCTATTAGGGGATTTGACTTCTCCCTAACTAGGTCTTGTGTTCATCATTTAAGTTCATTTAGGGATCTTATTCTAACACACTTGAATAGGGTTTATTTGCATGTTAGCTCTTAACAATCTTAGACACACTTAAGATTAGGGATCACATACACTTTTAGGTTTCATATTTGTATTTTTCATCAAGGTTTAATTACCAAACTTTGGGTTTGATCGAGGCAAACCCCCATACAAACAATAAAAAAATTAATTTTTATTGTAGGTACAGATCTGAAAGTGAGGATTGAAAGGTACAAGCTGGAAGAGTATATCAAAAGCTACATATTATAATTTTGAATTTCTAGAAATTCCTAGCAAGACCCATTCACCCTAGGGCAGATGAGTCTCAGAAGGACACTCAACAAGAGCTTTTTGTGATAAGTGCATAAAATCATAACTTTCTCAAATCTACCAGAAGTTTATGGATTTTGTTAGATTAAGGTTTTAAATTGATGTTTTAAGTGTTAAATTGCATAATAGGGTTTGTTTACTATTTTTAGTTTTTCTCCCAAAAGTGCAATTCAAGTTGATTTAACCCATCCTTAGTCATAAGGAAAACAACAAGATCTCCATCAAGGTTGACTCACCTCAGGGTTGAAAGTCAATCTTGCCCTAGGGGATTTATTTTTCCTAATGAAATAAGGAAGGAAAGTGTAGGTGCATACCCTTATCCAAAATCCATCACCCACATTTTCCCCCGTTTCACCTATCACAATAAGAAACATGATTTAATATTAGTAGAAGGGTGTTAAAATAGCTTATTATAAAAGTGGCATTTCCAAGGTGTCCACATTGGGATTGGATAATTATCAAGGAGATTTAATAGCTTGACACAGTCGATCATTAGTACATGGTACATTTCCCCAACCTAAAGAGTTGAACAAGATTTATGAATTTTACTACAAAATTTATTAGATTTTTTATGGATCTTTTTTTCTTAGGTTTTCACGCATGCTCTAGTTAGGAACAAACTCTTATAGAGTGATACAAGCTTATATTTTTGTGAAATTTTATTGTAAGTGTTGGCGTAAATATGTGTTTTACCTATCTAGGTCCTATTTTATGTTAATCCACTTAGGTCTTAATTGCTTTTTCTAGAAGTCTTAGTTGTCTAGATAAGATCTTATCATATCTTATCTAGTTGGATTTTATTTAATGCTTGTGTCCTAGGTCATTTAGTGTTGAGTCATGTCATTTAATTATGACACTATCATTTAATGATAGTACATCATCACACCTTGCCCATATAAGCAAGGCATCATATGTACATTATAACTGTGAACAACAATCAAGTTCATTCTAGCAATCTTACATCTATAATCATAACATGATATTTTTGCCATCTCTCTTGTAGAAGTTATTTTGTCTTGATCCTAGGGTGTTGAGGAGTTCACCATAAACTCCTACATGGTATCGGAGCTTCAATGCTACAGAATTTGAGGGACCAATCTTAGCATGAATTTTTTGTTGGATGTGAGTTAGGGTTTCAAGGACCATGCCATTGAATTTAGGGCATTAGAGAAATTCGGGTTTGGATTTTATTTCATCAAATTTTATTATATATTTTCTGATTTAAAAGGGTTTCAAATCCAAGAGGTAGCTAATTTTTCATAGCACTTTGGGAAAAAATTGCCCTACCTTGCATTTGAAAGGCCCAAAAACCCAAAGATGCACAGTAAAATCATTGAAATTAGAGCACTTAATCCTAGGCATCAAAGGAAATTTTTGCCTTCTACGGTCATATGGCCAACCATATGAGTACAACCTTTCATCGCAAAATAAAATCAATGTAGGTAGGGAAAAATGTCACAGGCTTAAATTTTTTAAATTATGTTTAAATTTTTTCAAAAATTTGAAATAAAATAAATATATTTTTGCAGGCACTTTTTCAAATTGAATTTGTAGGCATACATTTGCATACCTTATCTATCGCATCTGTCAAGGGAGGTCATGTGGCAACCTTCTATAGGCCCACATGGCTACAAAGGTAGGTCATGTATTGTACGATCCCACCAGCCCAATACGCGGTCAATAATACAACCCAACGAAGATAAGGAATATTTCGTTAGCGTCATAATTATTGTACCAAAGATTTCCATCAAATATTTTGGCTGTAAATAGGCATATTCCATGTGATGGGTCGAAAACTATCAAATTTAATCGAATGAGTTTTTGACATCAACATCACATCATCGTGATGTCAGCACTCCTTAAAGATTTTCCTCCCCCCTCTTTGTTCGTGGTTTTGATTTAGAAGGAAAACTTTAGTGGCCCATAATTTGATCATACAAACTCCTTTTCCCAAGATTTTTTTTATTTGGGGTAGAATTTCATGCTCTTCATAGTGGTAAAACTAGTTTTTTTATTTTGGTGGCTGGTTTTTTCAGAAATTGTAGATTCTCACAAGTGTTGTTGAGTCGTTCTCATTTTTCAGGAAACATTCGAGGCTCCATTCTTGCTCTTACGATAACATTTTTGGGTGTTTTTTTGAAAGTGCATAATTTTTTGTTTACTTTCTAGTGGTGTAATCAGATTTATCTCATCTTATATAAAACATTTACCTTGAGCTTGTGGCCAAATTTGCTATCTATAAGCACTAAGATTAACTCCACTTCATTGTTGTTGGCAAGTGGCATTTGTAATCATAGTAGATATAAAGTGCAAAATCATATATTGTTGGGGGAGTTTCTTGATTGAGTAATTTGGAAGTAATCTTGTAGCGGTTGGTAGATTTATTTGTCTTCTTTTTTGTGTTCTAACAATGGGAAAATCACAAATTGAACTCTTAAATCCATATAATTGTGCATTCATCTTCTCTTCGATGGAGATTATCCTTCTTCAATTATTGTGAGGGACCACTCTGACCCTCTTGTTCATTCTCTACATGATCATCCTTTTCATTTTAACATGAGTTTGGATACTTTTGGACAACATTTGGAGAAGGCTTCTTTGTCTTCAAATGAGCTATATTTATCTTTGGATTATGTTCTACAATTGTTTATAAGAGATTTTGGATTGTCTTCTTCGGTATTGTGGCCTAGAACGCCTATTTGGAGTGTGACACCTTTTGACATTGACATGGAGACACTTGACCATTCTTCAAAGACATCACATATCATATATCTTCTCTCATCTTCCTTTCAGGAATGGGAGGACATATTGCATACCATCTTGGTCTTGTTTCTTCCCAAGGGGATGAATTTTGTTCGATGGTCATGGATTATCTTTAGAATTTAGTGTCGAACATATACCATCTTTGTAGGAGACTACATTGAGGGGGGTTGCATGGTCTCTCTTCTTCTCTCTTATGGGGGTCTTTTTCCTTGAATGGGTTTTTTTCCTTCTCATACATCATTGAGAGCATTTTGTTTTTTATCTCTCTTTTGGGGAGGAGTTTTATCTCACAAGGTTTTCTCCTTTTCTCCATTCATGAGAGATTTCCTTTGCGCATGGGTACCTAAAATGGCCTAATAGATGGGACCCATCATTGTGTCATTTGCATAAGTACTCCCTAAGTTATACTTTAGGGGAGGTGTTGGTACAAATAGGTGTTTTATCTATCTAGGTCTTGTTTACATGTTAAGTCCACTTAGGTCCTAGTTGTTTTTTCTAAAAGTCTTAGTTGTCTAGATAAGATTTTATCATATATTAGCTAGTTGGATTTTATTTAATGGTTATGTCCTAGGCCATTTAATGTTGAGTCATGTCATTTAATTATGGAATGGTCATTTAATGTTGGTACATCATCACACTTTCCCTATATAAGCAAGGCATCATATGTATATTATAACTATGAACAACAATCAAGTTCATTCTAGCAATCTTGCATCCATATTCAAACATAATATTTCTGCCATCTCCCTTGTGGAAGTTATTTTGTCTTGCAGGTGATCTTGGGGTGTTGAGGATTTCACCATAAACTCCTACAATAATAATAATTAATGTAAGAATTATTTAAAATTTAATGTTTAACCCATTTGAACACAAATTATTATTTTAAGTACAATTATTGTAAGAGTTGTTTGAAAATTAATATATTTGATTAATTTTAAAAGAGCATAAATAAATTCATAAAGACTCACACTAGATTTGATTATGTTGACTCTATTTTATAAGGAAAAATGTGTTGGATGCGAAAATATTAAAAGTATGAAGAAAGTGAAACTAAATAACACCACTACCCTACAATATATGAATTTACTATTTATATAATTTGGTAGAAGCAATTATAAAATTAACATCTAGATTTCAAATTTTAATTACATATCAATTTATCATGACCATAGAGAAACTAAACAAAACTTAGTCTATTAATCAAAATCTAAGTTTTCAGTCCTGGTACTAGTTCGAGTTCATGTTCAATGGTTTGGTTTTTAGGTTCAATAAAAAAATTGGGGTTGGTGATGAGAGTCATTCACATCCCATTTCATCTCATATTTTAGTATTTTTCATATGCCTTCATACCACTTTTCATATTCCATTTCCACACCATATTATACCATTTTATCACCTTTATGTTGCATATGATTAAATATATATAAGTAATATTTAATTTAGTTTTTTAGATAAAATACGTGAATAATAAATATTATATTGTATTTACTAATATTTGTTATATTGAGAAAATAAATATAGTGAGATGCTATTGGAGGAGAAAAAAATGGACTTTCAATCACTTATGGATGCATTTTCCAACAAATTATTTCCAACCAATAAACACTTTTCACTATATTTATGTGAAGGAGGGGATTCGCTACTCCCAAGTCCCAAGATAAATAGGGTCTAAAGGGAGCGAATTTCCCTCAGTCACCTCAATGACAAAGATCAAAAGATAAGATGGCAAATGAAGGAAAATCTAATCTATGTTTTTGGGTTTTCGAGATGGAGAAGTTTAGGGATCAGGTGAACAGACCACAAAGGTCTTGGGAAACTGACTGACTAACTCTTGGCCAAGGGATGATAGTGTAGCACACTAGTGTCTCGTACAGACAAAGAGCAGATTTTGTGACCAAAAATGCTCAAGGCTTGGTAACAACCCAAAATTTAGAATCTGATAATTTAACAAGAAATAACAAAATGCAAGAAATTCTAAGAAAGAAAATGAGTACAACAAGAAGAATAATTTTAAATGAAAGATAGATTCACTAATAATGAAATGACATGTAGAAGGAAAGAGATATCCAACTCATAGTAGGTCCAGCCTCCCACAAGCTCCACACGAATTCAAGATCCTACACACATGGAAACGGGAAAATGTTGGGGTTTCTTTTTGGATTTTTCCTCAGTCAAACCCTCGCTTTGGTGTTACCATCTCCATAGATAGCCAGATAGACCACAATGGAGAAAATATGATAAATAAAATAGTAGATGAGACGTATAGAAAGCAAAGATAACAATATGCTAACTATAAGATTGATAATGCAATGAAATAACAAAGCATTACCCTCCCTTCTACAAGCTTGAAGAAGCCGAGATGAAGGATGAGAGCTTTGAGAGTGCAAGATGGATGTGCAAAGTGATGTAGAGCTTGAAACCTGCAAGAAATGATGTAGAGAGAATGGAAGCAAGAATGAAGTGGAAGAATTGAGAGTGAAGTACAAGAATGAATAGTAGAATTAGAAGTGTAGTGAATGGAATGGAAAATATGAGTTCAAAATGGATGTTTGAAGGAAAAAGAGTCATTTTTTGTGAAGGTCTATAGTCACAAGGAGCATTACACTTCACGGGTGACAAGAAATGTAATGTCCCAACGTCCATTGACCCAAGAATTTGTCAAGAAATTTTGTGTGGCATAGAATTCTATGAGGTGTAGAAGCGTCCTAGTCAAAATTCCCTCCACCAACAAAAAATGACAAGGTACAGATAGAACAAGGCTTAGAGCAACATAGTTTAGCATTATTGTTTTTATAAGGATAAATTAAGGGTATGTTAGAATGTGTAAGGGGGAAACTGAGATCATGCAATGTAATCAAATTGAATGAACATAAATTAATCTAAATAAATAAAAAGATGATTCATGTTCATTACTCACGAAATGAAACTACACAATTAATGAATGCAAGAACGTAACTGAAAGAAAATAATAATAATAAACTCAAAAACAAAGTAGCTTTACCATTCTATGTCGGCGTGTGTTTGTGAAGATGTTGGGTTGTTCATATCAATGTGAAGCCTCAATTGTGCGTGCAAAATCTTGAAGAACATGTGTGTTTTGATCAAAGATATGTGTAAAGATTTATCAAAATATCAACTAAGATTGTAGCATTACTTCATTGTGTAAAATATGTTGATTCTCTAATCATTTTTTAGGAAGAATATGATTGTTATATAGAATTTGTGTTTCGAAATGAATGCTCAATATCGCGTAGTAGAATATCTTGACCAATGGTTGAAAGATGTTGAGAGGATTTACATGGGAATAATCAATGCAAATTGATTACATAATTGGTGTGATTGAAGAAATCATTATGAGTGTTCATTGGGATTGAGGAAATAGATTGAATAATCTATGGGATTAAAGAATAGATTGATATGTTAGGAAATAGATGGATCATTCAAAGAATAGAGTGAGCAATCAGGGGATCGTAATCTGATCAATCATGAAAGTGGGTGAGAATAATTAATTAATTGATTTAATTAATTAATCTTTTTGAGATGAACATGCAAATCAAGTTTTGAAGTGGTATTTGTTCGATTTGACCTTTTGGATGACGTTTTTGATTTAATTAAACTATTACGTATTAATAATTTAATTGACTTGAAATGGTAGAGAGAAGGAAGGACCGTGGTGATCCCAGGTTGTAGAAGTTTCAAGGATATGGAGGACCTCAAACCAAGTGGCCTTGTAACCGATGGTCTAAAGGATGCCCACTGAATCCTCCATGGTGTGCACCACATCAAGCATGGAAGATTCCAACAAATGGTGACAAGGGTTCCCACAATAACTAGAATGGAGGGTCGGAACCACATGGGGTTACAAAGAACAAATGGGGGTATGCAAGCTTACAAATAACAGAGCCAGTAGACTTACAAAAATTGGAAAAGAAGTTATGGAGGCCAAAGCAGCATGGCGACCAGGGGTCATCGACTCAAGTAAATACTACCTTTGAACACACATGTGTTATGTCCTTAGCAATAGAGGGTCAAGCTTAGAATGATTTTGTGGGTCTTCTAAGGGAGAAATTTGTTTTCATGAAATGGAGTGGCCCATGGCCAGTGTTCAAAAGGGTTAGAAATTGGTGCAATGAGCATTGGGGGGAATCTATTATTCTGAAAACACTCCCAAATGGTTTCTACCTAGTCATCTGCTCGAGCCCTAAGGACAAAGAGTGGATTATGAATAGCGGGCCTTTTTCAATGGAGGGAAAGGGTTTTACCTGAAGGAATGGGTCTCGAATTTCAATCCTAAAACTGAAATTATCTCAAAGGTACCCATTTGGATCCGATTGTATAACTTACCTCACAAATATTGGGGTATAAAACCCCTAAAATTGATAGGAAACAAACTTGGCACCTTTATCAAAGCAAATGAAGCTATAGGTAGCAAAAACTATAGCATGTATGCCCATATATGCATTCTCTGGCAATCCATACACCCTCTCCCAGCAATGGTAGAACTAAAAATAGGGGAGGGAACCTAGAAGCAAATGATAGAAGAAGAAAAAATTAAGATGTGCTCTACGTGCAAAGGGGTTGGGCACCCAATTGGGGAATGCAGTCTATTAGAGAGAGGCAAAGGTTTGGAGAAAAATGCTCTAACGGACCTACTTTTACTCAAAGAAAGTGATTTTCAATCAGAGGATAATAGCTTCATGGAAGTAATGTCGAGGAAATGGGATAGGTGCAAAGTTGAAGATTGGGGTTTGAGTAACTCATAAATGACCTAGGTTTGTGGACAGACTATCAAGAAATGGAAACTTTTGTTGGAGAGAAAAGGATTGAAGGGGAAATCTTGGAGAGGCTAGAGGATTTGATGTTCGAAGGGTTTCAAGACAAGGCGAGTAAGGAAACTCCCTTTGGAATAAAAGTTAATCAATTGGAAGCTTCTGGTGCATTGATAGATGGTAAGACAATGGAGCTGGACGACGAACTCAAGGTAGATAAATCCAAGGCTGAAAAGGATGCTATGCTAGAGGGCCATCCAGGAAAGGCAGATCAATTTTCAATAAACGTTTCACCTTTGGAAAAAACTAAATCACAAATTTTTGCATCGGGGGTAAGTCCCTCCAATAGTCTAACAAAATCAATCAAGGGTGCCAAAGCCATCTTAAATAATAGAAAGAGGAAAAACCGGGTGAGGAGACAGTGGATAGTAAGACTCCCAAAAAACTTCTCCTCGAGAAGGGAATAATCCTAAAGATGTTAACCTCAAAAAAGAAGATCTCATTTTCAAGGACATACAGATTTCATCAATTAGGAATCTATAAATCTCATTTGAGGAATAAAGAGATGAGGGAATCCCTTTTGAAGACTTAGATCTTGATTCTCCATCGGAGGTGGAGGAAGACAATGGTGATTTTATGGGCTTAAGCTTGGAAGCAGGGATCAAAGAGAAAAGAACTCTGGCACAGTCATTGGCAAAACACAATAAGGTCAAGCTAGGGGGAAAGAAGAAATGGGGCCCTATACCAATTAGGGTTAAATTATAAATTGTTGGAAGTGTAGTAGGCCAAAAAAAATTGAGAGAGAAATGAGGGTCCTTTCATGGAATGTTAGGGGCTATAATGCCCTTGACAAGATACATTTTATCAAGAGATGTCTTGATCAAACTCGTCCAGATATAGTTTTGTTGCAAGAGCTAGAGATAAGTGGGTCAGATGTTGAAGCCTTTAAAAAATGTTTTAGTTATTGAAAGTGTTACATTGTGGAAGCTACAGGGGCCTCGAGAGGTCTAGGGTTTTTTGATCCGGTGGATAATTTTTAGTGAAATTTGAAGTTTCTCATTTCTATCCAGAATTTGAACCATCAGAAAGAGCTCGATGTCCTGATTCCAACGCAACTTGAACGGAGCGAAAAGACGTCCATTTGCACAAGTTATGCTCAATCAAACCTTGGTCAACTATGGACCCAAGTCAAAAAAAAAAAGGGTCAAAAATCAAAGTTGTCAAAAGTGTCCAAGACTGGTGTCAATGTGAAGAGCTCGTCGCAAGATTTTCGATGACGTTCGCTTCATGAAAAATGGACCCCATTTGTACAAATTACAAATAGTCAAAATTTGAAGTTGACTGGTCAAAGATTGACCAAATCCAATTGACTTTGCATTTTAGTTCAAAATGTGATGGGCGGATTTGAACTCTCAACCTACCCACTCCAAAACGCTTCAACTTACCACTACACCATATGCATGTTCGAGTACTTAAATGGCTCTAGCGGTATTTGATCGCATTTTTCCACCACCTATAAATTAAAAACAAAGAAATGTGTGTGGAAGGGGAATGGAACCCATGATCTCCACCAAGACCACAAGTGTTAGAACCTTTCTCAATAACCAAGCTGCCGCCCACAAGCTTTGGAATTTAATGGGAGTTTATTTAATTTAAACATTATTGGCGGCTATTACCCATAAATGGTGGGCCAGTGGTTGGAACCACCGACCCATCCTTGCCAAAAATTTTGGAATTCCCAACAAGCCGCGGATTTGGTGGGGCTTAAGTTGGAAAAAATTTGTTTTATCATATATATCCGACAGCCATAACGTTTTAAAATTAACCACAAAATATTCTAAGGGGTTATTTTTGTGGGATTTTTAAGATGCATTTTATTTTGAGGGGATTTGTTGTTAAAAATGGAGATTAAGGATATTTTGTAAATAATATGGTTATGAACCATATTTGGTAAAAAAATTTGTAAAAATGGGTAGAATGGGGGGTGTGAGATTAAGCAATTTTTGGTGAAGATATTTTTTGGCTAAGTGCTGGAAGTGAATTTTTGAGAGAGTTGTGAGAATATTTCCAAGTGATAGTGAACTTGATCCTTATGCATTTGAAGCTTAGTTAAGCTTGTTGCATTTGTTGAAGGATTTATTTGTAATTCATTATCGTCCAAGGAGATAGAAATCTTGTAACAGGTGGAAGACCTTGTGTTAATTTCATTTATGTAATTTGGATTTTAAAGATTGTAAACATTAAGCATTCAATTATGCAATTAGTCTAGACCCTCATCAGATCATTTTTGTACAAAGAAGCAGTAATGGATGTCCAGGCACTCAGATTTGAAAAATCATGGCAATGGTTAAATATTGTTTTGAAGCAGCTACTTGCAAGCTTTTTCTTGATAAATGTTTATGGTCCAAATAGCAGTCTAGAAGTGCATAGGGTATGGGAAGAGATCTCAGAGGTAATGGCAGCTAATACTAAAAGCCTTTTCGTTATAGGTAGGGACTTCAATGCAATTCTAAGGTCATCGAACAAGAAATGGGGTCTTGGCTGGTTAAATCAAAAATAGAAAGATTTCAGTGATTATGTAAATAACAACGGTCTCTTTGAAATTTAGTTCAAAAATGGGACCTTTACGTGGACTAATAGAAGGTTTGGTTTTCTAAATATAGTAGAGAAATTAGATAGATTCTTTATTTTTGGTAAATGGGCTAACTTCCACTGGACCTTTCAAGCAGATATCCTCCCTATTACAGGATCGGATCACTATCTGATCAATATGCGAATTCAAGAGGAGGAATCTCTTGACTGTTGCCCATTTAAATTCAAAAAAATGTGGTTCAAGGAAGATGGGTTCCTCAAGCTTGCAGCAAGTTGGTGGTCAAATGCACCACAAAGAAGGGGTAACAAAGCCTTTGTATTTTTCAAAAAGTTGCAATTCATTAAGGATCAACTGAAAAAAATGGAACAAGGAGGTATTCAAGAATATTTTCTCAAAATATATTAATTTTGAGCAGGAACTGGAGAAGCTACACTCAAAGGTCATTGAAGAAGGATTGAGTGAGGAAGATTTTCAAATGGAAAAATTACTAAACAAGCAATATGCGAAGGTTTTGGCCCGTGAAGAAATCTTTTGGAGTCAAAAATCAAGAGAGACATGGCTTAAAGAGGGGGACCGAAACACAAAGTTCTTTCACAATGCAGTGAAGGCCAGGAGATCCTACAATAAAATATTTTCGATACAAGATAAAAATGGAAACACCCTCATAGAAAAAGATGTTCTAATCAAGGAAGCAGTGAGGTTTTTCACTGAAGATTTTAGTAACAATCAGGTTGATCTCTCACAAGAGAATGAAGTGTTGGAAGTAATTCCTAGATGTGTTTCTAAGGGTCAAAATGAAGTACTCACTAAGGCAGTTACCATGGAAGAAGTAAAATCTGCCCTTTTCAGCATTGTTGGGGATAAAGCTCCTGGTTTGGATGGATTTCCTCCACTTTTCTTTCAGAAGATGTGGGACGTTCTGGCTCGGGAGCTTTTGGAGGTGGTAGAGGAATCTAGGAGGGAGGGGTTTATATTAAAATATTTTAACAATACTTTCATTGCCCTAGTCCCCAAGAGAGAAGAAATACTATCTTTCAATGATTTCAGACCCATTGCCCTATGTAATATAGTGTATAAGATAATCTCGAAAGTGACGAAAAATAGGCTCAAAGATGTTCTAGATGTCATGATTTCCCTTGAGCAAAGTGGATTTTCTCCAAATCGATCCATTTATGAAGGCATTATTGTTGCACACGAATTAGTTCACTCCATAAGTTTAGCTAGAACAAAGAAAATGTTGGTGAAGCTGGACATTAGGAAAGCTTATGATGAAGTGAATAGAAGCTTTCTCTTAAACATACTCAAAAGGTTTGGTTTTAGTGAGGATTGGATTAAATGGGTGGGAAGCATTATAAATACCCCTCGGTTCTCGGTTTTACTCAATGGCAGCCTACAAGGTTTCTTTGCTTTGAAAAAGGGAATTCGACAAGGAGATCCCATCCCCCTTTCCTCTTCATCATAATGGAAGAAGCATTGGGGAGATTAATCTCTAAAAAGAGAGAGGAAGGGGGATAGAAGGGCATTTGTGTAGCGAAAGGAGTTGATCCTCTATCACATCTGTAGTTTTTGGATGAATCGCTTCTCATGGGAGAAGCCTCCTTTAGGGAAGCAAGGTTGATGAAAAGTATTCTAGACAAATATAGTAAAGCTTCCGATCAGTGCGTAAACTAGAGGAAATCTAAGATTTTCTTCTTCAATACCTATATTTAGAAATAAAGAGAAATATGTTCTATTCTGGGAATGAAGATGGGTTCTCTTCCGGGAAGGTATCTAAGTATCCCCTTATTTGGGGGTGCAAGTAAGTCGACGATTTGGAAGGACCTTGTAGACTGCTATTTGAAATGTATGGATGGATGGAAAAGTAGGTGGTTGACTTCGGCGGGTAGAATCTTAATATTAAATTTTGTCATCTCAGCCATCCCTATCTTCTCTATGATGTTCCTTAAAATCCCTAAAAATATTGTCAAGGTTGTAGGGAAGCGAATGAGAAAATTGTTCTGGAATGGGGCATCGGAGCAGGATAAAATTCCATTATTATCATGGGAAAAAATATGTATGGTGAAAGGAAAAGGTGGTGCAAGGCTAAGAGACTGGAATATCATGAATGAGGCTCTAGGAGTGAAGCTATATGGAATATTTACTCATAGCCCTCTCAGCTATGGGTTCGGATTCTAAAAGCCAAGTACTTGGACTCGATGGAAAATAGTAGAATTTTCACTATGTAGAATCCACCTTCTGGTTCGGCAATTTGGAATTTTGTGATTTCCTGCCTCAAGGTCATAGTGGATCATATCACTTGGAAGATTGGGAATGGTTCAAAAGTGAAATTTTGGGATTATTCATGGTAGAGATTCCCAGCTTTAAGGTAAAATGATGAATTGCAAGACCTAAGACTTTGGTTCATACAACATTGGGGAGAAAAGGTCTGTGACTATCTGAAGTTCAGGGGTGATGCAGTAGGTGGTGATTGGGAGTGGAAGTCCCTATAAGAGGTTGACCTATCATACCAACAAAAGGCTCTTATGTAGGGAATTTTCAAGTTGAGAAGGATTTCAAGATCTAATAAGGATGACAAGGTGGTGTGGTGTGGAGCAGTTGATGAGAGGTATTCGGTGAAAATAGGTTTTCAGTTTTTGGACATAGAGGCTGGTAATGAGAATTGTCCAACTAAATTATGTTGGGGGAAAGAATGCCTACCCAAAGTAGGTGCTTTTGCATGGCTAGAAATTCAGGATCGTATCCTCATAAGTGAGAGAAGGAAACACCTAGGTTTTTGTGGACCAACCAAATGTGTAATGTGTTCAGGGGCAAAGGAAACCAGTGATCATCTTTTATTGCATTGTAAGTCGGCAGAAAAATGTTGGGAGATGCTAAGGAGATATTTGGGATGGTAAAGCCCTACCCCTGAAATGCTAAGGAAGGTCTTTGAAGGCTGGCCTCTACCAAGGAAAAAATCAGTTTTTTCTTGCATATGGAAGATCAGTCCATCCTTAATTATGTGGGAGGTTTGGAAAGAATGAAATAGAAGAATTTTTTTGGACAAAGAAGAGACTCTGGAAAGATTATAGTTGAGGATAAACCATGCCATAGAGGAGGTATTTGGAGTTGCAGCCTCATAATACTTCAATTCAAAAAACCTCTTCACCATGGAAGACAAACGGATTTAAGATTTATGGTCGTGTATTCATTTTTGGCCCGTTAAGGGGCCAAGTTGGGTACATCCAACGGTTAAGGAGTCTTTGGAGGTTACTTGGGAAGGACCCTTGGAAGGTTGGTGGAAAATTAATTTCTATGGGGCTTCAAAAGGGAGCCCTGGACCATTAGGGGCTAGATTTATAATTCAGGATTGGAAGGGAGATGTGGTAGCATTAGGAGCAAAGAAGCTGGCAGACGGAACAAACAACACAGCAGAAGCCTTAGCTGCCTTATTAGCAATCAAATTTGGAAAACATTTAGGTGCAATCAATATTCATTTATAAGGGGATTCATTGATAATAGTCCAAGCAATGACGAAACGGACAATCAGTGCATGGCACCTCCAAAACGTTATTGAACAAATTAGAGATGAACTAACCTCTTATGAAAACTTTTTAGTAAGTCGCATTAGAAGAGGGGGAAATGTGGAAGATGATGTTTTATCTAAATGGGCACTAACCTTTAGGGAAAATGGGGAGTTCAAATTAGAATATTTTAGAGGCTTGAATTTAGCGGACATTGCTAGCAATAATGACGAGTACAACTACATTGAATGAACAAAGCGATTGACAGAGCAAGATAGCTTTGAAAAGACAAGCGAGATGCAATGAAGTCAGGTGGTGGTGCTCCAGTACATACTGCATTTATTTCAATGTGGGCTTACCAAGACGGCCTTTATTCTTTGGCCCTTAGGTTTGCAGTTCATTTTGCTTTACGTTTCAAGGTAGAAAAGAAGGCTCTGCAATAACAAAAGGGTGGCAACGACATTGGGTTTCCAGGATAATAATGGAAGCCAATTTCACTTTCCTTTCAAGATGGAAACTAAGCCCATTCCATGGTGAAGTGTCAGGAAAAAGGTTAATGGGTTTGTTCCTCATTAGGGATGACAAGTTAGTGAAATGTGCTTGAATGATTCTGGGCAAAGACTTTAGCATTTTGAGGCATAAATACAGACCAAATATGGACGTGTACTCCATGATAGCAGCGTGGGGATTGGATTTAGGAGAATCAGTTGAAACGGTGAGAAAGGTGATGAAAAGAATCATTCATGAGGACTTCCTAGTTGACATGGAGTCAATCCTTGAATTGGCAGTTTTGGGTTTTGGGATAGATATCAATGAAGAAATTATAGGCGAAGAGATGGAGGAGCTATATGGGTCGGCAGGAATTATTCCTTTCATCCGTTGACCAAAATGGAAATTCAAATCCTGCTACCATGAAGAAGCTCATTTGGGTTGGAAAGCGTTAAAACTCTTCATCGAGCTCATGGATGTGGAAGAAATCATTGCATAGGCAAAGGTGAAGTTGTAGAGCATGGAGAAGAAATCGAAACGCCAGAAAAAGAAGAAGGGGAAGCACCAGAAGAAGCGGAGGCTGCAAGCGGTTGGCAAAGGAGCGAAGGTACTGGGTAGAACACATTGATGGAATGATTTTCTATGTTTATTTTTGTCTGGTTTAAATGTTAAAATTTTGCATTGGCTTCTAAGTTTAAATGAAGCCCGATCACGGTGGGGAACGGGATGGATCTCTCTATATTTGGACGTGGTGAAAGGATTCAGCATAGGGTAGTTGTAGAAGGATTTAGTAATACAATTAGGTGGTAGGTACAAGGGCAATGAGTAGCTTTTTTTCCTGCGTATTAAGGTGCTTATTTTTTGAACTTTTCTACAGAATGAAAATTTTGGTGGATACTAAAAACTGATAAAATTTATGTAATTTCATTTTCAAGCAATACAAATATTTCATGTCACCGACCAAAAAATAATAATTTAATTGACTTAGGGGAATAGGGTAAATTAGCAACATAATTAAATAATTGATGTTATTTAATTAATCGGGAGCAATAAAGTTATATTAGGACTTTATTAAATAAATAAAATTTATTTAATTTGTCAAAAAATAATGAAAAAGAGAATTAATTAAATAATGTTGTTTTATTCAATTAATAGAGGAAATTAGGGTTTTGATGTATTTGATGTGAAATGCAGTGATATTAGGTGATAATGATGTTGATGCTGAGAAAATGTCATTTAGGATGATGTGTGATAAGTGTTAGGTCAATTTTACATGTCTATACTTTGCCCCTCTTTGAGATAAAGTAGTAGGTGCTTTGTTTCAAATATTTCGATGTTAAGATCAAGACTTTGAAAAAAATATATATGCCCCACTGTGCCCCGACAGTCAATAGAATGATGGTAGGACTTTTGGCTGCCCCCTCTAGAGGTTGGCCGAAAAAATCACTTTTGAGGTCGGGCTCATGTCACTATTTCATTTCAATTTAGATGCGTAGAGGATGAAAATTTGAGCCTATAGGTCTCTTGTTAATAATTCAAATATTCTCAAGAGGTCCTAATTTCAACCTAGAAGTGCTTCCTAGGTAAAAAAATTAGGGTTTTGAAGGTTAAAATAAGTGATTAGGGTTTAATTATCCTCATTTACACTTTGAGCCTATAGAGAATTCTTGTCTTTGTATTTCATGATTTGTCGATTATCGAGGAGCTATAGTGAGGATTCAAGGAGCCCCACATTGCACGGATGCGGTTCGCGAGTTCAAATAGCCTATAGGTGTTGGTGCCCCGATATGTACCCTTTCATTTCTTATTTTCTTATTTCCGTGTTTACGTAATTAATGCACAAATTCAAAGTTGTCGATTGCGTTAATTTTATGAATTTTGCACTTTTGCATTATTTTTAGTGCTTTTGTTGTTTCTGAATGGCTCACTTTTGACTGTTTTTCTCACACCTACTCTAAATATTTGTAGTTAACCTAAAATTTTGCTTTTGTTTTTTTCCCTTGCTCTAAATTTTCACTTTTGATATTTTTGTGTCGTTTTGTGCGCTCTTGCCGAAAATTTACGCTTTTGAAAAAATTTGTCGCTTTTGATATTTTTGCTTTTTCCTTTATTTATCACTTTTGATTAACAATTTTTTCTTTTGGCTAGTTTGTTCTCTTTTGACAAAAATGTCATCGCTTTTGACAAGAAATGTTCGCTTTTTCTTTTCTTAGATTTTTGAGTCAATTTGTTTGCAATTTTAGGTGTGTTTTGCATTTTCGTAGTGAATTGTTAACATTGTGGGTTGAATGGTTGCAAACGGTTCTTAATCCTCTCTAGTCGAGGGGGTGACAATTGTGTGATCTGTTTGATTTGATCATTGGGTTTTACAAGTTAGAGTGAGATGTTTTAAATGTTGTTGGGTTGCGGAATATCTGCTACATGTTGACTATCAGATGTCACAGAGGGATGACTATTTCTCTTGTGGAGAGGTGGCACTCAGAGACTTCATCCTTTCATTTACGTACTAGGGAGGCCACTCTCACCCTTGAGGATGTGTGGAGGATCCTATGTATACCCATTCATGGAGAGCTTGTTACTTATTATGTTCGACGGGGTACCCACACTATGCACCACGTACTTGGTGTGAGACATCTTGAGGTTCACAAGGCAGAGGTAGACTTATCTGATTTTGTGGGCAACGTCGATCTTGTTTCCTTGATTCTCTATGGTTTGGTTATGGGGCTCATCATTCCTGGTAGGCAAGTCCAGAAGTTTCTTGTTGGTTGGGGTGTGTGCATCAAGCATATGTTTCAGCATGACACTAGATATACATGGGGCTTGTATCTCCTTGCCCACTTATATCGATATATGCACGAGGTTGCGTACCATGGCAGGAGATCTACTTATGTTGGTGTCTCTTTACTGCATGCATGGTCTTGGGAGCACATCCTAGTTGCTCGGCTCGATGGTATTTTGGATTGTACTCCGGGGATCCATATTCGTATTGTTATAGAGATTTTATTCACTATACATGGCCTAGACAGCTTCCCTACTGGTGCCATGTTTTTCATGATATGTCAGGTTTTGTATGGAGACCATATATGGATTGTGAGGCATGGCTTGATGACCATGAGCAATTAGTATTTTTTAGATAAACTAGATGGCTCATTGGTTATGTTCACTCTTTACTTGAGAGATATCTACTTGATAGGGTTTGTCAACGGTTTGGAGAGAGATAGGGTTGTTTCCTAGATGCTTAGAGGCTCATTTTGGTCAAACTACTAGGGAGGTCCAAGTATGGGGTCTACAAGTCGATCATGATACAACCTTGGAAATTTTCAAATCTCTTTCCCTATTCAGGTGGGGTTGGCTAGTTGGTTCAGCAGATCCTAGGACTACCCCATATTTTGATTAGTGGTGGGAATAATGCATTCCATTGATATTTACAAATCCTTTCGGTATTCCTGTAGTAGGTAGGGCAGGCATTATTGGTGATCGAGGAGAGAGGCAATGCGTCAAGATCGATGTTGAGTAGCTTTCCAGGGTGAGGTAGGATGGTGGACAGGGTGATCTAATGCAGCAGGATCAGGGGCAGGTTTTGTGTCCTCCACCACCACCTAGGTATGGAGCAGTATAGTTAGCATAGATGACATTCATGAGGGATGACAGATTCCTAGGATCAATAATAGAGCAATCGATGCCATGGCAATAATAGGATCGCTTCTTGATATTCTGTAGAACATTTCTAAGTATGAATTCCTTGTAGAGCAATTGCTCGTACCGGTGTTCGATGTCCCAAAATTAGAACTAGTGTAAGTTATTGTTGGTCCTAATTTGCTATGGTACCAAGACACATTCAATTCCATCCAACATGGTATCATACCACTTGACCTAACAACAACCCAAAATAATACCTTTACCCATAGGACTTCTCGATTCACGATCCTAGGAGATACATTATATCATCGAAGTTTAGATGGTATGTTACTTTGATGTCTTAACATAGAAGAAGCACAAACTTCCTTACAAGAGGTACACAAAGGTATTTGTGGGTCCCACTCTAGTGGACCTAACCTAGTACAAAAATTGTTGAGAATCGGGTACTACTGGCTCTCCATGGAACAAGAGTGTATTCAATATTCTAGAAAATGTCACCAGTGCTAGCAGCACAGTGACCTTGTTCACACACCAACATAGGAGTTGAGACCTATCACCATACCAAGGCCTTTTCACAATGGATATTATACTTGGTAGGTAATATTTATCTTGCTTCCTCTAACGGGCATAAGTTTATTATTACCACAACTAAATATTTCACTAAATGGATAGAAGTAATTACATTGACCTACATCATCAAAAAATAGATATCAAAGTTCATTTTGAATTATCTGATTTGTAGGTATAGAATTCCCTAAACCATCATAATGGACAACAGAACCCCATTCAAGAATCAAGACGTCCAAGAACTTTGTTCCAAGTTCTCTATCTAGCATAGATTCTCCACACCCTACTACCCCGAAGGAAACAGTTAGGCTAAAGCATCTAACAAAACCATCCTGAAAATACTAAAGAAGAATATTAATGACGTCGGTCATGATTGGAATTTGCAACTGAACCTAGCCTTATGGGCTTATTGAACCAGTATTCGAACACCTATAGGTGCCACACCTTTCTCCTTGGTCTACAAATCGAAAGTTGTCTTACCTATCGAGGTCAAAATCCCCTCATTATGAATATCACTAAAAGGCATGGTCAACAATGAACAGTATCGAATATCTAGATTAAATGAGTTAGAAATCCTAGACAAAAGGAATTTGAGTGTGTTAAACCATTTTTAGGTTTATCAAAATCATCTCAAATGAAGCTATGATAAAAGATCAAAGATAGAAATTTTTAGGTTGGTGACTTAGTACTCAAAGAGAATTAGAAGGTACAATTAAATCAAGATGGAAAAGGCAAGTTTGAACCCAACTGGTTAAACCCATTCATCATCGAAGCAAGCTATAGTTCTGGAGCTTATTAGTTGGCTCCTCCTAAAGGAGAACCCTTAGCTAAACTGCTACCACCTCAAGAAGTTATATACTTAAAGCACGTTAGAATACCCTTCGCAAAAGGGTAAACAAATTTTTAGAAAAATCGAAAAGTTAAAAAAGCAAAAAAAAGAAAGAAAAATAGTAAAGAGAAATAAAAAGTTCTTTAAGTGAAAACCACTTTGTGGCAATTCTAGAATCGGTACCATAGTGAAAACCTGGCAAACAAGTGCTACGTTTTGAATAGGATTTGATCGTTATCTATCATCATTATCCAAAGCATCCACCCATTCGTACCATAATAAAACATGTGTCCAACCATGGCTTGATAACTGATTCAGTATTGACCCTTGTACCAACAATGTCCATCTCCTAGAGAAAGCAGTCTCTCTCTGAATTGGGGGAAACTTCATAAAACGGGTCGTGAATTAGATCCTTGTGCATCCCATCATGATTGAAAACTATCAAAAACATCTAAAACACAAACGAAAATCAAAACAATAACTTTGGATTATTCCTTCACTCAAAATTCTAAGATATCAACATTTGCTTGAACCTCACGACTAGTTCAAGTAGATTTCCTGTAACATATCCTCTAGAAATAGAAGTGGAATATCAATCTAAGTTATCAACGTTGTTTAAATTCCAAAAACATGTTATGCTTTTGAGTTAACACCAGTCAAACTACATGGTCTTTGTGTGAATAAAATAGGCAAGGCTTATTAGCCCCTGAGGCCTTAGGTCAGTCTACTTAGGTTTTTATCATGCTTTCTTTCAACTTAGTCAAAAATACAAAATCCAAAAACATTCACAAAAACACAAAATCAAAAACATTAGAAAAACATAAAAGATTAAAAAAAAAACATGTTCTAATCAAACCAAGTGAAATACGAGCCTTTGCGTGTACAACATAGGCAAGGCTTATCTTTGATGAACCCCTGAGGCCCTAGGTTAGTCCCCTAAAAATAACAAAAACATCATAAAACTTAGAAAATCAAAAAGGTCCTAACTCCATCATCACAATCCACAATAAACTTTCCATCCATAATAAACAAATCATCATCTTCACCCTTCAACAAAATAGAGAAACAAACAGAAAAAACATCAAAAGCTAGAACTTTCAAGCAAACAATCATAAAGCTTTGATTACAAACAATCAAAAACAATGACAAATTATTAGCTATGTATCTTTTGACAAATTCACCAACAACATCCTTAGATATGCCTTAACAGATCTATTCCTACGATAGACATGATCAACATTGGATGATAGCCCCAAAACATATATGGCAAGTGATACTACAACATTGTTTTTTATCTTTTTATAGTCTTATCTTTATGATTTATTTTATTGACTCATTCCCAGGATCTCTCGAGGATGTCCATAAAGATTTAGAGAAGAAGGAATGGGGAAAATTGAGCGTCATTTTGGTTTTTTTTTTTGTAAGATGTTTTTGTGATACTACCATGGTGAATACTTGCTTTATTGAGTGTATGGAAGTTGTTTTGAGATAATTCGTGTAGCAATTGCATGTTAGGTATTTCATACCTCTCTGTGTAACTGGTCCAAATTCAACCATATATTTTAAACAAAGTTTATGTATGTCTAATATGAACAATAACATTCTTTATATGTCAAGTCAAAGTCCATCCAATGGATACAAAGTCACCTTGGTTATTAATACGCTAGTACATCGTATCTATTTGCTACATCAAAAAGGATGTTAAAAATGTGAAGGCTCCAAGCAAAGCAAAAGCAACTCATCAGTAACTAACAAAATAAATTTCTATTAATCATCAAATATTTCTTCTAACATCCATCCAACATCACAATATCATTAGTACCATATCCATCATGCATCCACAATGTCGTCAATGCATATCATGATGATAATAAAGAAATAAAAACATCATGTATCATGTATAAGGCATACATCCATTATATATCAACATCCATCATATACATAATAAAACATCATATGAAATAAAATATGATCAATCAATCCATCCACATCATATGCATTCATCAGAAGAATACAAAAAAAACCATGTATATCATACATCCATCATACATCACCATCCATAATTATCACATAAACATATACTAAAGTTGAATCAAAGCATGTATATCTCATATATATCATCATCAAAAATGAGAATGTCAGGTACATCATAATAATGAAACATGTGTGATAAGATAATACAAAAATATACATATATACGAGGCCTTAGCTGGGCTGATGAAAATATATACAAAATCATGTTTGCAATATAAGTCTCTAAACAGTTTACATCATAAAGATCAAGTACAAATAAATTGATGCCCGGCCAGATGAGGAGGACTCTAAGGATCATGCTATGGATCAGACTATCTAACGGAATGTCTACCAGACGTAGCCCCCATAGTAGTACTAGGCTCTCCAAACCGCGATCGTCGCTGAGCTCTAGGAATGAAGGCATCATAGAAAGTCTAATAATATGTCACCCTCTATAACAACTTATCTCACTCACACATAGGGCATCATGCTCTACTCTAAGAGTATCTCTCTCAGTCATAATCAACTGTACCTGAGCCTTTGTAGCATGACATCACTTGCTCTCACTATCTCTCTCTATCCTCAACTAGTTCCTCTCTGCCTCCATGACCTATCACCATGCTACCTCTACATCCCTCATGGTTGTCATCTATGCTAACTATACTAATCCATCCCCAGGTGGTGGAGGAGGACCTAGAACCTATCCTTGATCCTGCTGCATCAAATCACCCTATCCACCATCCTACCTCGCCCTGGCAAGCTGCTCAACAAAGATCTCGACATGCTACCTCTCTCCTCAAAGACTAGTAATGCCTACCTTACCTACTATAGGAACAAAGGTAGGATCTGTAAATCTCAATGGAATGTGTCATGCCCACCACTAATCAAAATCTAGTGTAGTCCAAGGATGTGTTGAACCGACTAGCCAACCCCACCCAAATGGGCCAAGAGCTTTGAAATCTACCAAGGTTGTATCACAATCAGTTTGTAGACCCCATACTCCAACCTTCCTAGTAGATTGACCAAAAAGAGCCTCATAAGCATCTGGGAAATGACCCTGTCTCTCCCCAAACTACTAACAAAGACAATCCAATAGATATCTCTCCAATAAAGAGCAAACGTGACCAATAAGCCATCTAGTCTGTCTATAAAATAGTAAATACTCTTGGTTGTCATGCCAGGCCTTGCAATCTAAATATGATCTCCATACAGAACTTGGCATATCATCTAAAACACAACGCCAGTAGGGAAGCTGACCAAGCCATGTATAGTGAATAAAATCTCCATGACAATACAAATATGGATCCCCTAGAGTTTGATCCAAAATACCATCAGGTCGAGCATCTGGGATGTGCTCTCTGGCCCATACATGCAGTAGAGAGACATAAGCAAAAATAGATCTCCCTCCATGATACACAACCTCATGCATATATCTATACAAATGCATAAGGAGACACAAGCCTCATGCATACCTAGTGTTATGCTTGAACATCTACTCGATATACACACCCCAACCAATAGGAAAATGCCTACCCTACCTATCAGGAATGACAAGTCCCATGACCAAACCGTAGAGAACAAGAGAAATAGGATCAACACTGCCAACAAAATCAGATAATTCTATCCCTAACTCATGAACCTAAAGATTTCTCAGACCAAGTACTCAACGTATAGTGTGAGTACCTCATCAAACAAAATATGTAACAAGCTCTCCATGAATAGGGAAATCAAGGATCCTCCACACATCTTCCAGACTGATGGTGGCCTCCCCAATAGGTAAATTAAAGGACGTGGTCTCTAAGTGCCACCTCTCCACAAGGGTGGTCATCATCGCTTTGTGACATCTGATGGTAGGCATGTAGCAGATATGCCACAACCCAATAGCATCTAAAACATCTCACTCTAACTTCTGAAATCCAACAATCAAATCGAACAAATCATGCAGTCATCGCTCCCTCGACTGGAGAGGATTAAGAACTACTTGCAACCATTCAGCCCACAATGCTAGGATTTACTATGGAAACATGAGACACACCTCAAATGGCAAACAAATGGACTTACAACTTTAAAAAGGTCAAAAGTGAGAATCTTTTGTCAAAAGCAAAAAACTTTTTAGCAAAAGCGCTAATAACAGCCGATTGCAAACAATGTTTCATCAAAAACGCACAAAAAAGGTAAATGTGAAACTTTCAAAAGTGACAATCTATTTCAAAATCGCATTTTTACATCAAAAGAAAAAATTTCACAACTTGTGGCCTTTCTAAAAACTAAGAAATTCAAAAGCAAAACTTTGAATTAAATGCACAAAACAAAAGTGAACATTGAACTCAAGAGCACAAATGTGAAGCAAGTGCGAGTATAAAAATTAAATACGGACCATTCACAAACAGTGAATATACTAAAAACAACTCAAAAGCATGAAAAACATGAAATTTGTGCATTCGACTACTTTGAATTTAGGCATTAATTACATAAACACGAAAAGACAAAAATGAGAAACAAGAGGGTACCTACCAGTGCATCGACGCCTGGAGGTCGTCCAAACTCACAAAATGCATCTACGTGATGTGGGGATCCTCAAATACTCACCATAGCTCCTTGACAATCAATAAAATGAGAAAACTAGATGCAATAATTTCTTATAGGCTCAAAGTGCAAATGAGGAGAATTAAGCCCTAATGACCTAATTTAACCCTCAAAACCCTATTTTTTTTACTTAGGAAACCTTCCTAGGTTAAAATTAAGAGCTCTTGGGAACATTTGAAACATTAGCAAGAGACCTATAGGCTTAATTTTTCATCTTTTACACATCTAAACTGAAATGAAATAGTGTCATGAGCTTGACCTCAAAAGTGATTTTTTTGGCCAACCTCTCGAGGGGTAACACAAAGTCCTATTTCATTTTGTTGACCATTGGGGCACAGTGGGGCATATAATTTTTTTTCAAAATCTTGATCTTAACATCGAAATCTTTGAAACAAAGAAACCAGTTATTTGTCTCCAAGAGAGGCAAAATGTAGACATGTAAAATTGACTTAACACTTATCACAAATACTAAATGACATTTTCTCATCATCGGCATCATTACCAATGAATATTACTACATTCCACATCAATTTCATCAAAAACCCTAAATTCCTCTATTAATTGAATAATACAACATTATTTAATTAATTCACTTTTTCACCATTTTTGACGAATTAAATAAATTCCATTTATTTAATAAAGTCTTAAAACCCTATTTTATTTCATTAATTCAATAAAACATTATTTACTTAATTCACCTTTTCATCATTTTTGGACAAATTAAATAAATTTCATTTATTTAATAAAGTCCTAATATCACTTTATTCCTCCTAATTAATTAAATAACATCAATTATTTAATTATGTCGCTAATTTACCCTATTCCCCTAAGTCAATTAAATTATTAATACTTAATAGTTTAATTAAATCGCTTTCCCCTAAACTTGAATAATTAAATAAATTATTTAAAACATCATCCAAAAGGTCAAATCAAATAAATACCACTTTGTTTGCAAAATTCAAACTCGATTTGCACGTTCAACTCAAAAAGATTAATTAATTAAATCAATTAATTAATTATCCTCACCCACTTTCATGATTGATCAAATTGCGATCCCCCGATTGCTCACTTTGATTGCCTAACTGATCCATCTATTTCCTAACAGATCAATCTATTCTTCAATACCACAAATCATTCAATCTATTTCCTCAATCCCACTAAAAACTCAAAATGATTCCTTCAATCACACCAATTATGTAATCAATTTGCAGTGATTAGTCCCATCTAAATCCTCTCAACCTCTTTCAACCGTTGATCAATATATTCTACTACGTGATTTTGAGCATTCATTTTGAAACACAAATTCTATATAACAGTCATCTTCTTCCTAAAAAATGATCGGGGAATCAACATATTTTACACAACAAAGTAATGCCACAATCTTAATTGATATTTTGACAAAGCTTTACACATATCTTTGATCAACACACATGCGTTCTTTAAGATTTTGCATGCACAATGGAAGCTTCACATTGATACGAACAACCCAACATCTTCATAAACACACTTTGACACGAGATGGTAAAGCCACTTTGTTTTTTAGTTCATTTTTATTGTTTTCTTTCAATTACGTTCTTGAATTCATTAATTATGTAGTTTCATTTCGTGAGTAATGGGTATGAATCTTGATTTTTGTTTTGAGTTAGATTAGTTTCAATTCAATTCATTTATCTCATTTGATACCATCAATTCCCCCCTTACACAATGAAATTACACTAGGTTGCAATTTTACGCCATAAAATTGTACCCCCACTTTAGTGAGCATATGTGTCAAAGCATGTGTGAGCTAAAGTAGAAAGAGATTGAAGAGAATATACTAAAAATAGAGAGGAAGCAATCCTTAAATCTGGTATACATGACGTGAAAGGGGAGCTCCACCAGAATGTGAAGAGGACATGGGTCTTAAATCATGTGAAGCTAGCTACAATTTCACCATAAACATGTTAGTTGTAGACAAACATGTTAGGTAAAAAAGTGAATAATAATAGACATGATAAAAAAAATCATAGGCTTGTGGCTGTTGCAAAATACATTACAGGATAGTCATAGAAAAGATAAAACAAGTCTAGTCAAGTTGCCCCCAATCTAGACGCCAAGATATAATACATCAAGACATAATACATCAACGAATCCTTTTGAAAGACCTTTTCATCAAGGGATTATTTCATCAAGGAATCATTTTGAAAGAATACACCTTTTTGAAATTTAAGCGGATGTGAGAGCCCCCGTTAAAATGATGTGTGTTATGTATAGGAGCACATGTCATTCTAAGGAGAGAAGAAAGAAGAGAGATGTCATGGAACGAGATATATGGTGAGATGTAATCATGGAATGTTGTAACACACACGAGGAAGAACACATTGAAACCACAACATCACAAAGTAGAAAAGCAAAGATAAAGAAATTAGGAGCACAGGGGAATATGATTATTCGGGGTCAACACTGCTCTTAGATATAGATAGATAGATATAATATAATATATGTATGAAATTTCATTGCCCCCAAATGTATCAGAATGAGAAGAATAGCACATGAAGACAAACCAAAAATAAAAATCAGGTCAACATGGAAGAGGCCTAAATGCCCTAACACTTTTCATCATCCCCGATGTGAAAATTCAAAATATGACATATAAGAGAATAATGGGACAAATTGTAGAAGTTTATGATAGATTATTACGCCTGTATCCAAGCACCTACAATGGTAGCAAGGGTCTTCCAAGAAAGAGAACAAAACACATATAGAAAATCATGGGGGGGAAAACAATCACACAAACTAATCTAAAGATGTAGAAGAGGTTCAACCCTAATCTGAGTCCACCAACAGGTCATCCTGCTCCTAATCTAGATCATTGTAAAGGGAGGAAGGATGAGCCTGGAGGGGAAGGATAGAAAGGGCTACATCAATCGACTCTCCTATAACAAGGGCCAAGGAAGAAGGCCATTTGAGGTCCTCTTCATCGAGCTCTTGTGAGACCAAGGTTATCAATCTTACAAAGATTCAGGATAGAGTTAGGATGTCCTCCAATGAGTTGAACATAAAAAATTTAGGAGTGGCATGTGCCAATTGAGTGAGAGAAGGATAAGACACTCGAGGGTCATTGTTGACCTCAAGAAAAAGGGATAGTGACAAACTTCGAGGATGTGAGGGCTACCTTCATCACAAGGACGATGCAAGCCAAAGCAGAACAAGACTCGAGAGAGGATGAAAATTTCTTACGAGCATCACATGAAGCAAGGTCACCCTCAAACTTGTGCTTCATCAAAGGATGCAAAATCCTCACATATGAAGTGAAATTAGAATACAAAGGAGATAGAACCATAGCGGACACCACATTTGTGTGAGGCATGTCCATGAGCTATGAGAAAGGAGGAATATCGAGAAGAGAGGTAAGAAAGGGAGGCTTTGTCAAGAGAGCGATGAACACCTACACACTTTTGGGGTGAGGTTCACCAAGATCTATCAAGGAATTCAAAAGAATACCTGAGGTGATGGGAACTAAGGTAGAAGAAAAGATAGAGGTAGAAGGAACTCAAATTGAAGGAGCAGACATTGAAACAACATGCTCCTCCCCGCTCTTTTGAAAAGAAGCATGATCCTTAGCCATAGCGTTTCACCAGCGATCACACTCGCATACAAGATAGTTACATCACTTGTGAGCACTAGAAGGCATGGCCAGAGAAGAGACCAGGGGCTCCTACTTGACCATAAGAGCAACCTCCGCAACTATCGCCAGTGGGAGGATGGGCTCCTTAGGAGGAGTAGGAGGAGGAGGCACAAAAGTAGGAATAGAAACAAACATCTTAGCTATGAGCCTCTTTCCTTTCCCTGTTCTAGGAGTAGGTGGAGGAATGGGTAGAGGCTATAGAAGTTGAAACATAGGAACAATCCCATGGGAATGCTTCCCCTTGCCATATAGGGTGGGTTGGGGCACCATGGATAAAATAGGAAGCTAATAAACTTGGGGCTTCAACTTCCACAGCATGGGCGTCTTTCCTTTTCCTATGCTAGTTACTGTAGCAAGAATAGAAGATTCCACTAAGGGCTAGGAAGAGGAAGTTGAAGGTGCAAAAGAAGAACTAGAAGGGCAAGGCCCAAGGGCAAGAGAAAGCTTGTCCATTTTTTAGGGGTAGAAGATGAAGCATGTTGTTGTGCACACATGCAGACCTTTAGAGAGACATCATAAGGAGATGGGGGAAAACCACCCTTCAGCTCTGAGCCCCCAATCTTGTATCTGTAATAAGATCTATACAAAATATCTACCCTAGGAGGAGAGGTCTGACTGGGGCAATCCAAAAATGGTCAAGGGAGAATCCCCCACGTGCTACTAGTGGCTTGTATCTAGTATCCTGAATAATTTGCATGGTAATCTCATAGGGAAACTTTAAACATTTTTGGATCATAGAAGTGATTGCATTCATGGAGGCTAGCCACACCCTAAATATGTCAAACTTCAGAATCACAACAAATGGGACTTCCATTGTCCTAGGTCCTATTGAGATCGACAAAGAAATTGTGCCTATTGGCACAATGGAAAACCCATCATGTGTGTGAAGGGTAGCCCACGACTCATCATATTTTTCCTTATGTAAATTATTGATAAACAAGGCCTCCTCCATAATGCATTCACACAGCTCAAGGGATCAACCATAATTCTCGTTACAACATTACCATTGATATGAGTGGGAACGTAAAGTGGAGAAAGCTTCTTGTTTAAGGGTAGATGGAGTGAAGTGAATGAAATTTCAAGGCTAGAATTCACACACTCTATAGGAGGAATATGACTGAAAGAGACTACATTGACATATTCATATGGGGTAAGATTTGGAGACGATGAAGAAAGAACAACCAAATTAGCCGAGTGTGACGGGAAAGGCTCTTGTATATCTGTAGCTAGTTGTTTGGCTTCACTATAGACTTGTTGGAGTTTTGTTTTCTACCATTGAGGCAGATAGTCCCATCATCAATTTGGTCCTAAATCACATGATTTAGGCGAACATACCTTTTGATTTCATGTCTAGCAACTCGATGGTATTGACAAAACTTTTGAGTCGTACCATTAAGGATATGGCTCAAATAGTGGTTGAATCTCTAGTAAGGTTATTAATTTATCTTTCAATAATTTTTGTAGGACGTCATTATATGATTTTGATAATTTAGGAAAAATTTAATTACATCCTGTAGCATTTTTGTCTATTGGAATAGAGACCATGTTTTCCATGACCTTGTTCTTTCCAGAGATTGACACAACTAACCGACCATCCTGGTGCGAGTGTATGGATTAATCCCCACACTGGATAACTACTTGATGGTACTCTCATAAGGCAACACATAAATGTGCAAAATAAGGATATTTCATTAAAATAAACTTTTCTTGCAGTGAAGGCAACAAGTTCCTAATAAGCACATTTTAAACATCAAAATCATGCAAAGGATAAGAAATTTAAGCAAATATAGCTTGATACTGAGCTATGAAACAAGTTAACTTCTCATGAGTCCCCTCCTTGCATCGAATGAGATCATTGAAAGTGATCTTCGACTTGATGTTGGCCTAGAACTAATAGAGAAATTGATTAACTAGTTGATCGAAAGAGAAAATAGAATTGTCGAACATGGCACAATACCATTCCAAAGTGACATCCTTGAGAGAACACAAGAATAACTTGGCTAAAAGTGCATCATTATAGAATAAATTGATACACAAGGCATTTAAGGACAAGACGTGCATCCATGGATCCCCACGGCCATTATAGTTCTCAAATTTCAAAATCTCCACTCTTTGTGGGATAGGAGTGTTCAAAATGGAAATAGAAAGAGGACTTCAACGGCTAAAAGGTTGACACAAAGGCTAGGAGGGAGAGCTGGTCAAATTTTCTAATTGATTATGTACGTGTCCCATGTTCTATAAAAGAGCATTGAGGATTAGATAAATAGAGGAGGTATGACCAACTGAACTACCAAAATGACCACCTGCACTTGCACTGTAAAAGCCCTTAGCATCGGCATCAGAAGAGGCACTAGCACCAACGTCTTTAGAGGTACCGACATTAATACTAGAATTTAGGATGCCCTAAGCTTTAGGTGTGGAATAACTAAAACCTAAAGGCACCTTATTTCCTTTAATTGTATGATCCTACTCAAGCATGGTATTAGTGTTAGTAAAGGGACTTGAATCAGTCATGCACACTAACACCTCAATCATCAAGATTTCCAATTTTTTTGTAGTCATCCCTCATCCCACATCTTGAGTAGAATTTAAGGTAGAGGTGTAGGAGGGAACATGGATCTCTAAAATATTAGTAATACCATGAAGAATCTCTAGACCTCTTCGATCTTTAGTTAACAAATCCTTTAAATGTTTAACTATGGGAGACACATGGGCAAAAGCATTATCACCTGCCAAGAATCCCACAAGCTTTGTGAGTCTCAACTCTAAGGAGTAAACATGCTCTGTAGGGACCTTGAGAGCAACTTCATCTTCGAAAGAGGAGGCAGAGGTTGAAGGTGAGGTAGGAGGGGTAGGAACATGAGTTCTAGCTTCACTAATAGGAAGAGTATATCCGACAAAGAGTCCTACAGTGAACTCATCGAAAGTCAGGTTGAAATAGATAGGACTAAACCTCCTGGATCTCGTGTATAGATTTTGATAACTCCTTCTAACAAAGTGGTTGGAGGTAGTTGACTGGGTCATAAATCTCATGAAGAGTGTAACAACACACTATCAACCATGTGTCCTAATCACTTTTGAGAAGATTTTTTTAAATAAGGACAAAGAAAGAAGGATGGTTCATGTCAGGTTCACAAAAATGTAAGGAGGGTATTCACTACTCCTAAGTCCCAAGATAAATAGGATCTAAAAGGAGCGAATTACCCTCAGTCACCTCAATGAAAAAATTCAAAAGACAAGATGGAAAATCTAATCTATGTTTTTGAGTTTTCGAGATGGAGGACTTCAGGAATCAAGTGAATAGACCACAGAGCTCTCACGAAATAGACTGACCGACTCTCGGCTAGAGGTTGACACTGTGAGTCAAGGATGACAACACGACATGCTCACATCTTTGTGGTGCGTTGGTGTCTCATACAGATAAAGATAAAAGTCTGTGACCAAAAACGCTCAAGGCTTGCTAACAACCCAAAAGTTGGAATCCAATAATTTAACAAGAAATAACAAAATGTAGGAAATGCTAAGAAAGAAAACAAGTACAACAAGAAGAACACTTTTAAATGAAAGATAAACTAACTAGAAGCAAAATGACATGTAGAAGGAAAGAGGTATCCAACTCATGGTAGGTCCAGCCTCCACAAGCTCCACACAAACAAGAACCTGCACACATAGAAATGGGAAAATATTGGGGCTACTTTTTGGAGTTTGTCTTAGTCAAACCCCCACTTTGGTGTTTCCACCTCAATGGACACCCAAATAAACCATAATAGAGAAAATATGATAAATAAAATAGTAGACAAGATGTATAGAAAGTAAAGACAACAATATGCTAACTATAAGATTGATAATGCAATAAAATAACAAAGTGTTATCCTCCCTTCTAGAAGCTTGAAGAAGCCAAGAGGAAGGATGAGAGCTTCAAGAGTGCAAGACAGATGTGCAAGAGTGATGTAGTGCTTAAAACCTATAATAAATGGTGTAGAGAGAATGGAATCAAGAAATAAGTGGAAGAATTGAGAGTGAAGTGCAAGAATGAAGATTTGAATTAGAAGTGTAGTGAATGGAATGGAAAATATGAGTTCAAAATGGATGTTTGGAGGCAAAAGAGTCATTTTCAAGTGGGTATGCAGTCATAGGGAGTGTTACACTTTGTGGGTGATAGGAAATGTAACGTACCAACATCCACTAACCCGAGAATCTATTTGGGATGTTCGCGTAGTGTGCAAACGTTTGTGCGGCATGGAAGCGTCCTAGTCAAAATTCTCTCCACCAATGAAAAATGATAAGGTACAAATAGGACAAAAGGCTTAGAGCAGCGAGATTTAGCATTATCTATTGTATAAGGCTAAAGTAAGGGTATGTTATGGTAAATTGCACTAGGGTGTAATTTTACACCATAACAATTTGATAAGATATATTTTAATCTTTTGTTATAATAAATATTATATTGTAATGGCCATAAACTAAATGTAATATTTGCTAGCCATAAACAACTTTTATGCTCCCTATTATTATGACCATGAGACAAAAATAAATATCCATATTATTTTGTGAAAACCAATTTGATATATTGATTATTTTGTTACCAAATAAACCTACCATGTTAAGAATATCTTAGTTACATGATTCTCTCATTTGAGATATGATTTTATGGAGATATCATAGGAAAGAATTATGTAAATTAGTAAATGCCTCATTTATTATGTAAACATAAGAATTGGCATGAGAATAAGAATGTATTTTCATAAAATAAATAATACACAACAACTTGTTTGAAGTCTTAAAGATTTTGATGTAAATTATTTTTGTCACCCCATGGAAGGAGAGGAGGGCCCACTCTCTTGAAATGGTAGTGATGTTAATTTTTATGTTATGTGTTTTATTTTAAAATCATGGTTTATTTTATTTATTAAAATGTGTCAATAACTTTGTGATTCCTAATGAGTGAGTTCTTTTCATTTACATGTTTTCAATTTGGTTTTAAATTATTTATTCCATAGGACTATAGTTGTAGAAATTTGCATAATTTTGGAAGACTCAAATTCTTGTCACTTGCATAGAGTTCCTGTAGCAACTTGCACAGTTCATGTACCATATTTTATAATAGCATTGAGTTTTTTTTGTTTGTTTTTAATAAAAAGGGGGTAAAAACTTTATTGATATCAAGAAATTAGCATTGCATAGGAATTAGGGAACTAATAAGCTCCCAAGAAAAGAAAACATCAAAAAACCCAGCCAAGACAAAAATCACCACCCACAGAGCCACAATCATCTTAGCCATCCAAATCATCAGCAATGACCCTCTCTAATTCATGACAATAATCAGGGGATAACTACCCCCAACCCTCAATCTTCCAATCATCATCATGCTTTGAATCCCACTTGGCCAAACAATCAGCAACCCTATTTCATTCACATGGAATGTGGGAAAAAGACACCACCTCCATCATAGAGCATGTTTGCGAAATCCATCGAGCAACCAAAGCAAGCTGCCAACTAACATCAATCACCTTTTTCTTGTTCAACAAATTGATAATAACCCGTGAATCATATTCAAATATAATCTTACACCAACCCAAAGCACAAGCACGCTCAATAGCCCAGAGAATCACCAACCCCTCCATAAAGTTGTTAGAATGCTACCCTTTATGAATAGAGAAAAAGAAAATAATCGAGCCAGAACAATCTCTACCAACTCCACCAAAACCAGTAGGCCCGAGATTACCCCTAGAAGAACCATGAGTATGATCTTCAAGATATCCACTGGAGGAAGCAACCATCATCCAACCCTTTAAACCTTCTTTTTATCCGACCTACCTCTTCTGACACAAATAGAGTTAGAAGTCAATCCCTACAAGCCCAGTCTATCCACAATCTCATCATCACTTCTTTCCAAAGGATAGACCACTTCACATTTATCTTCCACCATCTCTTGGATCATACCAACAATTATGTGCCAAACTTGTTGAACCATCAACCTCTCCCCCCGAAAAATTCTATGATTCCTTTCCAGCCAAATTTACCAAAGGATGAAGGTAGGACCAATGCACCACACAATCTAGATAAAAGAGGCTGGAGTAGGAGGTCTTCCCGTGTTGCTCCAGAAATCAATAAGGGAAGAAGCAAGAACAAAAGGATGTTTCCAAACATCCCACCATAAATTCCAAAGCATCATAGAAAAAGAAAAATGAAAAAACAAGTAAGAAGAATCCTCTTCACTGCAGCCACACAAAACACAAATAGAGGGGCCCTAGAATCCTCACTTCCAAAGATTATCTCAATTCAAACATCTATTCCAAGCCAAATTCCAAATTTAGCAATTATACTTTGGCCAAGAAAACTTCTTCCACACATGTTTCCACCAAGGGGCCTCCACCCCACCAAACTTGCAAGCCAACAACTCCTAATACCCACCAGCCACAGTGAAAGGACCCTTAGGATTAGGGCTCTAGGCAAGAATACCCTTATCCCTAAGGGAGTTGCATTCTCTACCAGCCAAAATATTTTGAAGCTCAGCACAGTCCTCCTCTGAACCAACAATAGGCCAATCACCAAGAGCCTTCCATCTAGACACCTCCATCTACCCATGAAGATAAGAAGTCTTAAAATCAATCACCCTTGGCCAACCAGCCTCCAAGAAGCGCTGACTCATAATAAAAAAATTAGGATATTGACACAAAATGGGGGGAAAACCACACCAAGAATCAGACCAAAAGAGAGTCTCAGTGCCCCTATTACGTATCTAGAACAAGCCCTCCTTGATCAGCACAACCCCTTTCTTAAGTGCTCCCCAAATCACAGAACCTTTCCCCACCAAAGGATACCTAGGAATCTCCTCCTTCATAACCCACTAAAGGTACTTGTGATAGAGAATCCTAGCCCAAATATGGTCCTACTCCAAACACCACCTTCAATATAGATTTACGGCCAACGCTAACCAAAACAAAGTTGACAACCGCAATCCAAGACCCCCAAACTGCTTTGAACTACACACAATATCCCACTTCACAAGGCTCCACTTAGAAGAATACAAGCTTCCTACCCATAAGAATTGTCTATTCAAAGAATCTAGATCCTTAACAAACCCAACCAAAGCCACCTGGAGGATACTTCTATAGATGGGAAGAGCTTGCACCACAGATTTAACTAGCTAAACCTGCCCAATAAAGGACATGCATCTATGAGTCTAATGATTAATCTTCGCATGAAACTTATCAAGAATATTCTTCCAAGACTCCCTAGGAAGACTAATATAAGAGATAGGAATGCCAATATAAATTAAAGGGAGAGAACCAATCAAAAATCTCAAGATACGAGCAATCCTCTGTTGAATAAGTTGTGGAGTATTAAAGAAGAAAATGAATGATTTATCTTCATTAATCATTTGACCAAAAGCAGCAAGATAAATATCCAAAACCTTGCACAAATTCATGGCTTCTCTAACCTTAGCCATACCCATCAAATTTGTATCATCCATAAATTATAGGTGAGACTGAAGAGGCAAACCATTTCCCCACACCCAGCCATGTATAAAACCCAACTCCACATTACGCTTCACCACTCTCCCCAAGCCTTCAACAAGAAGAATAAATAAGGAGAGAGGATCCCCTTAACGAAGGCCTCTAGAGGCACCAAAAAGAGAGGAAGGCTCACCATTTATCAACACCGAGAAGGAAGTAGAAGTAACACAACACATAACCCACTGGACCCACTCCTCAGCAAAACCAAAGGCAATAAGTATTTTGCGCAAGGACCACTTGACTCTATCATAGGCCTTTGCCATATCCAACTTGATGAACATATCCTTTTCTTTATAGGATTCCATAGAATGAATATTTTTTGTAGCAATGACCATCCCATCAAGAATTTGTTGATCTGCCACAAAACCACTTTACTCCTCAGCTATAAGCCATCTAAGCCATCGCTACAACCTTTCAACAATTAGCTTGGAAATGATTTTGTAAGCTACCTTACAAAGGGAAATAGGTCAAAATTGACTCAGACAATCAACCTCCTCACATTTGGGAATGAGAGCAAGGAAGGTAGAATTCAAAGCCCGCAACATCTACTTATTCCTCTGAGACTCACAAACCACCTCCACTAAGTCCAACTTATTAATATCCCAAAATTCCTAAAAGAACTCAATCGAAAAGCCGTCAAGACCTGGGGCTTTCCCTTTCTTCATCTAGAAAATAGTAACCTCTAATTATTCCAGTGAAATGTGGCCTAAAAGATTCTCATTGATCTCCCCAATAACCAAGGAGGGGATACAATACAATACATAGTTTTCTTCCTCCAAAACATCTTGACAATCCTCTCTAAATCAGGAAGCAAAGAACTGTGATACTTCTCTAGGCATTTCATGCAAAGAAGATAGATGCTCACCCATGTCATTCACAAGAATAGGAATAGAACTACCATGCCTCCTAGCTTTCACTGAGTTGAAGAAGAATACAGTGTTTTTGTCCCCCTCTTGTAACCATTCAACATGAGCCTTTTGTTTCCAAAAAAATTCCTCATGCAACTCACACTCTTCCAAAGCTTTCAAAGCCCTCGTCTCCTCCCTGAGTAAATCCTCTAAAAGACCAAACTCCCTTATCTCTCAGGTAATAACATCCAAGTCAATTTGAGCAATAATCTTAGCATGAAAAATATTTCTAAAACACTGTTTGTTCCACCATTTGAGTTGATACTTCATGTATTGCAGCAATTTGGAGAAATAATACATAACAGTACCATAAGCAGGTCTACCCATCTACCAAAATTCAGCCACATATTCTTGCAAAGAAGGATATCTTAACCACATAAGTTGGAACTTGAAAGAGGGGGACTGAGCAACATGATCTGAAGTAGTAGATAATTTAATAGGCCAATGATCTGAGCCCCACCAATCCAAAATCTCAAAACAAGTAGACCACAATCCACTAATCTAGAAACAAGAGACCAAAAAATGATCAAGCCTCTTTGCAGTACAATTCTCCCCCAACCTCCTATTGTTCCAAGTAAACTGACCATTACGGGGCTTGATATCAACAAGGTTCAAGGCAAATATGTTATCACGAAGTAGGAAAGTAGAGGGCTCCAACCTCACAATACCACCCTTCTTCTCATTCAACTCAATAATGGAATTAAAATCACCAGCAATAATCCAAGGGAAAAAAGGAGCAAGACTCTGATTAAAATTGATATGAGACCACAAGAGTTGCTTACAATAAAATTAGTAGGTGCATATATGTTTGACAAAAGGATAGTTTCTCTTGTCTCCATACTAGAAGCAACCACAAATATGGAAGACTTAGAGGACATCCACCAAAGTGGGTAAATATTCACTGGGTTCCACAAGCAAGAAACACCCCCAGCATTACCATAAGCCCCAATACACTAGAATTCACCCCACCCCCAAAGCTTTGGCACCAAACCAACCATACTATCAACAAATAGCTTAGTCTCCTGTAAAAAAATAAAATCAAGAGAATGAATTCTCACCAATTCACGGACAACTTTTTGTCAAGGGCCACTGTTCAAGCCCCTTACATTCTAAGAAAGGAGGATCATTTCAAGGGTTAGAAAAATGGGATTCTAGAGTCTTAATAGATCCTAACTCTACCAAGGTCTCCCCCATCATCTTGATCTTCTCTAAGTCCTTCTTCCCAACCTTGGAAGACTTCTCAACCACCCCTTTTCTTTGGTCTTTTTGAAGAAGGCCCAATGAAGGAGAAGCCTTGTTTTCTTGTATTGGATCAGACCCAACTTTCACCAAAGGATTAGGAATCTCTCCTTCCCCTATCTTCTCATTCATCAGAGTCTCAGACCTCCTAGGAGTTGTTGGCCCCACAGTTGTTGTTGCACTAAAATATCAACCTATTAATGCCTGATAAAACTACCAGAGTTAACAGATCCACGGGAGGCGGTTAGTCCATGTCGCAAATCCCGAGGGGAGCACTGAAATCTGCCAACAAACTCCCCCTTAGCATTACCCAAGGGGATTCAGACCCAAAACCTTTGGCTCTGATACCACTTGTTGGCCCATAGTTGTTGTTGCACCAAAATATCAACCTATTAATGCCTGATACAACTGCCAGAGTTAACGGATCCATGGAAGACAGTTAGTCCATGTCATGAATCCTGAGGGGAGCACTGACCATCTGCCAACAAGAGCTACCAAAATAAGACTCGTATCCATTTGCAAAGCACCAACCTCTTGTGAAACCTAAGTGTTGTCTGGAATAATGCCCTCCTAAACTACATCCAAAAAACCCTGATCCATAATCATCATACCTGAATTCACCTCTTGCTAATTGAGATCATCAAGAATCTCAAATCTATTAAAGGTATCACCTTCTTGTCACTCCTTAAAAGTCCTTTTTTGACCTTGGTTCCTATTATGGGCCTTCCCTCTGCACTTGCAGCCTCGCCAGGAATGGGAGCCTTGCCTTTGTCAACCTTAGGGGGATTGCAAGGAGGTTGAGTATTTCGAGATTCAAAAGGTTTAGACCTCGGGAATCTTCGCTGCAGATGACCATATTCATGACATAGGCGGAAATGAAAAGGAAATGTCTCATAATCTAGTTGTTGCACCCAAGAATATGAACCCACATGAATTTCCAAAGAATCTAGAAGAGTGTTACTTAAATAAATCTCAAAACAAATGTGAGAGAAGTTCATTACCTTTCTATCATGAGTTTGCTGAGAAAGGCCCACCGGTTTCCCCAACAGCGAAGCAACCATAAGCAAGATGTCATTGCGCCAACATTCAACTAGAAATCTAGGAAGACACACTCACATCAAAACCCAATTTGGGAGCTCCTTTGAAGGATTAAAACCTACATGTCAGGGCTTATTAAATAAACCAATTTGTTTATGGAAATAAGGTCCACCTTTGAAAACTCTAACGTGATCTACTATGCAGTTAAAAGTCACCATGAAGTAATTATTCAACAACATTATTTCCATCTCACTCTCAGGAAACAAGGTCGGTTGAGCCCATAACTCCAAAAATTGGAGTGAACCCCTTATTCCCATGAATTCGCAAAGCAAGGCATGCTTCAAGAAATACTCAATATCCTCCACAATCGATTTTGGTTGAATTTAGCATTGACCTATCCTTGGATAGTTCCAAGAAACCATAGATTTTTAGAACATGAGATCCCCTAGATATAAAAATTCCTCCAGTTCTTGAATCATTAGAAAATATTTTTTTATCAAAAACTCTTGTTGCATGAGATAGAGATTTCACCCCCACAGCAGATTGAAAATCCAAAGCTGGATTGGCCCTTGAAGCTTCCCCTCAATCCATCGCCAAAGAGAAAAAAAACCCTTTGATATCATAGCACCACCAACAACAAATAATAATACCCTACAACACACACACCAAGCCCTCACACCCCACGTAAGGACCCACACCAGACCCGCAACATTGAGGGTCCCCTCATAAGGATTAAAACAAAGAAAACGGCTCCCCTCAACTGTCAACCCCTCACCACACCAAACACCCACACCAACATTCACCACACTCTGCCCCACGTAGTATTAAGGCAAGATGAGCTAAGGCGATGAATCCCTTGCCAAAAACACCACGTAGAGCAAAAACACCATCATATTACAAGGATTGACCCCTTTTTTTGAATATTAAGGTTTGGGCCTTGGTTGTTGGCACTACATGCCATAAGCCCCACCAGTTCACCAAGGAGCCTCCCCTTAATATGAGGGTAAACAACAAAATCTGTTGTTGATGTGTTAGAGAGCAACCCCGCGAGGTTTGAACCTTGGTTGTTAGCTCTACAAGCAAGAAGCCCCACCATTTCACTAAAGGGTCGCCCCCATAATAGCATAGAATTTTTATAGCAAAGTAAATGAGTATTTTTTTGTTGTATTTTCATTTCATCTACACTCATCTCACTACATAGAACTTTTGTGTATATAGCCACGACACCTTTCACAAGTTTACACCCTTAGATTAACACTTATACCAAACTGAATTTAGTTATTAAATATTAAATTTATTTCACTCTTTACCCCAATTTTGGCCTATCAATTGGGTTCGTTTTGGGTTCATTTTGGGTTCATCCATACAAAAACTTATTAAATTTATAAATATATACATTTACAGTATTAATTAAGGTCAAAATTCACCACACATAGAATCTTGTATTATATAATAAACAAAACCACCATATGTTAATAGTGAAATATTAGTCTAACTTGAATGTCATGATATATTAGTTAAAAAATAATAATTTCAAGTGTGAAAAATCAACTATCACTGGTCAAAAATTATATGGGTCTTCAAAAATATCGTCATCACAATTTATATTAGATAATTTAGGTAATTTGGTATACTTGAATAACCACAAATAGTGCTACTAGCACTAGCATTAGCAGTGGTATTCTCATGCTCACTAGTTGGTTCATCATCAACATCAAGTAATAAAGTGGGAATTCAAAGCATCCAATTCAACATACCCTAGCTTTATATCCACCATCCTTGTGTCTCCTTCCTTTAGCCACTTTATTTGTGTGTTAAGTGCCCCAATTTTGAATGCACATACACCAAGTCTTTTTCCTTTTTTGAGTGTAGTCTATTGTTCTTTACTGAATGGATGAAGGAGCATGTGCTCCAATTCCTCTCAAATGCAAATTAAATAGCAACCTATTAAGACAAAATTAGAGAGTTAAGAGTTACAAAATTATAAAATTAAAATATAAATAAAACTTACAAGATAATTTTTTTTCTTATAAAACTTACTTATGATTTAGACATGGAAGTACCAACAAATATGAGCATCAACCTTATACTTGTCCTAAAGAGCATCAATATTAAAGTCACTAGAGCATGCAAAATCTATGAACTCGACCCTCGTTGGATCTTGTATGTCACGATCAATCAAGATTATAAAGTATTGCCTTGTACCCCTGACCAAATTCAACATCTCTATATGGGGAAACTCTTGTCATCACAAAAAGGAGCTCATAACAACAATATTGTGGAATCAATGCAAATGCAGGAAGATGTAGTGGATTGGTCGTTTTGTTTCATCTCTCTTTAATGGTTTGTGTAGTTATTTAAATATTTTTTCTTTTAGATATTTCTCTTTTGCATTTGTGATGACTTTCATCTTCTCAATCATTGAGTCAATGCCATCATATACCTCATCTAAACATGGCCTATCCATGTCGATATATCATATCATATTCAATATGGGCTCAGTGAAACTAAGGAGATACTCAACACAACCTCACAAAATGCCATCTAGTGTGAATTGCTTAACTTTTTTGGCCCTTGTAGTACTATATTTCCTCCATAAGGACCAATTTGGGTTGATGACCATGTTATAAAGTGCCTCATGAACCTTCACAAGTTGTCTCGACATAATTGTGTTGGAGTCAAAATTGGTCTCAACAACTTGTTTGAAAATCAAAATTTATAAATTTAAATTTATGAAAAATGAAATTAAAAATTTCACTAAAGTGAAACATATTTAACCTACCTTAAAAATAACTCCAATTTTGATAATTTTCTAAATGTTCCTTATGAAATATGGTGGTTGGTGATGAATATTTGAACCTCTTTAGCCTCAATATATACATGTTTGATCCAATTAATTTTGATGCCAAAGTTTTGTAGCATAAGATTGAGGGAGGGGAAAACACAAGGTGTCCAAAAAATATGTGAATAACACTCCTCAACCAATAACCCAGTTGCTCTACAATTTTTGGAATTGTTGTTATAATTTGCACAATATTTCAAAGGCCTGCTTCCTAAATGGCTTGAAAATTAATGTTAGCAATAAATGCACCATCCTTCAACTCTCCTTCTTAATCCACTTCTCTCAAAAGTATTCCCCTTTAGGTTACACTGTAATAACATTGATCAATGATCAATTTCTTTCATCTTTTCATCTATAAAAAATGGTGAATGCCCTTATTTTGGCCAACAAATCCCTTATGGGCTTCAAGGAATCCTCTACACACTTTACCTATTTTCCAATAAGGTGCTACACACCTTCTCATAACTCGGGACCTTGTACCCTTTTAAACTCTAATTAATTACTTTCACCATTTGTTTCTAATATGATGAACAAACAACATTGAATGTGTCACATTATGATTCTTTGCTTACATAGTTTTGACACTATATTATATGTGAAACTGAATTAGACCCTTGGATCTTTGACACGTATTGATCCATAAGTGATGTTTATGGATGTTCTAGTTAGATGTATTTTGATTTCAATGTATATGTTAGATTATATGATGATGTAATGTACATGTTTTGCTTTGATTATGGTTTTATGGACTAACCTTATTGATGAAAAATTAAGTACAAATGAATGCAAGTACATATCAAAGACAAGAACATACATGCAAAATATGGAAGCTTAAACAAAGTACATGAGTTCCTTGAAAAAAATCCTTAAATAAATGTGGTCTCATAGAAATGCCATGCCCGTGCTCAATGAAGATATATATGCAAAGTGATTGAAACTCTCAAGAAAATGCAAACCCAAAATCACAATGCTTACAAATCGATTTGGCGTTAGGCTGGAATCATTTATCAATAAGGATGATATCTTCATTATCATTGTTATGAGATAGGAAGGTTGTAGAAAAATTTATATTTAACTAAATATTATGAATAGTTTGAGGCAACAACTATAGAGAAATTGGTTTTATTTATGTTGTGAATAGATTAAGGCAACACCTATAAAAAAGAATTGCATAGGGGTGGCGCATAGCTCTTTTAGTATGTTTGATACTTTAAAGAAAAGAAAAGAAATCAGATTTATATGGAATTTCCTTCCCTGTCACCTCAGTTAATTGCAATTAAAAACCATGATAAGCCCTCTTGCCTGTGCAACAATTTTAATTAAAAATTTGTCTAATTGAATCAATCCATTTATTGTATTCTATAGTCTATGTATAGTAAATGATCAATGCTTTAAATAGTAAGAGTTATTATCAAGTAGATCAAGGTTGTGAATATGCAAGAATTCTTATTTGTTGATTTTTAAAACCACTGTACTCTTCTATTTAAATCTGCAAATTTTAACAATAGTAAACCATTAACCAATTTATTTATGGTTTCACCTACAAATGTTAAGACTAGTTAATTATTGCGTGAAGACAAAAATATTACTATATTTGTGTTAAATATTGCATGAACAATATAAATGTTTGAAAAAAGGTTAATTAGTTGGATGTAAAATAAAATGAGTTGCATGTCATTTTACCGTATATTTTTTTATATATTATTTTATGCATAAAAAGATGAAGTAATGAAAGTTGATCATATAACCAGTAGCATGCATGTTATGATTAAATGTTAAATTAGGGAAAAGATTGTTTTTATGAGTGTTGTGGAAAGTTTAACTTCTAGGACGAGTGTCGAGTATGGGTTAACAGGGCTCAACGTAGACACTGCTTTTTCCAGTTCTACTTTATATGGCTATGTGTCTGGCCAAGAGACTTAGACCATTGAAATAGATGGATTTATTTATTTATTATATATTTTCTCATTGCCATATCTCGATATCAATCATAGCATGTTCTCGTATGATATAAATGCATGTAGATATATTAGGCATGCACTAGATTCATCTTGTTCATCAATTTCTTTTTGCTAAGAATCTCATGTAGGGTCAGTGGTTCTTCATGTCAAAAAGAAATCTCTGAGGAAGCGTAAGCTTTATGGTTGGGCGAAAAAGCGCCTAGACCATGTTCTCGTCCTTCAATTGCAAATGATTATTAGATTGGACTATTGAGGATTCTAGTGTTTATGTACATTACTTGTACTCTTATTGTATTATTATGACTTGTTGGTGATGAACTGCCTAATTCAATTATTGTATCATATTATTTTATGTACTTATGATTCATGCATAAACAATGTCATATGATGTCATAGATTGTATGGAGTTATTTCTCAGGTATTGATGTACTTGCAATCTACTTCTTGTTAATATGTTTAATTTGATGTTTATTTGGTTCTCAATATTATAGAATGCCAATTTATTTTTCATAGACACATCTCACTACATGTTGATAAAAAATCTCTCAAGAATCGTTATGAAATGTCATTTCCAATAATACCTTTGATCTCTTATGTGTAGATGCCACAAGTTATTCTTCAAGCATGGAAAAAATGGGTGTCTCTTCATAGGTTTAAAATTAGAAGGTGGTGATCGCCCTCCCTTCTATCTCCTCTATAAAGTGTGGCTGGAGGGGCGGGGTGTGGGTGCATTAAGAGTCTCCTATTTGAGTGTGGGTGTTTGGGAGGATTTGTGAGGGGTTTCAAGAGGGATTTTTTAGATGCAAGATTTTGTTGTAGGTTGGTGTATTCTACATTTTTTCTTTGTCCTTTTTATTTGGTGCTTATGATATTGGGAGAAGGTTTGGGTATTTTGATAAAAATTACTTTTTCTAAGGTTTTGACGGGGGTAGATCCATCCCTATCAAACCATGCCAAAGCAATAAATTCTTTAATTCTTTAAAGGAGGGGGGCTCATCTCAGATCAAGGGGCCTCAACCTTCGAATATTAATGGTTATCTAGAGAGAAGTCTCTCTTGTTTGTTCTTAGTAATCCAATTAGATTCAGTAGCAAAGGATGTTAGCTATTTGAGAAACCATAACTTAATTTTCAAGTTTATGGGTATTCGTGTCTCTCTCCCATTTTTGGAATTGTGGGCTCGTCAAACTTAGAACCCAAATGGAGATGTGGAGGTTATACATGCACCTAATAACTATTTCATGGCAGTGTTCTCCTACATGGAAGATTAGAATATGGCTTATGAAGAGGAACCCTATTTCTACAATTTGGTGGAGTTATTTATTAAACCCTAAAATATAGGGTTTAATCAGGTCGAGGAGCTATCATCAAGGGTCTTGATTTGGGTGAGGCTCCCTCAGTTGCCACTAGAGTTCTGGAGGAATGATATTTTGCACATGATTGCATTATTGTTAGGTAAATCAGTGGACTTGTCTCAAAAAATTATAAATAAGAAGGTAATCTCATATGCATGTATTTTTATTGAAATCTATTTAAATAACCCATTACTAGATTTGATGGAAATTTAGGTTGGATACACTTAATGGATTCAATAAATTGATTATGAAGCTCTCCCATTTTGTTGTCAAAACTATCATGAGTATGGGCATCTGTAGAGGAAATGTCCCAAACTTAGTTCTTCAGGGATGCCTGCTAAAGGAGCTTCAACCAAGGTGTCTTCTCATTTACCACCTCTGAAGGATAAAGGGAAATCCCCCATGTCAGAGAGGAAAACTAATAAGGAGGGTTATACCCTTATTAAGCCTTATAATAAGGGTAGAGGATTGAAGAGAACTCTCAAGGATAGATACGTTGGTGTGAATTATAAACATTTTGAGGCTTTGGAAGATGTTGATCACCATGAGATAAATCTAGATAGACTGTCCCTTGGATTGGATAATTTGAGGGTTGATAGGGTGGCTTCCAAAGATAACAACTAGGGAGTTGAGCAGGTCACTTCTTAGATGAATACATACCAAATTTAGCATACCTCAGGTGAGTTAGCTCATCCTAATAGAAACGAGTTGGGTGAAGGTTTGGTACTAGCTTTGATGTAGCCGATGCAGGAGGTAGCGACTTAGGATCTTGGTAAAGGAAATACAGGTGTGCATGCATTAGGATTGCAATAAAGGAACTTCAAAAAGGGGGGTTTAGAGAAGTCTTGCAAGTTAGGGAGGAAGAAGGATCAAGATAAAATTGAATTAATGAGGGAGAATTTGATGGATTTGAGTTTAGTCAAGACTATTGACTCCTATTTTTTTAACCCTCGCAAATGATAGCTCTTTCTTGGAATGCAAGGGGTTTGAATAGCACCCTTAGACAAAAGATTGTCTAGGAATTGATTAAGGTGTATTCTCTTGATATTTTGTTTATTCAAGAGTCTAATTTTTTAATGGATAGTATGTTCAATGTGGCTTCCAAGTTGTGGTGGAGAGGTCAGTGTCAATGCATTGGAGCATAGGGAAGTGTTGGGGGAATAGTCTGTCTCTAGGACCAACACAAGATTTCTCCCCTTTGGTGGGTTGTTGGTAGAATTTTTTTATCCATGGCTACCTCAATTTTTGAATTTTGTGAAATCTTCTTGCTCACCAATGTTTATGCTCCAACTATTTTTCCTTGTAAATGTTGTCTTTGGGATCACAGTAGTTATGTGTGGTTTCTAGCTCCTTTAATACTCCCATGGATTCTAGCTAGAGATTTTAATGCGATTGTTAGTTTGAAGGAAAAGAGGGGAGGGGTGGATAGGCTTGATCCCTCCTCTATGCTTCTTAAAGATAATATTGTTTTTCTAAACTTGATAGATGTAAGGCTAGGTAATGGTATATTTAGATGGGGTAACAGAAGATGTGGGGAGGATTTTATCTCTGAGAGATTAGATAGGTTCCTAGTTTTTGGTTTTTGGATTGGCAATAATTGGCTTACCAATTTGGAGATTTTGGATTGGAGAGGTTCGGGTCATTGAATTATCAAATTATTTGTGAGGGGGAGAGCTTATAAGAACCCTTCATTCAAATTCCAACTTATGTGGTTATGTGAGTCTTATTTATAAGATCTTATGAGGGAGTGGTGGAATAAAGGCATGCTTGAGCATGGTACAACTATGTATACCTTTATCAAGAGGCTCCATTTTGTGAGCATGATACAACACCAACAAAGGCTTACCAATGAATCCCTTAAATAAGAAGTGGAAGCCATGAAGGAGGTAATAGAATGGGAGCTGCAAGAAGATAACTTTTGGAAACATGGCTTCCTAGCTCCTTTACTCTCATGGATTCTAGCTAGATATTTTAATGTGAATGTTAGTTTGAAGGAAAAGAGGGGATGGGTGGATAGGCTTGATCCCTCCTCTATGCTTCTTAAATATAATATTATTTTTCTAAACTTGATAGATGCAAGGCTAGGTAATGGTGTATTTAGATGGAGTAACATAAGATATGGGGAGGATTTTATCTTTGAGAGATTAGATAGGTTCTTGGTTTTTGGATTGGCAACTATTAGCTTACCAGTTTGGAGATTTTGGATTGAAAAGGTTTAGTCCATTGACCTATCAAATTATTTGTGAGGGGGTGAGCTTATAAGAACCCTTCATTCAAATTCCAACTTATGTGGTTATGTGTCTTCTTTATAGGATCTTATGAGGGAGTGGTGGAATAAAGGCGTGACTGAGCATGGTACAACTATTTATACCTTTGTCAAGAGGCTCCAATTTGTGAGCATGATACAAAAGCATCAAGGGCTTACCAATGAATCCCTTAAAGAAGAAGTGGAAGCCATGAAGGAGGTAGTAGAATGGTAGCTTTGAGAAGATTCCTTTTGGAAACAATAGGCTAGGATTGACTGGATTCAAGAGAGAGATAGGAATACAACTTTATTCTTTAACTTGGTTAAAGCCAAAAGACATGGTAATTTGATATCTTCACTGGTGTCTTCCCAGGGACAACCTCTATTGTAGTTTAGGGAGATCTCTCAAGAGGTTACCAAATATCATTCTACTTTGTTCATGGAGGACTCCCCTATTGGAAAGGTGGAAAAGAGTCTTATTTTAGAGTACATTACTTCTATCATACCTAACGAGGTAAATGAGAAGCTTAGTAAGCCCCTCATTTTGGAGGAGGTAAAGGAGATTGTGTTCAAGATAAAAAAAAGGAAAAGCCCGAGGACCTGATGGCTTCTTGATAGAATTCTTTCAAGAATTCTAGGAGATTATCAAATTTTATTTGTTGGAAGCCATGCAAGAATCATAGAGAAGTAATCAAATTTTGAGGGAAATGAATACAACCTTCCTTGTTCTTTTACCCAAGAGAGAAGGAGCTAATTCTCTAAATTTGTTTAGGCCATTTTTCTTATGTAATGTGGTCTATAAGATCATCTCTAAGTTAATTGTGGGGAGACTTAAGCCATGGCTCAACAAAGTTTTTTAGAAGAGAAGGGAGGTTTTATGATAGGTAGAAAAATCCTAGATGGGGTGGTGATTTAGAATGAGGAAATTTACTCCATGGAGCTCTCTAAAGAGAAGGCCATGTTAATCAACTCGCACATGGAAAACGTTTATGATTGAGAGAAATGGGAATTTCTCTGAAAAGTGCTCATTTCCTTTAGGTTTGGAGAAGGCTGGGTCAATTGGGTGACGATTTACATCACATCTATATACGCAGTGCTAATTAATAGTGAACCAACAACTCTTTTTGGTGATTCACGAGGCCTCTAGTAGGGTGACCCCTTGTCACCTTATCTCTCTATTATAATGGTTGAAGACTTGGCTAGAATCTTGAAAGTTTACTTGAGCAAAGGGCTTATTCAAGTTTGGAATTGGAGTGATGGCTTGCTTCCTCATTCCCACTTACAGTTTATGGATGATACTATTTTATTAGGTGTCACTAGAATCAGAGAAGTGAGTAACATTAGGTGGGCTCTGGATATCTACCTTGTTGCTTTAGGTCAAATAATTAAAGAAGCTACGTCCTCCATTTTCTTCTTTAATACACCTCCCCTTATTTAGGCAAGAATTGCTTGGATTCTAAAGTTTTAGATTGGTGCTCTTCCTTTGGTGTACTTGGGTATCCTCCTCTTGGTTGGGCCCAGGACCTAGCAAAATATGCTAGACAAGTTTCATGAGTGGGTCATCCATTGGTCCTATAGATGGTTGTCCTTTGTTGGGATAGTTGTTATTAAAATACATCGTTCAAGTCCTCCCTCTATATAGGTGCATGGTACAAGTTGCTCTTGTAAGTTTCATCAATGAATTAGATTATCTTTCTAGAAAATTCTTATGGGTTGACAGTTTAACCTCCTTGAAGTAGAGTTTGGTTAAGTGGGAGAATATATGCAGACCAAAACAAAAGGGTGGCATACGTCTACGACAGGCCATCTTTATCGGGTAGGCTTTGATGGCCAAGATTTGTTGGAGGTGTTGTACTAATCAAGATCAAGATTGGGTTAAGATCCTTCCTTTAAAATATTTGAGTGGGATGGCTATGGAAGATATGCCTAGGTTCTCCTTGGTTGGTAAAGGGAATATGATCTCAGAATCTCTTAAATGGGGTGCCAACTTAATCAAGCAGGGTTTTATTTGGATTCATAACAGAGGTTTTATAACCCTCTTTTGGCTTGACTCTTGGGATGGATATCCCCCACTTATTACCATGTATCCACACTTATAGAACCTATATCTTAATCTCTTGGAGGTTGGATGGTCTATGTGGAAGACTTCAAACTTACAAAGAGGTTGGGGTAGGTAGAGTTGTTTAAGTCGAAGGATCCTCAAGCCTAGCCACCTGGGGATTTAGAGGATCGAGAAGAGTTATCTTGTATTTTAGCTAGAATAGTTTGTAGTTATTTGCTGAAAAATGATGTTTTGGCTTGGTATCTTGATCCTAGGGGCTTACTTAGTGGCCATTGGGTATCAGGAATTAGAGAGGTAGAAAGATGAATGGGAAGATTTTCCTTTGTGGAAGTATACATGGAATAAGTTTTCTTGGACTAAATACAACTTTTTCCTTTGTTTAGTTACTTGGAACGAGTGTCTCCCTTGGGATAATTTGCAAAAGAGGGGTTTTTAGGGGTCATATATTTGCTTTCTATGTGGTAGTAGTGAGGAATCTTCAACCCATTTTTTTTTTTCAATGTGTCTATTCTAAGATGATTTGTCACCTTGGGTGGGAGGTTTGGATAATGTCATTTGTGCATGGTTCATATCTGGTTGAGTTTTGGAGGACTTTGGGAAGGCCACCTACCAATACTTTTTATCTTCGGATGGCTTGGGGTATAGTGCCCTCATGCATCCTTTGGCAGATCTGGTTGGAAATGAACTGAATGATTTTTCAGGTAGATAGATTGGCAACCCATCAAGTTTGGCAGAGGATTCTTAGTATGATTCATGAAACTGTCTAGGCTAGGTGTGATATGGATATCCCTATAGAGTCTGGTGAGCTAGTGGTGTTGCTGGGGTTGGGTTTAGTTAGAGGTGGCTCAAGGAAGGATTATTCTAGATGAAGGAGGCATTATAGTAGGAAAATATAGTGGAAAGGAAGCTGGTGACCTCCTCCTAAAGGTTTCCTGGAGATAAACACCAACAGATCCTCCAAGGGTTCTTGGGTATGTTAAGGTGGGAGGTGTTGGGACAGATAGTTCAAGGATTTCCCTTTTTTGTTTTTATCTTATAGGGACTCTACACTAACAATCTTACGGAGGCCCTTACGCTCCTTTTTTCTCTTGAAAAGGGGTGTGTTATTGGTTGGCACAAGGTTATCTATGAGTCAAATTCTTTGATTTGGTAACTATGTTGAATAATAAAAATTTGAAAGGGGTGAATTGGTAGTTTTATTTAGTGGTTCAATAGATTTGCTAACTTAGCAATTCTTTGGAGTTGATTTCTTTTGTCCATATCCCGAGGGAGTGGAACAATATTGTAGATTATTTCACAACAATGGGCTTCTGAGCATAGGGGCAACTGACATGTTAGTGGATGGGAGCATCTTCCCTTGGAATATTGTCTAAGGTTGAATATGTTGATTGAAGAGTATATTATTGGGGCTTGAGGGTCATTTGTGGGTTCTTGTGAGGTTTAGGTCTTTATTTTATTAGTTTTTCTTTATATTATTGGGTTCTTGTGAGGTAGGGGGAGCCTAGTGGATCCCTATTGTTTGAACTCAATTTCCTTGATTGTAATGTTGATTTTCTTGATTAAATAATTTTTTACCCCCTTTTATTAAAAAAATATAAGGTGGTGGAATGGGCTTCATCCCTTGAGATCCTTTAATAAATGATTATGTGATTTATAGCCTACTACTTGATCTACATTTTCTTGCTCTTCAATATATTCCAAGACTTGAAATTCTAGAATGTTGTTACCATCTTTTACTAGGAAAATCTTGATGCCTTATTTAGGGATGTTGAAGAAATGGATTTTTACCCAATAGTATGAGTTCAAATATCTAACTTTACATTCACTACAAATCCAAACTTAACCCCCGAAACTTGGAATTTATAATACCATTTCAAAATATTTCCAAAGGGGAGAGTTTGGGTCTATTTTGAAGTGGGGTCAACTGATGCAACTAGAACTAGTTGGCATTGTAATACCTAAGACAACAAGTTCAATAAATAATACATTCAAAGACTTGAAACAAATAAAAATATATATATATAAATTTAATTTAATTCATTAAAAAAAATTAAGCATGTGGTATACATACCTAGAAGAATGAAAATAAAATAAAAACTTCAAAACAAAAGAAGAGAGCTCATTTGTAAAAAAATGAAAAAAATACCTACCTCTTTTGAAGAAATCTTCCTCTACAATCTCCTTGACAACAAATGAACTTGAGCAAATACATATGAATAGAAAAACAACAATCTTGGAATGTTCAATTATCAATCTTCAACTTTGTTCATGCAATGGCAAACAAGAAAAAAAAAGTTCAATAATGGAAGCTAATATTTTTCATTCACAATATGTGAAATGATTTTTATTATTTTTTCATTCACAATATGTGAAATGATTTTTATTTTCCCTTTTGGATGTTTTATATACCACATTTTAGGATTTGGAGGCTAAAATGCACTTTTTAGTGTAAAATAAAAGTTTTTAAAAAATTGAAAAGAAATAAAAATTATTGAAATTTGATAAATTGATGTGGGTACTCACCAAATTCACCCTGGGTTCACCAAAGACGAACCCATAAGGGATGGGCAATACCCTACCCAGATGCATGATCGAATTGACCCAAGTTCTGCTAGGGCTAGATCGATAACATAGATCAAAAATAATAATTTACTAAATATCTAGGTTGTTTGTGTTGGAAAATGGTTGGGAACCACTTTCCTCTTATTTTTCTAATGGTTGATCTTAAAGTGACCTAAATTTTTGATGATAATAATCGCTTGACACAAGTTATTACTATCCATAGTTCTTATAATCGAGGGAATTACTATCATAATTTTATTTTTTAAGTTTTATTAGAGAGAGAGTTATATCTCTTGAATATTTTTTAATCATAATTAATAGGATATCCTTGGTAAAAATAATAGTATGTTTTTTAGTTTATCAATTTTTAAATGATTTATCAAACTGTCATCGGATTCCAATTTCTTAGGCATTATTGATAGGTGGGTTTATAAATTTCATATTTTAGCATGTAATATTCTATAACTAGTTTGTGTGAAGGTAACATGTTGATGTTTCAAATAGTTTGTAGGTTTTAATGATGGCCATGGATGAATTAAATTAATTTTATATGAGATCAATCCATCCCTGACATTTTCTTATATTACCTGTAGGATGAGAGAAAGAGGGAGGAAAAGAGTGAAAAAATAAAATACAATGTTAGATCAGATGACAATGTGAAGACAACTTTGTTGGCCTTATTTAACTTTTTCTTCATAAACATTATTTTAATTTCTTCTATGTTATGATGAATAAAGGAAGGCATATAGAATGAAGAAAATTCATCTTTATGATCCAATAAGACATTTTTTCATTAGTTCATACATCCATTTTTGTTGTTTTCCACTACTACAAAGAAAACTCATTAAGAAAAATTACTAGCACTTTAATGTAATTTATTTTCTCTTGTAATGCTCACAACTCAATCAAAATATAAAATGTTATAGTGGAGGATATGGGAACATGTGGATCAAAGTTAGTTTGGAATATAGCTACCATGTTTAGTTTGGAGTAGATTTTTTTGACCTGCCATGTTTGCTCATTTTGATCTAGATTTTTCAAATGCTATTTACATTCTTTTTAGTTTTGGATTTCTATTTTTCTTAACCTCCAAATCAAATTGATTTTTCTAAACCTAGTAATTATGGTCCATAACAATAATTTATCGAAGACTTTTCATACTTATTTTGTTATATATTATATATAATTTAGGATGAAAATCAATTTAATGGTATTTATTATGTATTATTATTTACTGTAGTGTTGATACAGTTTTTAGTATCTGGAATTGAAAGATGTAATCTCAATTGTATAGAATTTATTAGTTAGTGGATAAAAAGAAGAGGCTCAAAAATGAAATTATGAATATAAAACAATAAATTTGTAACTTTTTGAGTTTGCAAAATCATTTTAAACCACCTACTATAATTTGTTTTCATGATAGAAGGAAATGTTTTTATTTCTTTTGCGAATAAAAAGTACCTTTTTATTGAAAAGAAATAAATGTATGAAATAATAGTAATTAAACTTATACTATTGTTATATTTTACAAGTTAAGAACTACTCAAGTTGTGAAGCAATGGTGAAATTTAGAAGCTAATGGTAATTAACTCATTTTTTATATTATTTTTATATTAGATGTATAATAATCCTTTCTTACTCAAGATGTGTTGGAAACATCATTCTATTTGTCTCATGAATCTTCAAATAAGATTTTTTTTAAGTAATCAAATATGCATGTATAAAATATTTAATTAGTCGGCATGGATGTCAAGTTATTGCTACACAATTTCTATAACTCTATTTTGTAGAAAACCCTATAATACATAGTTTTAATGTTTTCATCTTATGTTGCTTCATCCATAGGTTGTCCATCAAGGTGACATTCTAAAGGCTTCCATCAACAAATATGTACGTAAGTGCAGTATAAGGGAAAAATATTTTGACATAATTTACTCTTAGTTTGACACAAAGCTTTTTTACATAAGACTAAACTAACATGAAGATAAATCTCTAGAGGATGGAGTTTCTTTGTGTAAATTATAATTGTTTTTATCAAGGAAATTTCTAGATTGCATTGGTCTTTTCTAGTATTTAACATCAATCTTTATACAATTTAAACTTTTTATATACAAATGTAAATTAGGCTAGTATTTCTATTATTGAATTTTTTTTCATAACATTAATATTTGTTTTATTTAAAACTTTCATCCATCACATGGTAGAAATTGAATCATTATTTGTATGGTTAAAAGTTTTTGACAAACAACCATGTACATTGCATTTTATTATTTACCCTTTCAAGTATTTTCCTTAAAAATTGACTTAAATTACAATATTTTTTAAACAAAATTGAAAACTAGAGGAATTGGGCCATGGAAGGGGTTACACAATTTTATTAGCTATTAAATGAAGTTAGAAGAAATTGATAGTGAAATGGATATATCATATTTGAAATTTTAACCTCCTACTTTCAAATTTGAGGATTATATGGATTTGAAAATAAAAAAGTAAAAAAAAACTATAACTTTGAGATTTATTACTAAAAGAATTTAGTATATACCAATAATGAACTAAGCTAAACCCACTCTATTTTTTATATTTTTACTAACCACAATATTTATGTGGCTACATATTGCATGAAATTTGTAACTCTCTTCATTACATCAACATGGTATTTTCATGTCCAATATGAATTAGGCGAAACCTAGTTTATCTTTTATGCTTTTCTTGAACTACATGTTTGTTCCATGTCATAACATTAGGAAGCCTATTAGCTTAGAGAATTTTAATCCTACAATTTAATGTGCTATAAAATAGACATGTGATATACTATTTTAATCCTCATTCTATACACTCTCCTCCAAAGGTATGTTCTCTTCTATAGAGAAATGATTCATAACATCAATATTTTGAAATAATTCTTAACACTTTGCATTGTTGGTCAAAGGTGCAAACATTAATTTTAGCACATCTTATGGAGATGTTTAGAACAAACCATTTTTGAATCCTCAAAGTTCTTTATACTTCTATAATCTAATATCTCATTGAGACACAAGAGATGCCAAAATCTTTGGCAATTATCAATTGTAAGAAATAAGATGAGGCAAAATATCCTCCAACCCACTTTTTATCCTATTTGTTATTTATTTCCCCACATATACCTCCTTAGTACCAATTAGTAGGAAAAAAATCCAAACAACATCCCACAACTAATGTCGAGGATTTACATTTAGCCACCTCATCACCTTAGCTAATTTTATTTTTACTTTTGTGAAAACTTTAGACATATACCCCACTCCAAGATCATTTTTTTTTAAGTATTCAATGCCCACTATAAGGAATCAATTTATTTGACATGTTCAACATAAAACATTAAATTTAAAATATTATTCATGTTTTTAGTTTCTAATCATTTTACTATAGTTTTAAATACTGGTCTTGAAGTCAAATGTTGGGTATATAATAAGACTAGTATATACAAATGCAAGTGTTGATGCATTAGCAAGATTTACTATACACCAAGAAACATCGAGTATATTTGAAGAGTGCATTAAGAGGTCTATAAGGAATATTTTTTACCTATGCATCAACATAAAAGTAAATAAAGTTAATTAGATATAATCATTATTCATCCAGGATCAATTACAATCCCAAGTTATGTTTTCAATTATTGTATACATTTACTTCAATAGAGTAAGATTGTCTTGTCTTTGCCTATGTTGATAAAAAATAAGACCTACTATGGTAGTGTCGAAATAATGTAATTAGGAAGATGGCTCAAGTATAAAAGCACACATGAAGCATTTTTATTTGAGAATTTTATATAATTTTAGTGCAGTTTCATCACTGTCCATACCATGTTTGTAATGCTTTGATTATAAATTACCAATTCAAAGTATTACAATTGAATTACCAATTTACGAACTACTATTTTTTTTAATTATGCTCATAGAATTTTAATTATGGTCTTCTATAAAGTTTAACCATGATATTCGTGTTTTTTATTCCATTAAATAAAACCCATTATATTTTACAACACAAATATTTCTAGAAAGGTTATAGTTGAAAATAAAACATGAAGAGAACATATGTAGAAAGGTTTCCCATGAACCTATCTCCAAAAATATCCTAAAGAGCTCATTTGGAAATCATAATCCTTGGAAATATGAATCTCCTTGCTTGTTAGGTTGGAAAGAAAGAGATTGTGCCCAATAATCCAAAGTGGGCTATATAATTGTTGTCACAATGGAATGAACCCTTTGGAAGATTGGTGTGGAAAATCTACATCCAAATGACACAATGGAAACACTCCTAGGTTGTGGTTGATTTGAAAGTTAGAGTGAATCTCCAAAGAGGGTTGTTTCTCTTAGTGCAACACCTAAACTAACTTATTATACTATTGTTGCAAGGGAAAGGGATAGAAATCTAACTGAAAATTGAATTAAGGACTAAAAAGAGGGGGTGGTACACTAGAATATTAAGTAATTTTTACTTGCCTATGTGTACATGATAAGATCAACTAAACCAACACATCATACATGACTCATATTTGAAATATTTTTGTATAAGTATTTCATAGGAAAGATTCATATTTTATGATAATCTAGAAGGAAAACTAAATGACTCCCAAGGAATCAAATGATGATATTTCACAACTAAATCTTGCATAAACTTGGTAAATCACAAAATATGACCTACAAAATTAATGTACTATTGCATAAAGGCAAAAAAGAATGAGACAATAAATGAATGACATTTAATTATTTTATCATAAAATAAAATTAATTATTCTCCTAATATTGCACATTACATAACTTTGAGAAGGAAAATGTAGTTTTATCGATCAAAGGTACATATCGTATGAATAGAAATTTATTTTCAATGTTTTCTTGCTCATAAAAACTAAGATACAATTCTTGAGAAACAATGAGATACATCTTATTCATCAAGTTCTCTATATGAAATACATGTCTTTATGCATTTACTAGGTGTCCCTTTTATCTGACAACATCAACAAATATATGACACATGTCTTAGAAATAATTGAAGATGCTTTCCTTGAAACTTGAACTTGGTCAACTTCCTTGGGTGCTTGGGAGGTCAATCTCCTTGTTTGACTACTAAAAATGCTCTAGCAAGGTGTTGAGGGAAGGAATCTTGGGCTTTTACAACTCTATCTCCTTTGTATGCTCCTAGAAAGACTCCAATCAACAACCTCCACTCTCTTAGATGACTGCAAAGTGTTAAAACTATTACTATAGGTGTCTATCTTGGATTGATAATTTCTCCTCAACTACTTATTAGTGCCTTAATTTGCCATTTGCATGTATATAGGGCATATTTTGATGAGTTTGAAAGGCATCAAGTCTCTTTGAGGGCATGGGATAAGGCTCCTATTTTGATAGGTTTTAGTGTATCTTCAAGGTTCCTTTATTCAGCCCCTATCTAATCACCTTATCTTGTTTCTTCTATGTTGAATACTAGGTCATACATGATGATTATCTTGTTTGTTATTGTGTGATGATTGTCATTTTTATGATTTTCATACATGTGTCTAGACTATTATTTTACCTCACAAGCACTATCATACACTATCCTTCCCTTTCCCATGACTTAAGATAAAATTTTACACAAATTTTAAGTGTTCCCAAAGCTTGGGATATGGTTTGCTTTCTTTGAGTAATGCACAAGCTCTAAGGATTTTAGCATGCTTTTAACCCTTCTTCACTACTTATAACCTCCTCCATGATGATTTTCCTTTGATACTTGACACTTGCGGATGGCCATAAAACAATTTGACATCTAAAGATTTGTCATGGCCATTTTGTCACTTGATAGTGTTACCCTACCATACTCAAGACACAAGGTCTTAAGACCTAGTACATAAGATATTGTTGTGCTTATAATATGACTCAGTCTTCTCCTAGACTTTCCTTGTGGTTTTGTCACTTGACTACCCTTTAGCCTTTGATACCACAACTTTTAGGTATACTATCATTGTTATACTAGCTCATGAAGATTGTCACGTGTGATTTATTAGTTGACTCACTTTTATGACTGCTATCATGATTTTTTCACCTTATTTAATTTTTGCATTCACTAGTGATTACCTTCTTGCATGATGAGTGTCCTACTTGCCTTAGCTACATGTAGGCTAACTTTTATTGGGACAACCACTTTTTTCCAAGTTCTTTGGATTATATGATCTTGACATGCCTTTACACATTTCAAATTTCTCCCATATACATATTCCCTCACAAAAGAGTATGACAACTTGAAGAAAATCAAGTGTGAACTAGTCTTTAAACTTTCATCTTATACCATTTTATAGACAATCCATCCTCTACACAATGTTACTCAAACCTTAACTCACTATCCTTTGAACTATCTTCCATCATTTCTAGCTAAAAATTGAAACAAGAACCTATTAGACCATTACCCTCTTTAATAATAGATACCACTATCATTTTTATTCTCTTGTAGATTGTTGCTCCTTATCTATTGTGCATGATCTATTCATTCATGGTTGTAATTTTAACATCATCATATTGATAACTTTTCTTGTAGATCTACAGAATATGTACTATCCTTTTGTGGTGCTATTAGAGATTTCCTTGTGCTAAGTTATCAACCTCACTACATGATTGAGATAACTTTTCTTCTTGATTACTTTCAAAACCTCTTCATAAATATAAATCTTAGGTTCAAAGGCCATGTATGGTCCATCATGTTGAGTGTCCTTTAATTCTTAGCATATTTTATCATTTTAACTCTCAATTTTACAAACATTATTTCCATAAATGCCCTCAAATGAGTCAAACAACAACTTCAATATTTTTACTTTCTTTGGCACAATCTTGATAATATATCAAAAATGGTATTTAATATATCATGTGATGTAGCTCCAAACTATGAAGGCGCACCATCCCAAGGATTTTGTGTAAATATTACTATCATCTCTAAGGATAGATGAATTCTGAAATAATTCTCTAATTTACATACTCATGTTCTAGTTTAAGACTTTCACATGAATATGAGGTATTTCATGGGTTAATCCTCATTGATTTCCATTTGAAGATCAAATATGGATTTAGCTTTAAGATTTGTAACTTCCTATGTTTATTTTTCCATCAACTCCACAATAAATTTAATGGATCCATACTTTGTGTGCTTATCACAACTTGCCTTGTTTAACTTAACTGATTTATTTTGACATTTTGAAGTTGTGTTGTCAATTTGAGACATGTCAAACTCCATGCATGAAATTAAGTCCTCCCTTAAATCAATGTGTTGTGCTATCCTAAAAGAGCATTTTTCCAATTTCCCAAGTATGAAGCCAAATGTTGTCCTATCACTGTGGTGACTAGCTATTCATAAGAAACTTCAGTCATGCACTGTCACCTCAAATATGTAGGGTCATTCACAAGTGGGTAGGTGTGTAGGGTCATAATATACTTTCATGGACTATCCTATACTCATAAGATCTTTTTTTATCACATTTTGGGAAATGTCACATATCATGTTAATCTTTATGAAATGATATTATGAATCCTTTAAACATATTTCATAGATGTTTCTCACATATGACTAGGAACCTCAAATCTTGTGTGGAAGCCCTATTCATAATTACATTTGATAACCCTTTTTCTAGTGATGATTGAGGGTTCGACAAACAATTTTGTCAATAGTTTATAACCATAATTCCATGAGATTCATAAGAGTAATCTCCATGGTATTATGACAGCCTTTTCTTGGTAGGATTCTTGATGAAAATATTGCACCTCTTAGACCTATCATATGGTAGTCCTAGTTAGAAGCATGGAGATAACCCCTTTTATTGCCCTTTGAAATTGTCCACCTCTAAATGTATCCATTCAAGGATTTCCATATATTCTTCCTCATTGAATTAGATTTCTTAACAACCCCTTGAAATGCTATCTCCTATCCATACATGGAATATCAAGTTATTACACTCTCTTACCTTATAGGAAAGCTCTTTTAATGATTGTAACTGACCCCTTTTCATTGTAGTAAACCTTTGTACCTATTATTTGGACTTTGGAAAGACTTGTCTATTATAAGTGGTTTTTAAATGACTTCTATTGGGTCTCTCATGAAGTATACCATCACTAAGATTGTATGCATATGCTTGTCTTATTTCAAGGAGTGAATACACTCTTTACATGACTCTTTAATGGGTTATGATATAGGTTTATCACTATCATCTTTACATAATTGAACTATGGTGTTTTCCACCTTATTGTCATTCATCGCCTTGATTTATGTCTCCTTACATACAATCCTCTTCTAACTTTGTCACTTGATGCACTCATTTGGAACTTTGATAATCATGTCCATGCTTGGATAAATCTAAAAACACTTGATAATCCTTGTATTACTGGACTTGGGGATTCGTGGAATGCTATGTTTTAGGAATGACTTAATAACCAATGAGATAAACCCCTACATTCTTTTGGGTTGCATTTTAACAATCTAAAGAAATTTTTTTAGGCTTATCCTACACTAGTAAGGGCTTCCATAAAACTCAAAGATTTTGAACAAACTCTAAAACTCCAAACTTCACACTAGACATTGAATACCTTAGTAATGTTTAAATCCACAACAATACAAGGCATATCTCAAGGCATACCTAAAAAAATAGTCAAAGAAAACATGTAAGTCTTGCAAAATGGATGAAAAATACAAATGCTTGAAACTTATCCAACCTCCCTACAACATATCATATCCTCTCCCTAGTCCTGCAACAAGGTCCTTCAAAGTAGTTGTGTCAGTTATCAATGCTAAATACAAAATATGACTCCTTCAACACCAACCAAACCATGTAAACTCTAAAAAAGAAAATGCTCTAACTTTTCTCTCTAAAGCTTGTGTGGAACTTGTCAATGAGTGTTTTTGCACTACACAACACAAACATAACACAAGTGTCCTATCTCTCTTGAGAGGTAAATCACTTTAGAAAATTTTAGAAAGTAAGCCCAAGGTCTCTAATGTTACGTCTTGACAATGCATAAACAGCTCAAGTTTGATGTGTGATTTACTGGTAATCACAAGGGGCCTTACAAGTAACAATGTTGGAATCCCATAGGTTTGTAACAAAATTTTGAAGATTTTCAATGTAGATTTAGAACAATAGTTTGAAACTTATTTTAATCATCAGATATGATAATATGGTGATGTTGGAATCCTAAGACTAACTCAGGTTTTTAAAGAAATAACAAAAGGTAAGGGTTGAGGAGTTATTTTAATTTTGAAACCTATGAAAAATAGTAACAATGGCAACCATTAAGGTAGACAGACTCCCAAAACCAGATTTTTCTTAACCAAGAAGGTTCTACGATGTCACAAAATCAGTGCAATCTCCTAAGGTTATCTTTAGATTTTCAAACTGTGACATTAACACATAAAGCATGAACATACATAATTGAACTAGAGTGTAGTAAAAGCATGAGCTCAGACTAGATTTACATGGTAATTTATCATCAATAAATCACCAAAAGCATGAACTAGAAGTGCATCAAATACCTCAACACATAGTCACCATTAAAACTACTCATTAACTAATAAGCTTAAAATAGAATTGAATTGTAAATAAACTGAAATGAAATAAAACGAGGAGACTAAATCATGCACACATTAAGAGCAAACACAAAAAAATCACCTAACTTTAATTCTTTCTTTTATATTTATGCAAAATGTTTTTATACAACAACTCATCTCTCCCTTTTCAAATGAGAGGATGCCTCTATTTATAATTTTTTAAAACCCAAATCAATGGCCAAGATTGATTTACATCCAATGGCCCAGATTTACTACAGCTTAGGGTTTACAGTACACCCAATGTAATTACAATATTTCTTAATATAAAAATGGTTCACATATGAACCTAGAAAAGTGTACAATATCTTTCAGCCTATTTCATATTAAGAAATATATAAAGGGACCCAACACACACTTTGAGGCAACTATTTTGTATTTTAGCTTGTTTTGTTCTATAGCCTATTTTGTCTTCTAGCTGGAAATTATAAATATGTATCTTCTATTAGATTATTCCTAGATTCCTTTTGCAAAATGGCATATTGGACAAATTTCTTTACAACCTCCAAAGGCTTGGCATGACTCAAGAAATCCGACTTGCTGATTTTGAATTCAATCGACTTGAATTCATCCATCAATTCCTCATTCTTTCCCACACACTAGCTTCTTCTCTTGACAACTCGTTCATCATGGGTGAAGACACGAGCTGCAAAATCCAAAGAACTTCCTAGCAGATTGTCTGTGATTGCTCCTTGCATTTTTTTTGAAACGCCTGCTTTACAAGTGTCATCTAACTTCTTAGCAAATATTTTTGCTCCAATTAGTACCTCCAAAATGTCATCACACTCAAACAAATACTCAATAACCTTCATGTTGACAGTGTGCAGTCTTGGTAGACCTTTCTCAAGAATTTCCCTTCTAAAATCAAAAGTAAATAGCCAGGCCTCAGGCATATCGTGTTGATCTTTTGGCAGGGCCAACTCCTACTCAAGCACCTTTGCAGACAACTTCTTCATGCAACGTAACTTTGGACATGCCATATTATAAAGATTGGGGAAGTTTGTGCACTCTTAAATCCCCTTTTCAATTTCATATTTTTTAACTAGAAAATTGTTATGCATTTCAACCAAATAATGGGTTGCCTTATTACCCATATCCATGACCTTCTTGAACCAGTCTGAAGTGGGCTTCGTCCATGTCCTCATCTTTTCCATTTTATTGATCTCTTCTTTTGATAATATAGAAGGTGTTGATGATTTTGTTGGAACCTCCTCCCTAAACGTAGCTCGTTGTTGTATGAAAGCTATCAATTCTTCCACTTGTGCCTTCAACTCCACCTTCGTGGCTTGATCCTTATCCATTTGAATCAGAATGTTGGTAACGAAGCCTTGGAATTCATCATTTTTTTGTGCCCTCGAGGCTGGCCCGATATTGATGGATGTTATTTGATAATCTTTAGTTTAAATGGTATCCACATCTTTGTTCGTTGTTGGCATTGCCAACTGTAGAATACAGGAGCCCGATGTGTTCGTAGTAATATGAGATTTGATCTTCAACTTCTTCCTTTCTCGAGGCTACTTCATCCAAATCAACAATTTTCAATCCTTCGTCAACATGTTCGTAGTAATCCTCACGATCTAATTATGTAGATCCCTCAGTTGCACTAGCTGCCATCCCAAGGTGCTCTTCACTTCTCTGCATTTCTTCACATATCTATATCATAGCCTCCATCTTTGGTGGCTCAATCGGTGGGGGAGTACTGGTAGTGTAACAATCAATTGGGTCATGAAAAATTTAGCTTTAGGAGTCAATAAAGTCTCTAAAAATTATCGGGGAATTTTTTGCAAATAAGCAATAAAAGAATTAGGTAGGGTGATAGGTGCCAAAGGGATGGTGGAAATAGGTGGCAAAGTGGAGAAATAAGGTAGTGGAGGTAGGAGCGAGGAAGAAGATGGAGGAGACGAGGTCAAAGAGGAAGAATCAATCATGACCATGGTGGTGGTTGGAGAGGCTGAGGTAAGGTGGACTAAGATGTCCATAGTAGGCGGGGATGATATGAGAAGTAGAGGTGGAATGGATAAAGATGGGGTAGTAGAAGTAGATGGAAGTGGTGCAGTAGAAGGTGGAGGTAATTGCGGTTTTGGAATATCCTCCTCCAGGGGTGAGAATTCCTCTTGTATTGTGGGCATCTTGGGAATGAAGATTCATGTCTTCTTTGAATTCTTTGGTGCCCTTTTCCCTTCTACTATCTTCCTGGTATATACCTTTTGTTTGGGTTGCCTTTCTGGTGCATCTTTTCTTTTACTTGATCGGGTAACTAGTGGAGATTTTGGGGCTTCGCCCAAAGAACCAACTTCAGCTCCACTTTTTATTTTACTCTCAATATCATCCTCTAATTCTCCATATTTTAGCTCAACACCTTGATGCTCTAATTGAGTCGTTTGATCATCCAACCATCTTTTCATCCATTGTACTACCAGACGCATGATTGTGTCCAAATCTATAATTTATAGTTTAGCCCAATCTACCATAGGTAGGGGTTCCTTTGGCGACAACATTAAATTCCTTCTCATCAGGAGTGTTATTATCCTCAACCACTTGGTCAAGAATAGGAAACAAATCAATAGACTTTATGAGCTTTGTTTTCATCCTCATGTAGAGCAGTTTTTGAACCTAGTGATCATCATCACAGTTTGCCCAAAAGTCTTCAATATGTACCTTGTGGATGTGTTGTCTCCCAACCTGTTTTCTCAAATTCTCTCATGGGTCCACATCTCCTCTCTTGGTGTGCAATACAAGATCATACTCTGCAATTTCTTTCTCTGAGTATTCTGCATAAGGGCCAGCTGGACACAAATACATCCCTTGACCAAAGACGATGGGATAGGGTACTCCTGCGTGGTGTTTTGATTGCAATAATAAATGGGAAGTTTGCAATTGTCGTGTGAGCTCAAACAAGATTATTTATTCACTCGGATACCTAGGAAAACAATATGGGAATCTCGAGAAACCTTTAACTCTCAAGTAGGTAAATTTGGGGAACTGGATGAGCCAGTACCCAAACTTCTTTATTAGCACTTTTGTGCAATGGGATAATCTTCTACTAAAATCATTGGAGTGTCTACAGTATATGCATGATAAAGGCATCATTCCCCTGCTTATAATTCTTCTTATAGTTTATATACTGCAGTTATGGATAACAATCATAAACAATGGTTTATCATTTCTTCATTCCAAGATCACCAACACAAGTTAGCCCTTTATAAGGAAAATTTACTGCCAAGAGATACACAATATAAGACATCATATAAAACTCCTTAGTTTTCTTTACTGCAACAAGTTGAGCATGGATATTATCATTTATCATTTTCGCCCAATGGAACCTTGTGCCACCTCTTAGAATCTCCTCTATAAAATACCACATCCACTCTTCGAAGATAGAAGAGGTTGGGAGTCCCATCACCCTTCTTAGAAGTGTCACAAGGTCATTGACTTCTACGAAGTTACTTCGATAAAGCTTTTGGAACAAATTACCCACACTTGGACAAGGATCAAGCATCCATACTTGATTTATTATTTTCTTACAAGTTGTGGGGTTCGCCTTCCATACATTATGTACATACCCCTTCTTGGTATCTTCCATCTTATCGAACAAGGGGATCCCAAGCGTTCATCCTATAAACATGGGATTCAAATCAGCCAACACCCTTCCATCAATGGTTACTATTCTTCTTGTTTCCTTGTGATAGAACTCTTAGCTGGAGGAAATCTTGTTGCTTTTGCAATATCACTTTTCTTTAATTTCCATGCCTCTTTAGTCTTTGGGTTGACTAATACACGGTGTTTGAATTCGTCAATATTGATTTGACCTAAATTAGTGTCATTTAGCTTGTCCCATTGTGACACAATCCTTGAAGTGCACTCTACTCCATGGAACTCCTATTTCATTTTTTCTTTCTCCTTCTCGATCTTTGCGGTCCTAGTGTTCTTCTTAGCCTTGTTGGTCTTTTCAATTTGTTCCATAAATTATGCACAAAAAACACATAGTAAATGCCTTGATAAATTAAGAAGGAGAAAAATGTTAGTCATATCATGATAAACTATCATTAAATGCATTCACGTATCCAAAAGGAATCATTAAATCCATTCATTTCTAGAATTTTCCGACCATTTGCGGGTTTTTCATCTTTATGGAAGTCATCAATGCGAAAGTCGTTGGTAGTGGCATTGGTAAAATGGCATTCCGTAGACAACATCCCACACTTCCATCTCCACATTAGCAAAATGTTGATTCATTTTGATGAAAATGCATTTAATCACTTGGGAAGGGCTAGCTAAAGATATTCAAGATCATTGTACTTGGTCAAATTTGTCGTTTCGAGTTTTGCTGAAAAACCCAATGCAAAATCTATTAGTGCAGATGTTGTTAAGGTTTATGCCAAAAAATGGCTTGCGGGTGATGGCATCTTGCAAGTGGCTTCCCGCATCACAATATTTGCATTAATTTTAGACCTAGCAAATTTTAGTGGAAATCTTTTTAGCACGTGGGAAGGTCAAATGGAAGTTATGTTGAGTCATCATAGTTATAATTTTTATCATTTTAATTTTGTGGAAAGTTATCTTGCAGATGCCATGCATGAGGAATTCGTTTAAAGCGCGGCCATAAAAATGGCTTGGAGAACATGGCACCCCACAGATGGCATCCTGCAAGGCAATTTCCACATAGTTTTAAACACTTGAACTTCAAGTCTCAAATCATTAATAGGTTTGTTTGACTCATAGGAAACTAACTTTTGTGGTTTGGAAGATTACTTGAAAAGAGCATAACGAAGACATATGAAAGCCATGGGTGTGGGTGCAGTTTGAAATTGTGTCATCGAAATGGCTTGGAATTAGTGGCAACCCGCATATGGCATCCCGCGAGGCAATTTCTACATAGTTTTAAATACTTAGAGCTTTTCATTTTGAGCTATGATAGAAATTGAAATCGTTGAATATTATTGTTCATAACCCATCCCCATGTTTGCGAAAAAATATTGTGCGGAAGCCACCAATTCAGATGTCATTGAGCATTATGTTGTTAAGACAACTTGGAATGGACAACATTCCACGGTAGGCATCTCACACATGAATTCCCACAAGGGTTTCTAATCTTGGAAATTTTTCAAGTTCAATAATTTGGTAACCTTCCTAGAATTTTTGTGGGAGTCAATGCCATGGTAATTTATGCCAATGAAACAACACTCCATGGATGGCACCCCACAAGCATATTCCCACACCGTTTGCAATACTTTAACAAAATATTAGTTCTAAGGTTTACCACCTATTCAAGATTTTACATGGGAGTTGCGGGGATGGATGTTGTGAATGTTTATGTTGTTAAGATGGCCCATTGAATGATATATCTGAAGATTAGGATCCCGCATAGGTGCTTAGGTCCTACTAGGTTTATGTGTGTTTACATAGTCCCGTGTGAGTGTCGTAGTGAGGGTTTTTATGTTGGAACAATGATTATTTATAACTTTAAAATCAAAATCCTAAATGATAGGATGCACAATCTAGTAGAATCAAGTGGTAGATCTAAGAAGGGTTTCAAAACTGGTAGCCACACGGGTGGAGGAAAGAGTGTAGCGCCAATTTTTCACAAGTCTGCACAGCAACAACAAATGAGCTCCTCCAATATTTTCCACATAACTCCAAGGGTAAAAATGAATTTGATTGGTCACCTATTTATAAGGCTCAATCTAATTAATGTCAACCATTAATGCAGGTTTTTCGAAGAACGTGAAGGAAAACCCTAGTTACGGACATTCAATGAGTGGATGCTATTGAAGTTGATGTCATGCAGAAAATCATAATGCGAATGTCAGTCCTAATGATGCTGAGGTGATGACATTCCACATATGGAAACCCACATCAAAGTTTCTACAAATGATGAAGATGAGCATGGCTTCCACGTGATGGAAACCCGCAAACAAAGTTCTGCAACTCCCCCAAACTTAGTGAAACTCTGGTAGATAATTAAGGCATTAAGGAGACTTCTCAATTTTGAAGACATTAGGCCTGAAAGTGAAGGCACAAAAGTGAAGTGAGCATGAAACAACCCAATAGAAAGTGAAGAAAAATAAGGGTGTCCCCAATTCAAGTGGGACGTGTGTGCAAAATTTACAACAAAACTTAATGGATTTTGAGAATTTATATTTTTCTTTGGCACCTAAGACCTTTTGCAAATGATTTCTGTTTTAGAAAACATTACTGAAGACCTCGAAAGATCTATTAATAAGAAAATATGACCTTATAAAACCTTTTGAAACCTCCTAAATGACTATCTGGGCCAAAGTGGCATAAAAAATATTAACAAGAACAAACAAATGGCATTTGAATAAGCATTCAAAGTATAGTGGCACTCAAAGATCTTGAGCACATCATAGTATTAAAAGGAGGGTTAGGCTTGATAGTTATGAACAAGTTGGAGAAGTTAAGAGAATTTTTAGGAGATAATGACCCTGCTTAGAGACTCTCTAGTTGTGATATTCATTAGTAGACCATTTGGCAAGGTAATTCACAATTGAGTTACATTCCCTAGGGACATGAACAAATATAATAGCTTAAAATTTAGGAGTAAGATGAAGAATCTATTCAAATAAATTTACCATCGTCCAAGAGAACTCATGAATCCTCACTCTATAAAAGAGAAGTGATGAACAAGGAACATGTTTTGCAAATAATTTTTTTCTTCCTAGCTCACAAATTTTTTCAAGAGCCAAAAGAATGACACAAGCTTCCATTTGATTGGTGTCAACTCCATAGCAATGGAGAAAAATGAAGCAAATAGACCCATATTTAACACAATCGATCCTTTTAAGCTAGACAACACCTAAATTTCCATAAGAAGAGCCAGTAACATTTGTTTTAAAGAAACCTAATGGGGGATATAATTTTCTAGCACTATTCACCTTTTTAGAAGTCTTTAGGTTAGGGTGAGGGTGATAAAATGGAGTAATAACATAATGTAGCTCAAGGTTTGTTGAAAGTTGGATATTAGAGGGTGACATGGTATCATGTATAAAACACTTGGCAATAATGGTCCCTTTAATATAATCCATGACCTACCATATTTGTGATATGACAGTTTCGTGAGCTTAGGAGATCTGACGGTTTCGTTCAAGATAAATCTACCGATGGATTAAAATAGGATTAAGAACCCAAGTGATATTAAAAGAAGTAGATGAAGAATGTCGTTGACCCATGTTGGCTCATAACTCAGACAAGGAAGTAACATGAATTATAGGCTAGTTCTAGATTTGACACTAAAATGAAGGAAAATGGGTGAATCAATAATGTTATTAAAAGGGGGTATAATGCACCTATCTTCCTTAGTTCATTAGGATAAAGAGATCCCCCAGGGAAAGATTGAATTTCAACCCTTAGGTGAGTCAACCTTGGTGGAGATCTTGTTGTTTTCCTTATGACCTAGGATAGGGTAAATCAACCATAACAACACTTTTGGGAGAAAAACTAAAAATAGTAAACAAACCCAATTATGTAAAGTAACACTTGAAACATCAAATTTAAACCTTAATCTAATAGAACTTACAATTTTCTAGTAGATATGGGAAGTTGTGATTTTATGCACTTGTGCCAAGAAGCTCCTACTGAGTGTCCTTTTGAGACTCATTTTCCCTAGGGTGAATGGGTCTTGCCAGGGATTTCTAAAAATTCAAAATCTTGATTTATAGCTCCTTATCTACTCTTCCAAATTGTACCTTTCAATCCTCACTTTCAAATCTATACCTACATCAAAAATTGAAAATTTTGGTTTATTTGTATGGGGGTTTGCCTTGGTCAAAAATACAAATATAAAATCTGAAAATGTGTGTGAGCCCTAATCTTAAGTGTGTCTAAGATTGTTAAGAGCTAACATGCAAACAAACCCTACTCAAGTGTGTTAGAATAAGATCCCTAAATGAACTTGAATGATAAACACAAGACCTAGTTAGGGAGAAGTCAAATAACCTATAATAGATCAAAAATATAATTATACCTTGCTTTAGGTGGCTATTAGGATGAAGATAGAAGATGGGATCAATAGGAAACAAGTCATTAGATAAAGGAAGATGGCTAGTTGCATATCCCAAAACCTAGAATCCATCATGATCCCCCATAGGCATCAATCTTCAATCATGAACAATGCTTGATCAATATTCACAAAATGAGCTTTAAGACTTGCAAAAAACAACTGGAATGTTGCTCTAAGACTTCAAATTTTCTTTTCTTGAATACAGTTCTTGTGAATAACTTCTTGATCTCTTTCTCAACCTAGTGTAAAATGGTGAAAATACTAGGCTTTATAGGATTTCTTTCTAATTTCTCGATTATTAAATCCCAAAAGACGACACTTAAAACATGAATTTAGGACTTTAAGATGCCACCAAAAACATGTCTAAAATTTGAATTTGTGATCTTAAAGGGGACCCATTCACCCAAGGGCGAATCAGTCTTGACTTAAATTGTCATGATTCGTTAATTTCGAGGTGTTAAATTAATTAAACGCATTTGATGATGTCAAAAAATATTTAAAATAGTTCTTGGGATGCATAATAAAGGGGTTTAGGGGCCTATTTATGAAGGATAAAATGCATAAAATTGAGGTCACTAAAATAGGTCCAAATTAAGTGTGAAATTGTACTATCCCATAAAAGGAGTACAATTTTCTACACTACATTTAGCCCCCACTTTAGCGACCATATGACACTACATGCATATGCAAGCTAAATGACTTAGATCATACTATAAAAAGGATAATCATATGGATTTTATTGCAAATTGGGAGAATGAAGCCCCCGTTGTAGTCATCTGCAAAACCATAATGTCAGGAACCACATCCTACAAAACTGATTTGTTAGTTGTCCAAAATCAAACTTCTACAAAGAATCGAATTCGAGAGTAGGTGTATGCCATCCTTGATTTTGCTTTCTTTATGGAGGTGGAATTAGGGTAGCAATCTGACCACATTGAGTTTATTTGATTGATGATGTAAATGCTTACAATAGGGTATTGAGTCTACAATACCACATATTAAAATACATTGCATAAGATTGGGGATGGAACCATGAATCCAATGCAACAAACGACATCGAAAATGGAGTTCGCTAGCCCCCAATATGTTGGTTTGAATGAAATATACTTAGAGTAGAATACTATTTCTTTAATAGAGTTTAGTATATATGATTTAAAATGGCATTTCTAACTATCATTTTGACATTTACCTTTTGAGAATTTACCTTGTTGCAGAGTGATTGAGAATGTTGAGTTAGTGATCGTACCAACCTCCTAGACTGACCATTCTACGAGATGAGGTGGCATTCGACGTGTTTCAGGATACTATGAGTCCATTGTTTTCTACTTTATCTTCACAGTATTAATTTTATATAATTTTTTTTGTATTTCTATGAGGTTTCAAGATCCCATCCAAAAATGTTGCAAAGTGTCCTATTTTTTCACAAGGCATCCCAAAATGGCTAAAGTGTCCAAGATCCCCCCAGTCTAGTTTTGCCCCAAGTGTCCTAGAGCAAATTTAGGTTATTTTTATTTGATTGATGATTTTTTTTATGCATGTTATTGATGAATTATTTCTTCTTTTCCAGGTTCTAGCTTGAGCGCATCAGCAGCTAGGAGGTATAATTTTTTCATTTCTCCAGGAGTAGGTTACCTGGTTGATTGCAAAGGAGATTGATACTTTGTGTGAGACGGGATTATTTTGAGTCTATACTATGCCACCAATGAGATATCATGATTCTATGCTAATAGAATTGGTGGAGAGATGGGACACAAATACCTCCACATTCTATCTACCATCTAAAGAGATGGCAGTGACATTTGAGGATATTCATCATATCTTCAGACTACCCATCTGGGGTGAGACTGTCCACATTGAGGAGGATTGTTCACACACATAGATTCATCGATATATTGAGTATTATATCAGTCAGCCCATTATGTCGACCAAGATCAGGTCACACATGGAGCTAAAGTGGCTCTTGCATACACACTCACCATTGATATGGTAGATCATGGTTGTTGCTATGGAATTGGCACTTGTTCCTGATGGGTGAAGCACACACCTAGAAGGTGGCATCGTTCAAAATATTCACAAGATGGAGCGTCATTAAACCGTGTATGCATGGGGTCGCAATATGCTAGCTCACATTTACTATGATCTTGGGCAGTTCATGTATAGAGATTTGGATAGAATAGTATATTGTACACTCCTGCAGGCATGGCCCTTCAAGCATATCACATGTACCAGGCCTACAGGTTATCCCACAATAGCGATCTTGGGGTATCCACAAGCTTTTAGCTATACTCTGAGATAGGCCTAGGAGGTTGGAGACTTGTTATATTAGCAAATTTAGTTTGATTATCTAGAGGATGAGGAGGTAGTATGGAGACCCTACCTCACTATACCCTAGTGGATAGATCCCACACGATAACTTGTTAGGTTGCGACAGGATAGGCTCTTACTGGGTCGACATGAATATATAGTTATGTCATTTTATTATGATCAAGTGATGAGATAGTTCGAACAAATTCAGGTATCGCCGAGGCCTCAACCCACATACATGAGATTAGCACATAATGGCTCGATAATTGGAGACATTCGACATCCCACAGTGAATGAAGTGGACATTAGTGACTTAGATGATGAGGACCATGATGTGCCCCCTGCATTAAAAATGGATGATGTAGGCACCACTATTTCCTATGAGCATTGGTGGGCGAAAGCTTGACAGATGCACGTCTTCCCTTATGATCATCCTACAAGCTTTGTTGGACCTCTTCTAGGTCGGGGAGATGAGAGAGAGGAGGTGGTTGATGGAGATGTAGAGGAGGATAGAGTAGATGACCTAGGGGGTGAGGCTAAGGAGGATCCCAAGTCGATGAACGATTATTCTGATGAGATGGATGAGGCCATAAATGCCCCCAAGGAGAGTTATGTACCTCATTAAGAGTCACTTGAGCATAGTCAATAGTTGCTAGAGGCATCAAAATTCATGAGCATGGGGAGGCCAGTGGTAATGCAACTTAAAAACTTCCAACACACAAGGGGCCCATCATTCCAAAGTGAGACCTCGAGTGGCAGGCTGGGGATCCAGGTAATGATATGTTATTATGTTTTTGTTATTTTTTAATTTTATGTATATATATCATGGCATGTTCTAATATTCTTTATTGTTTTCTTTGTGCAGTGTGTACACGAGAGTGGTGACACCTCTTCCGTCAAGTCACTACAAAGATGGCCCCTTCCTTGCACTTGGATGTAGACATATAGGCAGAGAATATGCCACAACCTAGCATGTGGCGACATGCTAACCTTTTTGAGCCTCTAGCAAGATGGATGACTACGTATGAGGTAACCATGAGGCGGTTTGACCTATCCGTTGTTGGGGAGGAGAGAGCGAGAGGCAAGCTTGCATAGCTACAAATTGCATACGAGTTCTGGCCAACAACAAGGCACAAGCCTTCATGCAATCAAAACTCATCAAGTTGTAGGGGGAGATCACTAGACTGCAGGTCGAAAGAGATCACATTGATCAAGAGCATGTGGTGGCCATGGTACTGGAGTGGATTGCATTAGGTGAAGCACGGGCCCTACAAGAGTAGATGAGCTATATTAGTAGATCACGGTCCACCATCTCACGATGAGCACCACCCCCAAGCCTTAAGGAGTCTGGGAGCCATAGGCCTCACTAGCATTATTATATTTGAGATGGATGTATATAAACCTTTCGTGCTATATATATGTGAGAATTTTATGTTTATTTTAATTTAGATGGCAATGTGATCTATTAAATAATATTTTACAAGAGTATTTAATACATATCTCCATGGTCTAAGTTTAATGTGATCCAACCTAAACAATTGAGTTTATATTAGATGCTACATTTTGATTAAGTGTTATGTGTTAAACTAAAATGCATGTAAGATCTAATTAAAAAATTAAATACATGTAATGATCTAATTTAACACAACACACATGGGATTTAAATAGTATGCATTAATAAAGTAATAATTCAATATAATGAACAATTACTCTACATAATTCAAGACACACAAGGAATGTTTGTCAAGAATGAATCCATGCGAGATAAAATAGAAAACTATCTACTAAATCTAACAACATGCTTTAATACACATACTATTCAAATGCTAAATGTAATATTTGCATAAACACATAGTGATAGGTTCTTTTTTCATTAATGTGTATGCACCAGACCCATAACTCTCATTGATTACATAGGGTCCTAACCAATTCAGACTAAATTTTCCTTTTTCACCTAGGGCAACATTAACATTATGTTGATTTTCATATAACACCAAGTCACCTTTGTTAAATGAGTGAGGAATGACATTATTATTGTAACTATATTTAATTCTTTTGGAATGGGCTTGAAGATGCTCAAGAGCGTTGATGCATTGTTCATCAAGCATTTCAAGTTGTTGTAATCATATTTCTTTACACGTAGTGTCATCAATAAGCCCTCTAAGAGCAATCCTTAGTGAAGGGATTTTTATCTCTAAAGTCATTATTATATCAGCACCATAAACAAGGTTATAAGGTGTGTTTCCTATATGTGTTTGAATACTAGTGCGATAATCCCATAATATATAAGATAATTGAGTGTGCCAGTCCTTATTATGTTTGCTTACTATTTTTCTTAGGATTTGTTCAAGAGTTTTTTTAGTTGATTTGGCTTGACCATTAGATTGTGGGTAGTAAGGTGTTAAGAAACAATGTTGAATGTGGAATGTTTCCAGAAAATTCTTCACATCATTATTTTTAAATGGGGTTCCATTGCCCGAAACTAATGTGGAAGGAAGGCCAAAGTGAGCAGTAATGTGTTCCAATATGAAATGACAAATTGCATCAATTGTTGTCGAGCGAAGAGGAATGGCTTCTACCCATTTTGTGAAATAATTTATTACAATAATTATGAATATGTGTCCCAAAGAAGAGGGAGGAGATATCTTCCTAATAAGATCCAAACCCCAAACCAAAAATGTCCAAATAGGAACTTGGGCACGAAGTTCGGAAGTAAGTGTATGGACCAGATCGTTATGTTCTTAACATTTGTGATATTTCTTAACATACTTGAAATAATCTTGTTCCATATGTCTCAAGTAATATCCCATGCAGATTAATTTTGAACTAATGATCTTCCTCAAAAATCTCCCCCATAAGCACCAACATGAGCTTCCTCAAGGGCTATAGAGATTTCCAATTGCTTAAGACATCTAAGCAAAAGACCATCAAAGGATTTTCTATATAAAACATCTGATAAGATAACATATCGAGTAGCAATTTTTTTAATTTGAGCTCTAGTGTTCTTAGTGGTTATTTTAGGAAAGGTACCTTATTTTTAAGTAGTTGAATATTTGTGTGTACCATTTAGGAGGGTCTTCAATAATTGTCACTAACACTTATTTCACTTTGTCCTCTATTGATGGTTTTAGAATTATGTGGACGACAAATGTAAAATCCATAGAAGGATCATCAGGAGATACAAGGGAAGTGACACTTGCCATTGCATCTGTATGTCAATTATCCTTTCAAGGAATATTATCAATTGTGTATGATTCAAAACATTCCAACAATGTCATCGTGAGGTTTTTATATTGAACTAGTTTGTCGTGTTTTGCTTGATAAGATCCATTTATTTGTTTAATGACCAATTGAGAATCACCAAATATGGAAATGTGTTGAACACCTAAGGATAATGTTGCATGTATTCCAATAATTAAGGCTTCATACTTTTCAATGTTATTTATACATATCAAGTTTAGACGATAAGATAAGGGAATAGGCTTTCCTAAAGGTGAAAAAATTATAACCCCCACTCTAGAGCCAGTTCAACACTTAGAACCATCAAAGTACAATTCCCATGTTTCCTTTTCGATAGTCAACACACTTTCATTAGGGAATGAGTCCATATTAGGTAACGTTAGTGGAGAAGGAGCATCAACTAAATGGTCGGTAAGGCTTGTCCTTTGATTTCCTTTTGCGAGACAAATTTAAGGTCAAACTTAGTTAACAACATAACCCATTTAGCTAAGTGTCCTAATAAGTCCGTTTTAGCAAAAAGATGTTCTAGAGGATCAAAATTTGTAATCACATGATTTTTTGCATTTAATAATTAATGTCTTAATTTACTAGTAGCAAACACAAGAGACTAACATTATTTTTCTATCATTGTGTATTGAGTTTCATAATCAAATAGAGTTCGAGTAATGTAATAAACAAGGTTTTCTTTACCATTATCATCTTGTTGAGCCAACAATGTTGCTAACGCATGGGTTGATACTGATATATAAAGGATAAATGATTTTTCTTGCATGGTGGGTTGTAAAACAAGTGGGGTAGTGAGATATTCTTTCAAATTTTCAAAGGCTTGTTTACAATCCTCATTACATTTAAATTCCAACTCTTTCTTAATAAGTTGTGTAAAGGGTAATGTCCAATCCGAATAAGTCCAAGCAAAGAGTTCATGAAATTCATGTAATAATATTGCATGGTCTTCTTGTTCATCCTCATCAAGGCACTTTCCTATTTAAATCACTATCTCTTCGTTAGATGTATCCATTGGTATATTAATTGTATCTCCCATAGGTAGTGCACTTTGACTTGGAACTTCGGGAATATGTTCTTCTTTGTCTTGTTCAACATCACTTGTTTTCTTTTCTTCATCAACATATTTTTTACTAATTATGACACAAGTGAATCCTTGTTTGTGAAGGGGAGTTAGTGTTTTATCATAAACTCCTAATATTTATGCCAAGGCTTCATCATGTTTGAAGTATTCTAATGATCCATCACTTGTTATATCAATTAATTTAGGATGCTTTAGAGTGAGAGATCTTAGAAGAACCACACATAATGGTGTTGACATTAAGTAAAGGTCTTTTTGTTGCTTTCGTTATCTTAGAAGGGTAATATCCAAGACCATTTTTTGTTTCTTGTATGTTAGGCTCTATAAAGACACATATGCCTTGTTCTTTCAAACCACATCCTTTCCCACTATAACCAAGTTGTTTCAAGAGCTCATAACCTCTTCCATAAAGCTTTTCCATTTATTTTGGATTTGGTGGTTGTTAATAATCAACTTCATCAAAGCTTGTTGTGTAACTTGTGTCTTCTTCTAAAGTGGTTGAAGTAGATGCTTTCGAAGGTTCCTCCAAATTTTTTGTTGTCATTACCATTGTATCATCTCCCTTTTCAAGTTATTTTATTATGATCTTGTATTCTCCCATGAACGTAGGTGTAAAATCCAAGGAACCCCAATCATCTTCCAATAACTTTGTGACTTCCTCAATATTTTTTTCTTTCTCTTTCTCTCGCATGGGCTCTAATTTTGAAGTTGGTATCGATATTTTCAAAGGGATTTCCTTGTCTTTCTCAGTGTGCAAACAAATTTCCAGGTGAGGATCAACCTTGTTTGTATAGACCTTGTTGTTGTAGACATACTTAATTAAATGATGAAGAGTGGAAAGCACCCCATTCATCTCATGGATTCACGGTCTACCCAAAAGAAGATTGTATGAGAGATCTCAAGGCATCACATGGATAGGAGTTTGGAGTTTGTAATGTGACCTTTCCCACTCTAACAGGTAATGTTATCACACCTAAAGGTTATTTTCCTACATTGTCAAATCCATGAATAGCTAAAGAATTAGGTTGAATAATAACTTTGTCCACTCCAATCTTATCTAGGAGGTTTACACTACACACATTAAGAGTGGAACCATTGTCAATGAGAGTCCTTTTTATTCCACACTTGTTAATGATAACCATTACCATGAAGGCTTCATTTTGTTTTTGTACTTCCATTAGAGGCAACTCATCTTGGTGAAAGATAATGTCAATGTTAACTGAATTCATACCTTGAGTAAGAGATGCTACATCGTTGGGTTGCACACTAGGAGGGATAACTACTTGTTGTAAATCATTTTGAAGCATGCTATGGTAATTATAGGAAGCTTGAATAAGGTCCCATAGAGAAATATTAACAAGAGTGTTCTTAATTTGTTCCATAAGATCATACTCCTTTCCATTGTGCAAAGAAAATCGAGGAGCACTAGGCAATATTGGTTGAGGAAATGGTAATGAAGTAGGTATTGTTTGTGGTTGCCTAGTGTTCCTTGTGTTATATGTATGAGCAATAGTGTTGTAGCTTGGTTGATGCGGAACATTGTTATTAGTAAGTTGTCTTGCATAATTCAAAATGGTTCCTTGAGGCAATGGTTTGTTTTTAGGTGGTCCTATGATAAGCACGGGTTTGGTTTGAACTTGTGTTGTTGATGTGAGGGTGGGTAAATGGTAAGTTGAGGTGTGATTTCATTGACTTCTCTTGGTTTTGGTTTGTCATAACAAGCCTTAGCGGATGATCCTCGTGAGATGAAGTCCTCAAGGGCTTCATCTAACATATCAAAGTCATCACTACTAAAGGGATTGAGGGATATTTTAACTTATAGAAAGAGATCTGACATTGTCAAATAACCATGCTTTCTCCAAGGTTGACCATTTAATGTATAGTTTATTGTTTAATTCTTTTATGATTTCTAATGTTTGAAAAATAAAAACTAACTTATCTAATGCAATGATGAAATAAACAAACACACATCTACAATAATCTAATATTGAAACATAAAGTAACTTTTTTAATTTCCCCCAAATTTTCACTAAAAGATTTTTTTTCAATATTCAAATCAAACAGTTATAGATTTTAAAAATACAGATGTAACAACATAAACAAAATGTAGAAACAAACCTAAAAATACTCTTAGAAATCTACTAGGCTGCCTGTACAGGGACAAATTCTCCTTAGGGTGAATAGGTCTGAACACAAGGGTTTTAAAAATCAAATCTAAGTCTGAAGCCTATAGCTAGGGTTCCCTGTTTCTAGCGACAAACTATGGTTTCAGTGGCAAAATTTTCCAGATTTTGATGTCTAAATGCAAGTATTTTGAATAAAAAATGATGAACAATATGACACTTTTTGAAATGCAATTTTGACTCAATTTTTAAATATGAATGATTGAACATACACTAATATGCAAGTACTATGCAAAACCAATGTAATATGCATGCAAAATTTTGATTTTTTTAGATTTTAAAGGATGGAAAATGCAAACCTAAGACCATAAATGAGATGAAAAATAATGAAACTTTAACAACCCTAAATGAGATACAATGCAATGCAAACTAATGCAAATCCTAGATATAGGGTTTGAATAGACTGTAATTTTAGGATTTTAGATGTACAATGTCTAGTTCACCAAATGAAATGAAGGAAAATGGGTGAATCAATAATGTTATCAAAAGTGGGTATGATGCACCTATCTTCCTTAGTTCATTAGGAAAAAGAGATCCCCTAGGGAAAGATTGACTTTCCACCCTTAGGTTAGTCAATATTGGTGGAGATCTTGTTGTTTTCCTTATGACCTAGGACGGGGTAAATCAGTTGAAACATCACTTTTGCTAGAAAAACTAAAAATAGTAAACAAACCCAATTATACAAAGTAACACTTGAAACATCAAATTTAAACCTTAATGTAACATAACCTACAATTCTTTGGAAAATCTGGGAAAGTTATGATTTTATGCACCTGTACCAAAAATCTCTCGCTAAGACTCATTTGCCCTAGGGTGAATGGGCCTTGCCAAGGATTTTTGAAAATTCAAAATTCTAATTTGTAGCTCCCGATCTGCTCTTTTAACTTATACATTTCAATCCTTGCTTTCAGATCTGTACCTGCATACAAAACTAAAAATTATGGTTTGTTTTTATGGGGGTTTGCCTCAGTCAAACCCCAAGTTTGGTAATTAAACCTTGATGATAACTACATATATGGAATTTGAAAATGTGTGTGAGCTCTGATATTAAGTGTGTCTAAGATTGTTAAGAGCTAACATGAAAAAAAACCCTATTCAAGTGTGTTAGAATAAGATCCTTAAATGAACTTGAATGATAGACACAAGACCTCGTTAGGGAGGAGTCAAATCCCCTAATAGATCAAATATCTGGTTATACCTTGCTTTAGGTGGATAGTAGGATGAATATAGAAGATGGGATCAATAGGAAATAAGTCATTAGATCAAGGGAAATGGCTAGTTGCATATCCCAAAACCTAGAATCCATCACGATCCACCATAGGCATCAATCTTCAATCATGAACAATGCTTGATCAATCTTCACAAAATGAGCTCGAAGACCCACAAAAAACAATTGAAATGTTGCTCCAATAATTCAACTTTTCTTGCTTAAATTTTCTCCTTGACCTTGAATGCAAATCTTGTGAATAAATTCTTGATCTCTTTCTCAACCTAGTGTAAAATGATGAAAAGACTAGGCTTTATAGGCTTCCTTTCTATTTTCCTGATTATTAAATCCCAAAAATTGGCACTTAAAACTTGAATTTAGGACTTTAAGATGCCACCAAAAAAATGTTTAAAATTTAACTTTGTGATCTTAAAGGGGGGCCATTTGCCCAAGGGCGAATTGGTCCTAACCTAAATTGTCAAGATTCATTAATTCAAGGTGTTAAGTTAATTAAGTGCATTTGCTCAATGCATTTGATAATGTTGAAAAATATTTAAAATAGGCCTTGGGATGCATAATAAATGTGTTTAGGGGCCTATTTATGAAGGATAAAATGCATGAAATTGAGGTCACTAAAATAGGTCCAAATTAAGTGTGAAATTGTACTATCACATGGAAATGAGTACAATTTTCTACACTAGAAACACCATTGTCTTAAAATACCTAAGGTGGAGGAACATTAGAAAAAAATGTGAGCATTAAAGTCTTACTCAATGCAATGTATAACACATTTTAAAGGGCCCTAAAATCCTATCTATTTGATATTATCCTAAGCAAGACATTTTTTTTGATGGAGCAACCATATTTGTGTTGTTATTAAACATATTTTGTTATTTATTTGAATATCTTGGTTAAATTTTATGTATATAATGTTTGTATCATACACAACACATTATATTTGTGATAATAAACAAACATTAAATATTCAAATGCCTTCAATACATGATTCAATGCATCTACTGATGTGTTTAATTTAAAACTAGACAAGTTTATGTTTTCTTTTAATTTCTAAGAATGATGAATTTTAATGTGACACACTTAAAGACTCTTATTGAAAATATACATACCTTAAAAATAAAATTATAAATTAGTCAATTTTGAATATCTTTTGAAATCATCACCAATGTTAATAAATTAAAATATCTTTAAAGTTATTTATCATAAAATGATTAAAAAACCTCTTTGATAGCCTATATTTAAAAAAAAATAGTAATAACACATAAAGGTATTATCAAATAACCAAAACATGAGTGACATATATTTTGAAAAATTAAACTATAAGTGTGTTTATTTAGAGCTAACATTTTTTTAAATTGAAAGATGCCATAACTTTAAAATATATATTTATATATCAAAGGGTTGTAGTTCAATTGGTTGAGCAAAATTGGCGAGTGTGATGGTATGTATTTTGATTACACCATCCATCAATGTTCAAACTCCTAAGGGTATGATAAAAGAGATAATGCCAAGATCATGCCTTAGACAATTTTGATAGAATGAATATCCCTTAATTCTTGGCTCTTAACTAAAGAGATATTAATATACGCTTATGCTTTCATATTGGATAGCAAAAAAACTCATAAATGATATATGCATACACACACAAATATATATGTTTGTATGCACACACATATATATACATATACATACATATATGCTTATTATAAATATATACATATACATATATAAGTATATGTACTTATATATAAATATATACTTATACATATATATTTATATACATGTATGTGTATGTATGTATGGATGATATATACAATTATGTCATTCATAAGGTTCAAACCTCCATATGTATGATAAAATGGATGAGACTAAGATCATGTCCTACACACTTTGATGGAATGGATACCTTTCAATCCTTTGCTCTTAGTTGAAGAGGTATCAACATAGACTCGTGCTCTTGTATTAGATAGCAAAACAAATTCATGAATGATATATAATAGTATATATTTATATGATACTTTTTTTTTTTTTATAAATAAGTATCTATACACTTATGTATATATATGTGTGTGTGTATATAAATATATATAAGTGTATATATTATTATATATAAGTATACACACACACTTAAGTATGTTCATTATAATAGACATATAAAGTATATAAATATATATGTATGTATATGTATATGCACATATATATATATATATATATATATATATATGTGTGTGTGTGTGTGTGTGTGTGTGTGTGTGTGTGTGTGTGTGTGTGTGTGTGTGTATACACATAGACACACATACACATACACATACACACATATATATGTATGTATCTGTGTATATACATACAATATACATATGAAAGTAATATGCATATATACATATATGTATATATATTTATATGTACATACATATATGAGTCTATATAAGTTTATATATCTATATACTTAAGTATATACTAATTTCCTATATTCATTTCTATATATGAAACAATTAAAAAACATCGTATAAACACATAAACCGAATTAGATAAATAATGAATGGCGACTTTTTCAAAAGTAAAATTATGAGACTTCTGTAAAAAATTGATCTCTAAATTAATTTATGAAGATATGGTTATCAAATTGAGAAAATAAATAACTAAAGAAGAAATAGAACTCACAATTCAAACCTTCAATAATGATAAATCCTTGAGGCTTGATGACCTACGTATTGAATTTTATTAAAAAAATATAAATTGGATTTATGAATATTTGTTGCTTGTATACAATGAAGCAATTTTTAAAGGCTCCCTTGGTGAAGAACTAAACAATGGTATAGTAAAATGAATTTCCAAAGATGGGGACAAAACTTTGATTAAAAACTGGAGTCCCATAACTCTCCTCACTGTTTCTTATAAGATTCTTACAAAAATATTAGCCTTAAGATTGAGAGAGATTCTCCCATTAATTATCCAATATACTCAAACTGGCTTCATTAAAGGGAGGTATATCCTTGAAAACTTTATCACAAGTTATGAAGTAATGGAATGGGTGAGGACCACAAATCAGAATGTTGGCATGTTTCTTTTGGATTTTGAAAAGGCTTACGACATAATTGAATGGCCCTTCATGTTGGAGGCTCTTGAGCCCTTTAGGTTTCCCAAGGAATTCTATAAAATGGTGGACACTTTGCTACAAGATGCTAATGCTCAGATTGATGTGAATGCTAACTTATCCAAACCCATTGCTCTCCAAAGGTCGATAAGGCAAGGATTCCCTCTAGCACCAACCTTATTTGTAATTACATCCGAAGCCATACACTACATCCTTAAGGATGACTCAAGTGGCCCTAAAGTTAAAGGATTAAAACTGCCTAATAATCAAGAGTTAATTAACATTCACTTTACATATGATATTGCATTATTTATGGATTTAGATAAATAAAGCATCAAATGCTTAATGTAGAGGTTGAATCTCTTACGTGACACCTTTGGAGCCAAGGTTTCTAAAAGCAAGTCAATAATGTTGAGTTGGAAAGACACCTCGAGACTAGTTTGCCAAATATGAAATACAATGGGGGGGTCCAAATAATTAGGTAAGATACTTGGGTATCCCATTTGCAATTAAACCCGACCTAAAAGAAATGTGGGACTAGACCAAAGTTAAAATTAAAAAAAAATGATAGCTAGAATAAACTCTACTTATCACTAGTAGGGAGAATCCAAGTTTGCCAAAATATTCTCTCATCGTATACAATACAGTATTCCTTAGTTTGGTTGTTCAATAGTTATCAAGTAGAAGACATTCAAATGAAAATAAGGAACTACCTATGATCAGATGAGAAGGGCTTGAAGAAGAAGCATGTTGTCAATTGGGATCAGTGCAACAAGAGTAAATATTTGGGTGGGCTGGGTTTAAAGGATTTAAAAAACAAGGTATTACACTTGTAGTGAAATAGACCATAAATGCATTAGAAGGGGAAGAACCATAGAAAATTCTAATAAGAAATAACATCCTAAAAGTAGTTCCAAAAAAGGTAAAGAAATGGAGAAATTCTCCATTTAGTGACTCCTTAATAAGAATGTTCCCCATATTGCCAAATGGTTCCAATGTTTTCAAAACTATTTGGAAGTCATGAGAACAAGTAAGGAGCCTGATAATGAACAATGATAACAATGTACGTCCTAACAAATCAATTTGGTGGAATTTAATTCATAAAAATAAGCCCCTAGCCTTACTACAAGGTTGTTCAGCCAAAGCTTGGGTTAAGCAAGACTATTATTTTTAAAGACATTATTTGTGATGGCTCTCTTAAGCCATGAGCGACTCTAAGTAATGAGTATGATCTCCCCCATACCCTGTACTCATTATTGAGAGAGTCTTGTAAAGGGTTACTGCTTGAAAAAAATAATGTAGGTTGTTGTACTATTAATTGATGTGCAAAACTAATTAATTACAAATGGAAAGATGGCACAATTTTTTTTTTAAGATGAATTCAAAAAAGTTGTATAACTTGATATATAACTCAAAAACTATTACAAATTATACTAATCGATGTTGGAATAGCAACGCTACTCAAATAAACTAGAATAAACTCTTTAAATGGATTTGGAGTGAGGTCTTAAAACCCAAGAAAGAATGCTTCAGATGGTTATTACTCTTTAAAAAACTGCCATGGTCTTCTTATAATGTAAGTACACAATTGTGTGACTTATGTAGAAAGGCTGATAGTGTTGATCTTTTTTTTTTTTGAGTGTTTCTTTGCTAGATGGATGTGGCTAATGTTTTGTGCTGATTTATGTGATTGGGGCAACCCAGGATAGATTAAAAAAAGGAAATTATTGCTGGTAAAATTGAAGGAATGGAAAATGATTCTAATTTATTTTGGCTTATTCTATCTACTAAAATTTGGATGATATGGAAAGCCAGGAATGAGGAAAAAATTAAAGGTAGGGTGAGGGTACTTACTGAGTCAAATAAAAGGCTCATTTTTCACAATCTCTTTGTGAAGGTTACCATGGCATTGAAGGTGTCCAAAGATAAATTTAAAAAGATGGCGAAGATAAAGAAGGATGAAGTAAAGTATGTAAGGACTTGGCATCACATCATATAAGACAACACAAAAGGTAACTTATCATTCAAAAAGGAGTACATGGAGTTTTAAGACAATTACAACAAAAATACAAAGTGCAAGAAAATAAAAAGACTAGGGGCCCCAAATTCCATGAGAATCATGAAGATGAAACTGTTGAAGTGGTTAGATCTAATTCAGAAATGTCCAAAATAGACCCCCTTGGGATTTTATGATTATGACAAATACAATGATTCACAATTTCTAGTTGGTGTATATATATAGTGTTGTTCCCTTAATTATTTTTGACTTGTAAATCAACGCTGTATGTATATGTATATTGTATATCAGATGGAGCATCAAAACTTGATCTAATAGATTTGTTAATCAAACATAATGCTGATATAAAAAATGTAATAGTCTCTTTTTGATATTTATAAACTATCTTTAACTAAATAAATAAATAAATTAAAGGTTACATAAAAATAAAAAAGATAATGTCAAAAATAACTTTTCAAATAAAAATAAAATAAATAATACAAACAAAATAAATCAATTCTTAAATTAGGGTTGATTTCACAATGTGTTGGTTAAGTTGTGGCATTATTGATATCGCCACCGAGGTTCAAATCCCCGTTGGGCTTCTGTGATCGTAAGCTTGTGCCTTCGTTGATCTAGTGTGCTCGTGGATTGTGAACCATTGTGGCATGCTAGTGGTTTCACAGGCCTTCAGGCCTATGCTAGACCCTCGTTGAGCTGGTGTGTTCATGGGCTCTGTGCCCTCGTTGGACTACTATGCTCGTGAGTTTGGGTAGTTGTTGTGCGTTCATGCCGAAGATGAGGTCCCCTATTTGTGGCCTCACTGACGTTCAAGCCTATGCCAGACCCTCGCTAGGCTGGTGTGTTCAAAGCCTCGATGGACTGGTGTGTTCATAGGCTTTGTGCACTCGTTGGACTACTGTGCTTGCAGATCTGGATAGTTGTTGTGCATTCATACCGAAGATGAGGTCTCCTATTTGTGACCTCACTGATTCATAGTTATAGTAAAAAGCGTTCATGAATTAAAAAAATAATTTTTAAATTAAAAATGTATATCTATATAATAAATAAAATAAAATAATATTAAAATGACACCTATTAAAGATAATGCAAATAAATAAAAAAAGAAAGAAAAGATAAAAAGACAGATAGATTTTCAAGTCTAATTTGGACTAAAATAGGGTCCCTAACTTGGTGATTAGAGAAAAATGGCCATCAAAGACTCTCAAGGTTAGTAGTGACATGAAAAGGACATACTAAATAATGAAAAATATTATCTTCATTAGTATAAAAACAAAAATGATTAATCAGCCAAAATATTAAAAAATCAAAAGACTAACCAAAAAAATGATAATAAAAATTAGAGAAGTTTGAGGTCCAAAAAGGGACAGCCCAGGCGCCTACTTTATTGTACGCAATAAAGCAGCCCTAACTTTACTCGTATTGCCGAAGCAAAGATTAACAAGGCATAGATAAACGTAGAGGCGAGGGAGACGAATGACAGTGAGCAGGGGCGTTTAAAGGGAGCTCGCATTTGTAGCAGAGGAGGAAGAGGAGTGAGGGTTTTGTGGTTCTTCGTAAACAGTGAGGGTTTCTTTTATTATACTCCAGAGAGAGTTTTAAGTGTTTTAAGGGTTTTAGTTGGTTTTCAGATTTTATTCCTTTCATTTTTGGTTTAGTATTTCTGGCTCCTTTTTCAGGAAGCTTAATTTTAGTTAGTATGATTACAATGCCGCAGAATTTGGGTTGCGCTAGTTTGTCATTTTTGACAATGGCTTCTGCTTGTTTTGGATGCTCTTGTAGCACTCTGAAATGGGTCCTCAAACTCCCCCCAGAACGTAACAATCTTAAGGTGTAGAGACCCTTAGAGCTTGCATAAGTTAACCATATTTTTTCATTTCTCTGGACATAAATTTTTCCGGCTAAAACTGCTTTGAGAATATTTACCGGGGGATTTATGTAATGAGATTAGCGTATCTGCCAAATGTTTATGAAAATGGTCCTCTTATTTTGGCTATTTTGATAGTATATGATCTATTCATTTTGCTTGCAAGGGGGGTATTTTTTGGGTGTGGATTGAGGGATTGAACTAGAAAGGTTAGTATGTAGGATGTGTAAATATTTGTTTGAGGTAGGCAGAGGCAGGTGGGTGCAATGAAGTATGAGCAGAGAGTGTGTATGTGCAGGGCAGTGAGGAGCAGAGAGTGTGAGAAAGAGAAGGCTATGAGAGTGTGAGAGGGAGGAGTGAGGCACGGAGGATATTCAATTCCATCATCCATTTGTTTCCTTTTGTGAGCACTGCAGGACTTGCCAATGTCAGAAAGAGACCGAAAACTTGTTGTAAGTAACTTTGGCCTCATCATTTCTCAGGAACTAGTCATTTGAAACGTTATATTCAAAATATTATCTTATTCTATGTTAATAAGCAAAGGGGATTGTATGACGGAACTCGTTGCAAATTTTTAGAGAATAATAACATATTTTACATTTTCAGGCCTTGACAAAATTTTGACTCTGACAAATACAACTTTTCAGTAGTTGGATCTCTGATTAAGTATTCGACTGGATGGTATTGTTCTGTTTACAATTGCTCATTTTTTCCAAGCTCAAAAGGATTTAAGTACAAATTTGACAGAGGCTAGCATGTTTCGGCCAAGGTCCTCCAAATAAAATCCGACTTTAACAATCATAAACAGATAAAATAAACAAGGACTTTTAGACATAAAAGACTAAGTATATGAATGAATAGGGCTGTTCTGTTTACAACTGCTCATTTTTTCCAAACTCGAAAGGACTTAGAATTAGATTTGACAGGGGCTAGTATTATGTTTTGGGTCTAGGCCCTCCAATTTCAAACTTGACTCATACAAACATAAACAGACAAATTCAGGCACATTAACTAACACCGAATAGCATATACCAGATTAAAAACACAGTGAAACCGATGAAACAGTATCACACACTACAATTTACTGGCATATGTCAGATTACAAGGCAAGATCTTGTTATGAGTAAAACCATTTTGCATGATAGCAAAAAACAAACTAGCTAATGTAAAATTTTAAATTTGACATCAATATTGTGGTACTAAGAGCATCATCTAGATTGAACTGATGTAGAAAGAAATTATAAGATTTTGTACACATAGCAATTTTTTAGCAGACTCTGTATGATAAGTGCTGTTCAGTCACTGTGCTAATGCTACAAATGAGTTTGTATGCTATACCCAAAAAAAGTAAACAGAAGATCAGTCACAATGAATGAGGAGGAATCAGAGGAACATATTTTTTTTGGTAAAATATAAATATTATATCTTGGAATTATGCTCAATGCTAAGAAAACATCGTGAACTTGTTCAGACATCATCTTTCAATGCTCTTTTGAAATAAATGCAGATATAAAAATGTACTCAGATCATATAAAAAAATCTAATATTTTCTGGTAGTGGCTGCTAAGTGTCTGTCGATGATGGTTGGAATGACCAGATGCCTTTGAAGGCACCTTTGGAAATGCTTTTACATGTTCTACCATTTTTGCCGAGAGCTTCTTTTTAGAAGCTCCATTCATTGATGCCAGATTGGCAGCATTAGTTGCTGCAATCACCTGTAACATACCGATTGATGTAGACAGTTAGTTTGAAGCTTGATTTTCGATCCAACTTTAGATCTATTTTAACAATGGTATTAATTTGCTCATATTTAATGAGAGAATTGGATTTATTATTGTCTTTCTGGGCAACTGTTTAAGTCATTGACATTCTGTTTTCTCAGTTGTGGTATGTTTATGAAACTACTTTTAGCAGTAGTAATCATCCAGATTCTCTCTCATTCTCAATATGATTTTTTTAAAATTTTCTTGCTCCAAACTACTTTCACATTCTTGGGCATTCTTATTCACCGAGCAGTTTAACAGCTCACAGATTTAAGTAAGCAGATGAAAGCTCAGTTTCTTTAGCATTATTGAGACATGTTACTATTAATTCATCATCCATTGTACATTCTGCTGTGTACAAATCAGGTAAGCAGTGAACACTCATGATCCAGTATGCTATCATTGTTTTTACCTTTTCATTTAGTATTCATGCTTGTAAGACCTAGTGCATTGGCCTCTTTGTATTTTATTGATTCCTGAACACTCGAGGAGAGACAGATAAGACAACTTCAGATGGCTATCACCTGCAATGATATATGAATTTTGGAGGTAAATTGGTTCATTTATCGTGTCTGAGACATTCCAGCACTGTTGCATTGCAGTATCATTTGAAAAAGAAATTGACAAATATAATGCCTCTAGGACCTTTAACAAAATTCAATTCTTCTGTAATGTTATCTTATACGGTTCTAGGATGTATATGATGCCATACATATGAATAATTGAATTTTTTATATTTCTTAAGTTTTTTCTTTTTAATTGCTGTACCTTGCCACCCCCTAAAAGAAGGCTTCCTATCTCCTATTGTTCCAGAAACCCTTCCAGCTGCCATCTCTGTCCCAGAAATGCTGTGGATTATATCTTTCAACTAAGTTACCGGGTTCTTCTATTTTACCCCCGGTTCTGGTCCTGGTTCGCTCCTGGTTTGGGTCCTGGTTCGGTTCACCTGTGGGCTCGACCAGGGTCCTTCATTTTTGGGTCTGGTTCGCCCAGGCAGAACCCAAGAGAACCCAGGCAGAACCCAAACAGAACCCAGGCGAACCAAGACAGAACCCACATGCCTAGGCATCCAAAAAGTGGTTTTTTGAGCATTTTTTTCAGGTTTGATAGATATTCTATTTAATCAAACTTAACACAAGACGGAGGTAGATTGATTGACACAGCTAAGAACATGCATATATATCATTGGCAAGCAAAACTAGATTATTTCTGGCCTCATATAAGACTGGTTTTTGCAATATACTATGCTCAGAAGTTAATATCAGATTACAACCAACTCAGGAATTGTTTTAGAACTTAATGACAATATGTTTTCAATAGAATGGACTATAGCAACAGGGCCTATGCTTATACACTGGCTATTCAATCTGTTACAAAGTATTTCCTGATGCTCCTTTACAAGCTTACATTAAACTCAGACTCAGAAAATAGAAGCAACTCAGATTATTTCTCCAGCCATCAGAAATCAGACATCTGAGAGAACGACCGGACCTGGTATCATCATGCCATGCTGGAAAACAGCAGCAACATAATTCAAGTTTATATGAATGTTTTAAATGACATTCAAGTTTATGGTGGTTTTGTTGTTTATATGATGTTATGTGATATTCTAATCCTAATTCATGCTTCTAGGCTGCATATATATATTGTTTTTTACATGTTTTTTGTACTAACGAACCCAAAACGAACTGAACCCACCCCCCAAAAAATTTAGCCGAACCGGCGAACCGAACCCCCGAACCCGAACACGAACCCGCGAACCCGAACACGAACCCGAACCGGCTACTTAGTCTTTCAAGAGTATTTGGCGGGTCTGGATGATCTGCAAAGTATTTTTTAAGGGATGCTTCACAGTTTGTCATTGTGATAGGATATGGCTTTACTAAAGAATAGGCACTTTAGTATTGGTATAATCAAGAAGTTAAAAATTTCTTTAAAATTATACAAGTTTTGTGTAAAATTGTAAAATTTTAAAAACGGTTTCTTTTCTGTTTTGAAAAAAGCAATTCATTTGCTTACCTGCACATGCAAATATACCTCAACTATTACATGTTGTCTATTAATGTGCTATGAATTTTGTGACTGCATTATAAACTCCTTGCTGTTATATCTTAACTAACTTTTTAATTTTCTTACCAGGCAATGCATCTGGTACAAAGTACAAACCTATTTGTCTGAAATTTTAGTCAAGGTAAATAGGGACCTAGGGTCTTTCTTTATAAGTTTCATTGATCAATATTTGATGCTCTACAGGTGCTTGGCATTCCTTGGAACGTTAACACAGAGGGATTAAGAAATTACATGAGCAAGTATGGGGATATGGAGGATGTGATTGTGATGCGGGTAAGCTTGAATTGTTAGGGATTAAGAGCTGTAGAAAATTATGTTGTATAGTACATCATGGCTGGATGCAATGGCCACATTTTATAGATGAAGATGTTCTTAGATATGTGTAGAAAGTATAGAGACTTAAGAAAATGTTCTAAACTTGTACACATTCAACAGAATCAACTCTTTCTAGTCTTAATTTGTTTATGCTGTGGAGGCTTTAGCTATGCATCTAAGTTAGTGTGTAGAAGCTTCAAATTACCGTAGTTTTCTTTTTAAAGTCCCATTAATGATATAAAGTTTGTGTACATGCTTCCTTGCTTTAATTATGAAGGGCACCATTCAGGAACATTATTTGCTACTGCTCTTATGTGATCTCACATTTCCTTTTTCCTGGTTATTTAACACCTATGTAATTGATTTTGAGTAATTTGCCACTATAGAGGCTTCTGTACCTGTACTGGTATGGTTTGGGTCCTCATACTGCTCTGGGTACTGCTCAGGTGTGTACTGTATTCCTCTATCATTCAGGGTCTTGCTCTAGTACGCTCCTGTGCAGGATTAGGGTTTCTGGGCTGTACTTAACTGGCCAATTACAGCCATAATAAAAACACTAAAATATAAAGATTAAAAAATTAAATTTACAACTATAAGTATTAAAATTTAAAATGGCTTTATTGCTTATTCCTTTTTGTATTTGGTTCTAATGAGCATGTTGCTGATTTGGATGCTCTCCATGAAGAGGAATATAATGTTTTGTGTTCAAAGCTTTTGACTTTGACTATGACTATTTACTATTAACCTATATTGAACAGATAATATAAACCATTGCAATTAAGAATTTACGACTCATTTGAAATTTGAAATTATTAATATTTTTTAGGGGGGCAAAAGGAGAATTAATAATTATATAAAAAGAAACCCATTACATTTTACACCACAAATATTTCCAGATGGCCAGAGCCATAAAAAAAGCAAAAAGAGAAAAATTAACCCTAAAAGTGACTGATATAAACTGGTTTTGATTTATCTTTTACATTTGGCTTTCAGTTATCAATTACCAGCTGTCTATTGTTTAAATAATTTGTGGAAATTATGGCTATCTGATAGTTATAATATTTTTAATTTTATAGACATACTACCATATCCAGCCATACTGGGTAAGTGTTTTTGGCAAACTTGCTGATTACTGACCATCAACCTGAACCCGAACTTGAATCAATAACTGAACATATTTGTAGTGCCTTTAGTTATGTTTGTTCTGTAAAGGTTAAGTTCAAGCACTTAACATAATTTGATGATTCACTTGAATTTTTAATGGACTCACAAATTTATATTAAGCTCAGTCACAGATTCTATCAGTTTTCTTTTCTCCATCATTATCATGCATTCCAGATCATAGGTATCCTGTATCGATCACAAAAAAATGCATGCATGTTATATTCTTCCTTGAAATCTAGGATATAAATATACAGCCTATTTGAACATGTATATCCATTCCTAGATTATGTCAAAAAAGTATTTAGAGATTGAATTTACATTCTTCTTATTTTTCTTTTCACTGACTTCCGAATTTTAAGGCTTTGGAGAGATATACATAAGATCTGAGAGAGTTTTTATCTCATTGTAGTTAATATGTTTTCAGTTCACATTTATTCACTTTCTGTAATGTTTCAATCTTCACTTTCAGGATCGTTCAACTGGTCGATCTCGTGGATTTGGTTATGCTACATTTGCTTCAGTTGAAGATGCTAAGGTTAGAGTTAATGCCTCTACAGCATTTTGTTAGTTTCTGACAGTGAAATTGCTTGTTTCTGTTTTCGATGTTCATAAAGGTTTTATTTTTACTTCTTTTTATATATTTGTCATTGTGTAACAAGATTTCTGCTCAGGTTATTTACGTACATGGGAATCTATACGAGTCTTTGCATTCAAACTGTGTGGCAGATTGCTTGTCAGGTCTATAATTCATTTTTGGATTGTCAATCCTTCATTAATCACAAGCTCTATGCCAACCTTTTCCTCGAAAACTAGCAAGACAGCCTCTCTGCCATCACTCTTGCTCTTTCAAATTGTTGATTCATTAGATAAAACTTAGGTTTCTGAATCCTGTACCACTGTGGCAAAGCAAGAGAGGACCATTCAAAGGGTGATATAGAAAATGCTAACCTATTGGAACCTTAAACAAGTATATTACTGCTATGATAACCTTGTAACTCTATTTAAGTTCATGTGTAAGCATTCACAAATGGTTATAACTTATATATTCTCACAGTTATTTGGAGGTTTATGAGAACTGCCTTGTTTTATTAAAATTTTAACTTTTCATTGGAATAAGTCAATCTGAGGGAGCTATGTAGTATGGCGTGCCAATTGTAATTCAAATTCAGGTTGTAATGTTCTTCATGCTTGATTTAGTCTAATCTAGATATAAATGTCTACATTGTCAAGAATGGCCAATTGACTGACAAAATGTACATTGCTGTATAGTATACAATGGTAATGCTCAGTGCAGCTCTAGCAAAGTTAAAATGTTGCAGAAAACTATAATGAAATAAAAGCATAATACAACAAATGTAATGCCCCAATCACAAAGTTGTAACTCGTAGCCACTCTGCTGACAGTCTGGTGTAGCTGAGATAAATGACGCCTAACTTTTATTGTACCTGGAAGCTGTGGAGATGGATATTGTCTTGCTACTCATACCTGTTATCTGCTGAGTGTATGCAGGCTGAATTATGTCTTACCGATCATATGTTTATATGCAATGCAAATTGGTGGTAAGTAAAAATAATATGAAGTCAATGTAATAATGAGTACAAAGATTTTGGAAAAACTGTGCAAGATTTTTTCAAGTAGACATTCTCCTAAAAATATAAAGCAACATATGTAATGCCCAAAACAAAAGTTATGACAAATAGCCAATTTCCTGTCAGTCTGGTGTATCTGAGATATAGGATGCCTAACTGGTATTGTATCTGTAAGCTACTAAGATGTATGTTGTCTGGCTACTCTGGTACCTGATATCTGCCAAGATGTTTACTGTCTGACTAATGTCCTATCAATAAAATGGTTGTGTGTAATGCAGATAAATAGTAGGGAAGGGCTATTATTTTCATAGCCCATGTGGTGGCAAGTAAAAGGCATTTAGAAAAAAACTGTAGAAGAGTTTTACACCAATGTTTTGATTCACTCTCTGTAATCTATCATATCCATTATCTAGAGGAGAAGATATTTAGATTGTAGTTGCTGTTCATTTTCTATTGATATGTTTCTTTTATTTGTTAAAAATTCAAAAGCATAAATTTAGTTTAAATTCCCATAAAACACACTGTAAAAGCACTTTCCTGAATTCCCATTGCCCTAGAATTTCCACTCCCACTGCATAGAGCAGAATTTAAAAACATCCTATAGGGGACGTTTTGGGGGATGGTGGGGAAATGTCCCCAACCCCTCCCCAATTTTGAAAAAAATTGGAAAATGTCGTCAGTATGCACAATTTTTTTTAGGGGATTCTTGGGTATATTGGTCATCCTTGGGATGGTTGGGGGATGTCCAGACGACTCTCAACTATCTTGGGGATGGCTAGACACATTTTAGTTACTTTTTTTAAAACTTACAACCTTTCAATGCCTATTTGGTTTATGACATGCCCATCTAAGATTTACAAAAAATAGAGAAGCATTTATGTTTATTAATCGTCTATCAATTAGGATTAAGTGCAAAGGACATGCCTCCCGCTAAAAGATATCATGGCTTGGGCTTTATCAGTACTAACAATGAAACACCATTAGCAAATCATGAAAAAATAGTGTGCACCATGAAGGTTTGTGGTTTTGAAGGTCGTCATTTGCGCTACCCCTTGACATAGTTGGGAGCATTGCCTCCAAACCTCCACCAAACTCATTTGAATCTTGATATAGATCTACACATTACTTAGAATGAGTTTATAACAATTGTAGCTATAAGTTTGATCAACTAATAGACCAATGATTAATCATGATTACACAATCTACAAAATACATATATCTGGTTGTAGATCTTTGCATCTTCAAATTGAAGTCAAAGTCAAGGATTATCTTGTTTCATACACTGGAGAATTTGTTCAATATATGAGGATTACCACAAAAAGGCTGGCATGCTATAGTCATTATATTGTTGAATGCGAATTAAGTCATAGTTGGCAGGAAATGCCACTTTCATAATGTAAAAATGTATCAATCATGCCCTGTATGGACAACTTATAGAACATTTCCTTCTATAAGTATCCTAGTTGAGGTTAAAGTAGAACATAACTTGTTATCTTTTTATTGTTAATGAGTATGACATGAAGGCTTTAGGAAAACTTCAAATAATAAATCCCTTACCTGAATATACATAGTAATTAGGCATGTCATTATTTACTTACGTTATACATATATATATGTATGCATATATGCTTATATATATACATATACACATATGTGTGTGTGTGTGTGTGTGTGTGTACATATATAATTCCTATTTAATTACCCATGCTCATAAAGGTTCTATAATGTCTATGATGAATGCTTGATCAATGTTATCATATGAATATTTGAAATTTCCTTTATTTTAAAAATTTCCCTATTTTTTAATAGCCACCCTTAAAAATGGCCTTAAAAAAAATCCTTTCTGGAAATGTGCCCCCACTTCCTCATCTTGGAAACTTTGGGGAGCACAACTTTTAACTCAATGCCTAGAATTATAAAAACAAAATGACTAGGCAGCTTTAGTAGAACATAACTATGCCAACATTATGTGTCTCTCTCGTTGTATTTATATATATTTGTTTGGTCAATAATTTTCCATTAGGAGATTCCTTAGTCTTAGATGCGAGTCCTTAGTCCTAGATGGGACAATTGAGAGGTATCTTTGACATCAATTCTACCCAAGATTTGCTCTAGCTTCATTGGTTGGGATATGCCACTCCAAGAATTAGATGTGGTAGCTTTACCCAATTTATACACAATATTTATACATATTAGGGTTTAACATGTCTATCAAGTAGTTGAACACAAATGTCCACTATGAAAGCATCGATGGATTACCTCTTGAGCTCATTCTATTCTTTTTCAAGGGTAAAAATAAAATTTTATTCAAAGAAATCTAATTACGTACACATCAAATTGATTTCTAGATAGTTATAGCCATCAAGAAAGACCAAAAAAGAATAACCCATTGAGGATTCGTGTAGTTCCACTCAACTTTACAACCAATAACACTAAAACTTCTATCCATACCTACCTTTCTCTTAACCAACACCCATCAATTATTCCAATTGATCATTTTGGATGAGTTGAAGAATTTGATGAGTTTTATCGTAGGCCATCCTCCCTGACTTGTAACATTCCAATTACCCATCTCCTTTGAGGCCCATTGGTTAAACATTTAGCCACCTTATTCCACTCTTTGGGGATATGGACAAACAAAATAGAATCAAAATTTGTGGCTACAAGACGAATTTGTCTAGCCATCTGAGTCAATCTCCATGAGGAATCTTGCAAATTTCTTTAATTTATCAAGGAAACGAAGACCATAAAATTCATTCACATATAACCTTTTTCCACCCTAGTTCACTGGCCTTCTCTAAAGCCTTAAGAATTGTCCGAGCTTTCATTTGATCATTTATATGCAAACCCATATAAGTAGAGAAGAAAAAGTGGATAGAACCTTCACTATCTTGACCAATCCCACCATTCCTTGTCACACCTAGATTGCCACGAACAAAGCCGTCTGTGTTAATCTTAAAGAAACCAGAAGGAGTAACCGCTTACTAGTTCCTTCCACCTTTTGAGAAGTTTTCATTCGAAGACCGAGCTTAGTTTGAGGGGTACTTAGATGGGTCAAACTCCAAGAATTTAGCACCTTGACCATATGAGGAAGTCAAAGATTCATCCATTCTAAACTTGGCCTCAATAGTTTCCTTAAGAATACCTTTAATCTTATGACAAACTTGCATAGCTATACTTTGACGTCCTTGGAAAATATGTTTGTTTTGCTCAACCTGAATTTGCCAAAGGTTAAAAAAGAAGGACCAATTTCCCACACCACCATAAGGAAGGGCATTGAAGTTGGTGGTTGGCCCATATTATGCCAAAACTCTGACAAGGAGGTAGCTAAATATCCAAATCTATTCCAGGTATTCCACCATAAGCTCCAGATCATTGGAGAGAAAGGACATTGGAAAAAAGGTGATAAATAGAATCTTCCTTGTTGCCACAAAGGACACAAATGGATGGTCATTGGAAGTCTCTTTCTCCTTTATTCACCCAAGTTAGGCATTTGTTTTGAATTAGTGGCCATATGAACAAATTACATTTTGGCCAACTAATTTTGTTCCAAATTCTCCTCCACCAAGGAAAAGCACAATTCTCTCCTTTTTGCTGGTTTAAAGAATGATATCTGAGGGTAACAAAATAAACTCCTTTATTGTCATGGCCCCAAGATAGAATATTTGAATCCTCTAGCGAATAGTAGGGGTGATTAACAAGGATAGAAGCAGGAGTGTTTCTATCCTTAGCAGAGCCCCCTTAGGCTAGTTCTCAGGATCTTTCTAGCAATAGATCAAAGACCTCCATAGAGGAATGGAGTACTTGAAATCAGCAGCTCTTGACCATCCTGCCTGCAGAAAAACTTCACTCAAGTGCCGAAGTTGTGGAAAAGAGGAAAGAATCGGAGGGTTATTATTCTATGAATCTGTCCAGAACAAAGCACTATCACCTTTATTAATAATCCAGAAAAGCCCTTCCTTGATAAGAGAGGTCTCTCTCTTAATCGTGCTCCAAATCATGGATCAAGTCCATCTGCGAAATCTCTTTATCCTCCCCCCCCCCCCCCAAATACTTCTAATTGAGAGTTCTTGCCCAGGGTTGATTAGGTTTTTTGTACCATCGCCAATATAATTTGACAGCTAAGACTTGACTATTGAGTTCGGATAGTCCAAGTCCAAGGCTTCCATTTTCTTTTGGTTTACAAATTGGTCCTAGCTCACAAGGCTTCATTTCTGATGATCCCTTTCCTGCCCACAAAAACTATCTGCAAAGAGCATCAAACTCCTTAAGAAAATTTTTGGGAGTAGAAATAATTAAAAACTTGTAAATAGCTATAGATTGTTGGATAACCACTGAAAGGTTCAATAGTTGACCCTTAAATGGAATGTGTCTATAACCTTCCTCCAGTGAAGCTTGTTGAAAATCCTTGAAGATAGGGGGATTCCCAAGTAATCTATTGGAAGCTGCACAATTTGAAAATGAAGAATATTAGCAATCCTGTGTTGAATTGGCTTAAGTGTGTTGAAGAAGAAAATATTAGATTTATCTTCATAGATTTTCTGACCAAAAGCAGATAGGTATATATCTAAAGCTCTCCTGAAGTTGGTAGCTAATCCCATCAAAGCAGTGTCATCCACAAACTGAAGTTGGTCCTAGCTCACAAGGCTCCATATTCCAAGTCCGCTGCCAACCCTGAGTAAGACCATTTTCTCCATGATGCTTATGCAACCTGCCTAGATCTTCAAAAATTAATAAATAAGGAGACAAGGGATTGTCTTGTGTGAGAGCTCATGCCATTTAACCATCATAATGTCTAGTTAATATAAAATAACAAAAAAATATTTTTCTATTAGTAGTAAATGGTTAAAAATTAACTTAGTTGACGGGCAGTGGCTAGAAAAGTGTGAATGCTAAGAACCATTGAACTTTTGCATTGTCAAAATTTTAATATGTTGAATTTTTATCCGTATCTGCTACTTTAATTCAAATTTGGACATTACTCTGGCTCTTTGCAGGAGTGTACTATTATTTAGGCAAAAACTATAGAAGCTTGAAAGTATTAAATCATATGATAGCTTTGTTGCTTAGTATTAATTTATCAATTTTTTTTGTTACTGGCTCTTTTCATAAATCCATTGAATTTACTCTTTGATCGATGTGTAATTGACAGAAAGCACTTGATAGCGAACATGTTCTCCATGGGCGAACATTGGAAGTAAAAGTGGCAACTCCTAAGGTATTGGAAATATTGTAAGGTCTGATATAAGCATGATTACTTTGTTGAAGTTGACATGCTGATTTCTGTTATCTCTTAATAATGTGATTTTTCAGGAGGAAATGAAACCTCCTTCCAAGAAGACAACACAGGTATTGAAATCTAAGTTTCTGTGACATCAGAATGATAACATTGTTGAACTTCGTTATCGTATGTTGATTTCTGTTATCTTCAGTATAAGTGGGGCAATGACATTGTGGCCATTTATGGATGAGATGGTCTTTTTATTAGACAAGATTTTTTGTAGGGTGAAGCAAAAATTGCCTCCAAGAAGATTACACGCATATTTGTTGCAAGAATTCCACCCTCTGTTACAGAGGAAATGTTTCAAAAGTAAGTTTGTTCAAATTAGCTTTCACACGTGATTTTTTTTTTAGTTTTTGCTAGTTTTATGATTTCAATTGATTTTAATGTTCTCATTAAAGTGAGTTTTGATTTAGAAGGCATACAATGTCCCTGTAGGTATTTTGAAGAATATGGAAAGATTGAAGATTTATACCTGCCTAAGGTGAAATGCTTATTTTGTATCTTATGTTGAGCATTTTATTTTAAGTAACAGTCTACAAAACACTAATATTCCAATGCATTAGGCACATTCATAATGGTTATGTACAAAATCAATATATTAGAAGGCAGTATGCAGACTACTTCACTATACATTACAACAACAATGGATATAATCAATATATTATAACATCAATGTGCAAAATCAAATGCAATATGCAGACTCATCAAACAACAGCAACAGTTCATTCTAACAAAGGTTGTATCACTGTATGAAAACCAATAGTAGTAGGCCTAAAATCTTCAAAGGACACATGAACCAACAAAGAATTAAAGTCTTAAGGCCCATAGGGTCATCAGGGCCATCCTTTTTTCCAAGTTATCCAATTGAGATTGGGTATGGGTATGGGTATGTGGATATGATATGCTAGTACGACAATTTTTTTGGGGGAGCTGGGTGTGCCCATACTAAAAAAATTATAAGTATACATATATTGATATATATGAGCCTAAAAACTATAGCATATTAATAAAAGCTAATACTGTATTAAATTTATTTTTTTAACTATATTCCAAAAAACTAAATTAATATTATACTATCTATACCATATTAATATGGTTTATTTTTTCTATATTAATTTTTTTATTAAATACTATAGACATGTTAATATTAAATGCTATTAAATACTATACATATTAATTTTTTTATATCAATAGTGTTAAATATTAGACTGTTATTAATATTAATAGATAGTTATTATTTTAAATGCAGGTAATAGGCTATTTATTAATGTTTTAGATACTTTTACTACTATTGATAGTTATTATTATTATTGGTAAGTGCTGCCAGATTTTGGGGTGGCAACTACCATAGCCCAGTGCTTAATCGGATCTCTAAAGGGGTCTCTATTTATCCACCTGGCAGCTGACATTCTGTGGTTGATTAAGTTTGGTGGATAGTCGTTTGAAGGTATTTCCATTATCTCCCCTTACCCATATTGAATCTCTGTGCAGGCCACGTTTGCCATGGTTTCAGTCTCGAGGTGATAGGTGTCTACCTCTGTACAAGTCACATTTACGCTACTCTGCGTAGTAATTAACTCATCTTGCTCTCCATAAGCCATGGCTTGCAGGAGAATGATTGATTTTCCATCTTTCACATGTGGTTCAATATCCCTCAGCTCTGGCTAAGGATTCGGCTGATAGTGGAATAATTTCACACGAACAAGCCTTAATTAAATTTAGCATTATGGTTTGCATTATGAAGTGTTTTGAATATTCGGTTGCAATGGAGATGCCTATCCTGTTACTCGGTGACCGCAGTCAACTATTGATAGTTATTATTAATATATAACTGATTGATGTATTGCAATATGTGATGACGGAAGAATAATACTTATTAGTATTGATAGTATTTAAAGTAATAATTATCGACCGACACATATTGTTTTAGGGTTATATATCATAATTTATTATAACAGTTGAACTTAGCTTTCTGTTTCTATCTCTATGAACAGATTCACAAATCCATCATGTTGTATATCCTTTTCCCTATGCAAATTAGTGTGTAAAACAAATGATAGGAAGGAAATGTTGGCATTTAGGGTTTTATGTGCCCAGCCAGTCAACAAAAAATATGTTGCAATCAATACTAATTTTTGGAATCGTGATGAAATCTGTTTGGAAGCGCCAAATCACAGTTGGATCCATGCGGGTTTGGAAGCAATTTGATGGAATTTTTTCAACTTGAGAAATTAAAAACCCTGTTTGAATCTTATTCCAGGATGTTTCATACCCGGAATCAGCATGATTTCTTGCTGTTTTGGCAACATAGATTTTTTCCATTTTCTTCCATCACATTGATGTTTTCTTGATCCATTCTTCTTGCATTGTTGTTGTCTTATGATTGTTTGAAAGTTATATACAATGCTCTACAAGGTATATTCAGTGCTCTGCACTTTCTTGTCAATAAACCTTTTTACATAGGCTGGGCAGTAGCTACTGGTGATGCTATTGCCGTCGGGAGTTGGGTAATCAATGAATGAAGAAGCATTGTGCAGTTTGAATCTATGGTTTGTCCAACACCATCGTTGTTCATATCCTAATTAGCTTTATTTTGGTGCTAGACTATTATGTGCTGCTGACATCTTTCATACATGCAGCAATTGCGTGCAATGCTCTAAAATAACCTCAGTAGAACTGCTGCTATTACAAGATGCATGTTGGCCAGTTTCACTCATCTCAGCATCAACATTAGAATTGACATACCTCCTACATGTATCCTGGTGCTGTACCTTTTCTTAATAATTAATTGATCTCATTAGGAATCTGTTGCACTTATTGTTCCTAAGTTTTCTGTTGACTTACATTACAGTCTTGCTCTACTTAATAGCAACAGCATTCCATCCATCTAAATAAATTGTTGACATAAGAGCGGGCTCATTTTTGGTCCAATTTGGAGGTGGAGGAAACTGGGGAAAAAATTCTAGTATCCACAATGTAGTTGTAGTCATCTCTCTATCGTTGAGAAAATTTTGAAGCTGTGGCATAGGCATAGCAGGAAGGCTCAGTCTCGCAGGCCACAATTTTGACTTGGACTTGGGACTCAGCAAAAACTGGGTATAATTACATACAACACACAAAAAGAAGAAATTAATACATGAGAATCACAAAGAATGAATTTAGAGAACACAAATTCCATGTTAGTCATAGTAGCATTACTTGGAATAGCGAGTCATTTGGCAAACCAAAAGTATAAAAATAGGGAAAAAAATGTTGTTTTTGTTATTTCAATCCAAATAAAGGGAAAAACCTTGCTTTTCCTTGTGGGGTAGCCTAAAACAATTTTTATTTTTTGTGTTCTAAAACTAGAGTTGGGATTGAGGGGTGGCGGTTCCCAGCAGGTCAAGGAGCAGAGCCTCTGCCACAAGGCCCAAGTAGAGGCTGTTGAGGCGCATGGACCTTCATGGTGCGTGCCAATTTTCATATGTTTATTGCTGTGAACCAACCATCATTAATCTGATCCTTTCAGACTGCACTCCCAATCAATCAACAATCAATTTCATCCATTGAGAATTTACCTTTTGAAGATGCAATGACAAAAAAATGACCAAATGAGTGAAAATGTGAAAAAAAGGGATGTTTAAAAGCCTAAATTTTTTTCCTTGTTTATGCAGCCAAGTTTCTATGTAGGACTCGTGAGCCTGAGCTTGAGACTTGCCAAGTTTTGGGGTGCAGACTTGTGGAAACCACATGAGTATTCGGACAGACTTCACATGCGAGTCTTGCGAGAGTTGCATGGTTGGTTCTCTGACTCTTGATTCTTGGCAATTCTGCATAGTTTTCCTACCATGGGCATATGTACTCTAAGATGAGCATATACCTGCAAAATAACCACATGAACTATAATCAGAATGATGAAATTGGCAGAGTTCCCCTTGTTATTTTTGAATAGATCAACATGTCTTTACTCTTTTCTTATATAAAATCCCCAGAATTTCTGTTGAAGTGATGAGCCAATTTTTTTTCTTGATAAGTTTAGTTGTGTCATACTTGCATAGCAAATATGATTAAGCACCCCTGTCCAGATTTCTTCAAGAGAGAGAGCATCTAGAACAAACAGCTGAGCCAGTTGAAATAATGTTTTGAAGCAGATTTATCAAGTGAATAATCAAAAAAGAGATGAGTGCTTTCATGATGCCTGCATGTGCTACACAAATATGAGTTAATGTTAAATTGAACCACTGCATTGCTGGCAAGAAGTTCTTAATCCAATTCAAGCCACTCAAAACAAGCTTTTTTAGGTTCTGATCGGGAGGCCCATATGACAAACAAAATTTCTTTTCCACTATTTAAAGGAGAAGCTTACTCTCCACCTGTTATTAAGTGATGCAGTCGCAGGATCAGGCACTCAGTGAAGGGAAGCTAATTCTAGCAGCCACATGCATATGCTTACTCACAGCCACTGGTTAATCCAAGCATGACAAGAACTTGTACCCAGTTCAAACACACGTAATGGAAGTGGTAACAAAATTTTTTACTATCAAAATCAAATCATCTACTGCCTTGCAGGCACATAGTCCAGCAACAAGGACCTACAACCTTTTTTTTGCACCTCAAATATAAAGATTAACCGGCCTTCATTGTAGGCAATCCAAGGAAACATGTCTGCATTATTCTTCTACAGCCTCTCATGAAATTTGTAAACATTCTTTTATCTCCTCAGGTCTTATCTTATGTCTGAGGAGGAAGGTATTCATTTGACTCACTACTACACTCCTCACTGCCTCTTCTTGTTGGCCTCCTCACATATTTGTATGCTTCTCAGACTTTACACTAAGGTGATCTCTTGGGCTTTAGGAGAAAAGGTTTATATGACAATAATAAGAAGTCAGCTACAAGAATAGGCTCAGAATGGCATGGTATGCCCTCATTGAGAGGTAATGAAAAGGATAACGATTTCAGAATTGCTGGACAAGCTGTCCAACTGCCCCATGTCCAGACTCGTATTGCTAAATATGAGTGGCCAACATATAGGACCAGGTGGTGCTGCTTTGTTTCTGTAATTGCTGCAGTTATTGTTTTTTCTGACAGCTGTGACAGCAGCTAGCATAACTCCCATGATCCCATGAAAACATGTCAGCAATTAGAAATGGGAATTGGCAATTAGGGAAGCACAGTCAGAAATGGAACATCTGCCACAAATGGATGCCTCAACCAAGGACTAAGGTAAGAAGGATAATTGCCAATAGTTGCAGCAAGGGAATAATCTCCCATGATTCTGCAAGCATAAAGTTTTTGACCAGTCAATAAAATAATTGCCACTCAGCCTTAAAGATAGTACAAATATTATAAAAAGCCTCGAAAGAATATAAATTGAATTGAGAACTGTCCAGTGCAAATCGTAATTTCTGCCAGGGAATCAAGAGTGAGTCTAAGAACATAGGATAACACCCAACTTTTGGAATATTGCCCAACCAGTAAGAGACAAAGGGGTGTTGCCCCAGTAGATGGAATGCAGCGCTAAGGCAAGAAGGAGTGAATTTTCCTTTCTTCCATCTGCTTGCTAAGCACAAGGTGGGCCCCAAAAGAATTTACTAACTATGTAGGTACTAGCCAGGGATCTTCTAAAAATAGGAAATCATCCCTTAGTTTGAAACCATAGAAAAGGAAATTATTTGTCTGTCCTCATGTCCAAAGGATATTTGGCAGGTCCTAGGAAATCACTTTTTAGAATGTGAAAATCGTTTCAAGACTTAAGAAAATAAACCAAGGCCTTATGTGGACCCCCACAAGGCATCAACTGCAAACTAAAAAGACAAATAACCAAGCAGCCTAAACAAATGTTCGAATAAACCGAAATTTTAACTACTGTTTTGGGTTTGCAGGATCACGTGTGGACCTGAATGCTCCTGCATCATTAATAGCCAAACAAATTTTGTTAGCATGCAACAATTTACCATAACATTGTCTAGATGGAATTTCTAAGAGGGAGACCCATAGCCATTTGATGTTACACCACATTTTGGTCTCATGTTCCAGTCTGGGCACTAGCGATGCTATATATTTATTTAATCTCTTCCCAAGATGTCCAATTTCCCATAAGAAATAGGTTAGCAAGAGTATTTATCCCTCTTGAGACCCAAGACTTATAAGCAAAGCAACCTCTTATAAAAGCTAGAGGTCCATTGTCTAGACTTAATTCCACCACAAAGATCAATATCCTTGGCAAATACTGACAAACCAAATAAAAACAGGTTGTTTGATCATAAGATTCTTCATAAACTCATCCTTCCAATATTAACCAAAATTTGGGAATCCAATAGGCTGGATAGGTAAGGACCCAAAAAGTCAAAGGGACCTATACCTTTACATCATGCGTTCGTTTCAGAACCCTTATTGACAATGCTAGATCTAATTATGCTCTTCCATGTTTCTTTTCTAGAGAAATGATTACACTTAACAAGAAGTGTAATACCTCACAATGTAAGGTCTTTTAATCCTAGACCTCCCAAGTTGCTTATATATCTTAAGCATGAGTTCAAAACCCCACTAAATTTTATCATAGGCTCTTCTAAAATCCTTTGAGGGCATAAATACCCTTTGCCCTATAATATTTTAGCCCAGTGCATTTTACTAGCACCACATTGAGGATTATCTTTGATTATGCTTAAAGGCTTCTTGTTTATCCAAGATTTGCAATTAAACTAAAGTTTTGCATAAAATCTTGGTGTCTATAACTTCTGTTTTGTTCTCTTTCAAGTTCATGGTGAACTGCTCATATATTTGTTTGTTTTAAACCAATTTGCAATTAAGGCTTAACCATGCACTTTTGTTATAAAATGAAGGTGACTTGTAATCAGCCATAACCTATTTTTAAAGTGAAATTTTATCTATGGAGAAGTGACTGGCCATAAGATTTTTTTTGATAAACTGACTACATGCAATTGCTTACATGTTACTAGCGGTAAAACATCAAAAGTAAAGGTTGAGCAGTTTGAGGGCAACATTCACTATGTGTTGTCGATTGTATGTTGATCCACAAGCATTGTTAGAACGTGTATCTTTAAACAAAGCTAAAGGTTCTGTTAAAGAGAAAATTATCTACCATTTGATGCACCATTTAAACCCCATTGGTTGGAAAGCAAACATGCGGGTGCTCAAATGGGTCCACATTATGTGTATTAAAGTATTATTGTAATATTTAAGGAGTATTCCTCTCCTTTGTAAATAATGAATATCGAATATCAATTATCATTTCATGGTATCAAAGCTTAGGCTCATTTTTGGTGGTTTTTTTTTCGAGTAATTAAAATTCGTGTTTTCCTAAGAATTTTTTATAAATTTTTTAGAAGTTTTCTTCTGATTTTTAAAGAAGAAAAATCGAGGTTATTTCAAGAAAAAAAATAAAATTTGAGGACTGTTCGATAGGGTTTTTTGATTATGGGCAGAAATTTTTCCAGATTTTCTGAAGTTTTGTGACGATTTTTTTTCAAATTTGTGAACCTTGCTAGGGTTTTTGAAGAGTATTTTGAATTTTTTTTTCTAGAAAATTTTGGCTGGTCATCAAAGTTTTTGAAGATTTTTTTTGAAAACATCTTGTGTTTTCCGGAGTTTTTGAATGTTTTTTTTGAGTTTTTGAAGGTATTTTAAAAAAAAATCTTGCTTTTTTTTTGAGTCTATTTTGACAAATTTTTAAAATAAAAAATCATGAGTTGTGCTAGTCGATTGCTTTGGGTTTTGTGCCAATTGATCACAAACTTTACCTCATTTTTCGTGCTTTTGGAAAACGAGAGAGGTTGCATCTATGCAATTTGAACAAGAGGATACCTCTTATGCATTAATGGGCAAAAGACCGACAGATCATATCAAATCATTTGCATGGTACATTGATTCTGGAGCATCTCGACATTTCACAAATAGGAGAGATTAGTTCACGGAGTATATGGCTTTCTTTGTCTTCTCCATCTTTGGTGGTGGCAAAGAGTATATAGTTGTCGGCAAGGGCAACGTTCAGATCACATCCGGTGGGAGAAATTTATATTTCTTAATGTATACTATGTGCCGGTTGTGGAGCTCAATCTACTCTCAGTTAGTCAGATTATGTGACACTATTCGAAGTTGGACATCATCTTCAGTTCTCACAAGTGCCGAATTGTTGATAAGGAGTCCAAGAAAATTGTGGCAATTGGGCTCGAGGATCATGGTTTGTATCGGCTAGTTGATAATGGAGATCCTCAGGAGCATGCGTTGGTTGCGAGGAGTTCATCTATCAACACTCTTTGGCATCAACGGTATGGACATCTCAACATTGCTTACCTCTCTTAGCTGGCTCGAGAGAATTTGGTAGAAGGCTTACTTGAGATTCAGCAATAGACACATGGTGTTTGCGGATTTTGCCAAGTAGGGAAGTAGCATTGTACTCCATTTTCAGATGGAAAGTCTTGGAGAGCATCCAAGGTTCTACAGCGGGTTCACGCAAATGTTTGTGGATCAATGAATATTGCATCAGTCACCAGTGCTAGGTATTTCCTCTTGTGTGATGATGATTTTACTAGGAAAATGTGGGTGTATTTCCTCAAGGCAAAGTCACAAGTGTTTAATGAATTTCAGAAGTTCAAGGCATTAGTTGAAAAAGAGTCCGGAGGTCAAATGATAACTCTTAGGTCAGATAATGGGGGTGAGTTCTGTTCCAACCAGTTCATCGACTTCTGTGCTAAACACGGTATTAAGTGTCAACTTACCACACCCTATACCCCTCAACAAAATGGTGTTGTTGAGCGGAGGAGTTGTACCATCACGGAAATGGTCCGCTATATGTTGGAGAACAAAAATGTTCCCAAGAAATTTTGGGCTGAGGCAATGTATACTGTAGTATACCTTCTTAATTGGTCTCCCACACAGGGCATTAAGAAGATGACCCTAGAGGAAGCATGGTCTGGGAGGAAACCAAGAATCACTCATCTCAGGGTTTTAGGTTTGACTGCGTATGTTTGAATTCTAGATGCCAAGAGGACCAAGCTATATTCCAAGAGCCAAAAGTTGATGCTAATAAGATACAATAACAATCATAAGGCCTATCAACTATGTGATGTCGACACTGATCTTTTGACATTCAACAGGGATGTTGTGTTTGATGAGGAAGGTGGGCCTGTTTTGCTCTCTTCTCCCATCAAGAGTCCTAAGGATCAACCTTTGAAGACTAAGGATTTGGGATCTAAGCTTCTAGTAGCTCCACTTGAAAGGAGGGATTTTGATGATTTTGAGATTGTGGAATCTCCTAGGCAAGATTATGTACCAGCACCACCAAATTTCCCTCAAGATAACTTGGATCAGCATCCAAATGGTATTATTCTAGGCAGCCCAAGTCATGATGATGATCATCCCGATTTGGAAGAAGATGCATTTCCTCCTTGTCCTAAGTGGTGGGCGAAGCTCATTGGTGATGTTCATGATGATGAGCTTGTTGAGGGAAGATCATCTAGAGGCAAGAGCAAGAAGAACACAATAAAGTTTGCTCTTATGGCCAACATTCAAAGTGTTTATGAGCCCCAACACTGTTTGGAGGCGAAGGGTAACCTGAATGGGAAAAGGCTATGGATTTTGAGCATCATAGTCTTTTGAAGAACAACACATGAGTTTTGTCAGATCTTCCACCAGGGAAGAGACTGATTGGCTGCAAATGGGTATACAATGTGAAATGCAAGGCTGATGGAACACTGGATAAATACAAGGCTCAGTTGGTGGCTGAGGGGTTCTGGCAGAGAGAAGGTATTGATTATGAGGAAACCTTTGCTCCTACAACAAAGATGAGCACCATCTGACTTGTCCTAGCCATGGTAGCACAGTTTGGCTGGAAGGTTCCCCAGATGGACGTAAAGAGTGCCTTCCTTTATGGAGATTTGGAGAGAGAGGTCTACATGACACAACCTCCTAGTTTTAAATTTGCAGGAAAAGAGCACATGGTATGCAGATTGCCGAAGGCTCTTTATGGCCTAAAGTAGGCACCCAAGGCTTGGTACCTGAAGATTGACAAATACTTGGTTGCTCAAGGGTTTCAGAGGAGTCCCTCAGATGCAAATTTGTATGTCAAGAACATTGGTGGTGATATCATTCTTCTTGTCATCTATGTGGGTGATATCATCATTACTGGCAGTGGGTTACATTTGATTGAATAGATCAAGTTGAATTTGTGTCGAGCATTTGAGATGACAGATTTGGGTCTCCTACACTATTGTCTTGGTGTAGAAGTTTGGCAGACATGTGGTAGTATCTTCATTTCTCAATCGAAGTATGCCAATAGTTTGTTGGAGAAATTCAGGATGGAAGATTGCCACTCCTATGGAGAAGGGGCTGAAACTTTCAACCAAATCAGACTCACCAGTGGTGAATGAGTCTGCATTTAGGCAACTAGTGGGCAGCCTCATCTATCTTACTGCCACTAGGCTTGATCTCAGTTTTGCTATGAGCTACATTTCTCATTTCATGACTATCCCTAGGGTGGAACATTGGGTTGTAGTGAAGTGAGTGTTGAGATATGTGAAAGGGACACTTGAATTTGGCATTCTATACAGCAGATGCAAAGATCTTAGGTTGATTGGTTTTATAGATTCAGATTGGGCAAGCTCAGTTGATGACAGGAAGTCCACTTCTAGGTACGTTTTTAGTCTTGGTACGGGTGCAATCACATGGACAAGGAAGAAGCAGTAGGTAGTAGCTCTTTCATCGACAAAAGCAGAGTATCGGGGAACATGTGAGGCAGTATGGCTTCGAAGGATGCTTGCTGACATGCAAATGTTTCAAGCAGGGCCTTCACCCTTGTTTTGTGCCAATCAAGGGGTGCTAAAGCTTGCCAAGATCTAGTCTTCCATGAGCGAACCAAGCATGTTGAACTTCATTGTCATTTCATCCGCCAGCGTGTTCAAGATGGATCTGTGATGTTGCAGTATGTTCCAACTGAGGATTGGATTGCAAACATTCTCACCAAGTGTCTCAATCCAGATAAATTTGTAAAATTTCAGGATAAACTTGGTGTAATTAGTAAGTAGAATGACCATTAAGGGAGTGTATTAAAGTATTATTGTAATATTTAATGGTTAGCTTTTAGTTAGTTGATAGTTTACTTTTAGTTAACTTAGTTTGCTTCAATTAGCTTTTAATATCTTCTGTTTCTATTTTAGTAACTTTCCATTGTCTGTTAACAATTGTTTCTTTTTAGAAACTTCGTCTTGTATTGTATTATTGAGGAGTATTCCTCTCCTTTGTAAATAATGAATATCGAATATCAATTATCATTTCAATGTGGAGCAAATGGAGATTTGCTAGATAGACCAATAGCATGAGTTTGGTGGACATGTTCTACTTATTTGATGAGTGCTCAAAGGAAATGTGCTTTGCATATTTTGGGCAATGTACTCTCTTATTCACATAGGCAAAACAAATAAAAGGTTAAGATTTGTGGTTTGCCTTTGATTGTTGATTGTTTGTCAACTAGTGTGGGCCATCCAATCTGTTAAAGAGTTTAATGACTTGTTGGCCAACACAAGAAAGTAAGCAAAGGACTTTCAATTTGATGCTTAGCCTGATATGTTTTATTAACTTTGATTAGGGGACAAATATATGGTTCATTCACAAAAGTTTGTAATTTGAAGAGCAAGTAAAGAAGAGCCACATGTCCTATAAGGGCAACTAGTGGTACAATTGTCTGGTCCACTTAGTGATGTCTCAACTAAGTGACATTTTAGTGCCACTTTATAATATTAAGTATGCGTTACATGTCTTTTCATTCAAAAAGGCAAAACAACAAAAGGTAGGAACTTGCATCTTTGCTTTCCTTGTTTTACCTTGAACTCTTGATCAAAATGTAATATTTAAAATTTTTAGAAGATGGGACATGTGTTGATGTTCCAAAGAGAACCTGTAGACATTAATGGAAATTATTGATAAGATCAGCTCATGCGTGTATCTTGTGTTAGAATAATAAAAGGAAAGGCTTTGCCCTAATGCTTTACATCTTACAAATAAACTATCAAAAGTGAGAAGCGGAGTTGAAGGTAAAGTTGCCATTTGGAACTGAAAATTTCATGAAGTAGTTGCTCAAGTACTCAAAGATGTATATGTTTGAATTCTTTTGCTGTGAAAGGGATACACTTGCCACCTAAGTCACAAGGTTCGAATTCGAATTCAAGTTCGGCAACATTGAAATTCGGATTAAATTCGCCTTATATATAGTAAGTTAAAATTATTTAAAATAAAATAATAATATAGTAAACGTAATTTAGATATTAAAATTTGTAAAATTTTATACATTAAATATTAATAATATAAAATATAAATTAAATATTTTAAAATATTATATTTTAATTTATTAAATGTTGGCATTAAAAAATAAATTCAATAAAACAATAAAAGAAAATAATATTAAATATAAATATGTTCAATCTTAAATTTTTTAATAAAAATTTAATTTAAATAAAATAATTCTTATTATTAAAAATTATCTTTTACTAGAAATATAAATATAAATGACTCGTTACACTTTATAAAGGCATGGATGTAAAAAATAAATCTAATAAATTAAAAATAAATCGATCATTACCTGTCGCCTGAGTGGAGTATGCAAAATTTAAATACATTATAATAAATAAAATTCGGTGCAATGAATTAATTTTTTGTGCCTATGTAAGATTGAGCCTCGAATATGGAGGTACGCAATAGTGTGAAGGCCATGATAATCCTGACTTTCAGGTTGATTTATGCCGGCAGTCATCACGAAAGAGAGAGCATTCGAACAAGATTACAACGTTGCTTTGAGTGCATTCGCGTCGTAATTGCCAGAGAAGGATATAGATTTCACGCAGCAGTTCATTGCTATAATACTTCGAAAAATATGGTGTCGCCGTCTTCAGGCCACATTCTCGGAATTTAGATTGGAACAATGTCATGTCACTTTTCGAAAGAGCCGGTTCTCCGTGATCTGGTTGATCTCAGGGTTTGACGATCAAGAGCTGTTCCTGCAAAATGCAAATGCCGCCAATGATGGAGTTGTTTCTTAAATCATCAGAGATTCTCATATTAACATAAGAGCCAAACATAAATAGATTACAATGAAAGAGACATAATAATCACAGAGACGTGATTATAGAGTTAACTGAAAGAAAGAGATAATCACGAGGACGTGATTATCGACATTATTGAAAAGAAACAAAAAGCAAACTAACAGAGATAACTAAGAGAGATGAGCATTAAAAAAGGAACGGATTGTAGTTCTAATACCCTCCCTTAATGCTTAATCTATCAACTAAAAACTAAGTCTACACATATTGTGTTGGTCATCAAAATGCAAAGTGTGCAGAATCCTTCTGCTCCTTTTGCTCAGTTTGCTCTACTATGTGAGCACTTTGCTGAGATGCTTCCTGGTTGGTCTTTTCATCAACCAACCGCTTTCTGCAATACTCTGTATATGACCATTCTTCCCATAGTAATGGCAAGTAAAAGACTTTGTGGAGCCCTCCTCCGAATCGCCTCGTCCTTTCTGCTAAGCAGACTTGCCTTTGCCAACATCCTTGGTAGTAAATGCTTGTTAAACAGTAGGAGACTCACTGCTGCTCCCAAACTGCTTCTTCCACCGATCCTGCTGCAAAAGCTTGTTGCACATCTCATCAAACTTCAAGTCAACATTGGTGGATGTAATGTTGAGCGTTTCGATGAAGTGCTCCTAGGAACGTGGCAAACTTTTCAAGTGATCACCACCATATCCTCTTCTTCTACCTTACAACCAATGGCCTCCAATTGATCGAGAATATTTTTTACTTTCATCAAGTGCTCTTGCAAAGACACTTGGTCATCCATCATAATAGAAAAGAGCATATTCTTCAGAAAGAAAGCCCTTCCCTTGTTTGAGGTTTCATGAAGATCTTTCAAATGCTTCCAGATCTCCGCAGTTGATTTACCAGAAGGTATTTCTGGTAACATGTCATCGGCGATAGATAATTTAAGAAGCATGATTGCCTCTCGATTACTTCCATCATACTTGTCCTGATCTTTCCCAACAGCAGTGGGACAAACTTCTGTATCGAGAACAAGCGCATCCAGACACTGGTACTGAAAGATGGTAAGCATTCTCTGTTTCCATGTGTTGTAATTCTTTCCATTAAACCTTTGTGAGCTTTCCAACATAATATTGGACAAGGATGCCATCCTTCTCGTTTTCCAAAGCACGAAAAGCGAGGTAAAAAAAACAACAAAATTTTTATAGAAATTTTTTTCCAAAACTCTGTAAAAAAATTTTTGAAGAAAAAATTGTCGAAAACTCTTTGCAAATTTTTATTTTTCCAAAAAATTGTCAAAACTGGCAAAAATAAAATTATTTCTTCATACTGCCAGATAGAAAAACATCTCCACGTCACCAGAGAGATCACAGAGTCCAAAGCATATTCCAAATAAATCAAAAGTCCGCACCTTCCAGAAGGGTACCACGACTCAAAATATAGTCAACCATAAACATTTGAAGCCACACAAACATGCATGTAGCTAGACAAACTGATGCCAGACATACACACACGTAGCTAGGATTCTGTAGAGATAATCACAAGAACAACACCACAGACAAACACGTACCGGCCGACTACACCAACAAGGCTCATAAGACCCTCAAATCTGTGGGAGGCACAAAACTGCAAGCTCGAGTAGGTGAAACTACGTACGACCACACTTCCAGCACGGCTCAAAACAAACATCCTTCACACACAGAGCAAGCACAGAAAGAGGAATTCACTCGCGCATGGACACTTGACCAAGCAACATCAATACACAGAGCCGACACTTGATGCTTGTACATACGAATAGTGGAAATCCCGATCAACTCAGGAAGACGCATGAACAGGCATTAAAACATCTTCAAGTCTCCAAACACGAACAACCACACACTCGACAGTAAACGACTCCAACAAAGCTTTCACGCACATAAAACACAACTTCAGAAAGAGGCTTTGAATGGAGTCGTGCGCACCAGAGACTCCAATTCGCACAAGAGAAGACAAGCTTAAAACAGCTCCAGAAAGCTCACCATCGTCGCACGATGAACACAGAAAGAAGTCGCACCATACTAGATGAAGTCGGCACAAAATCCACACACCGGATTAGCGGTTGAAGATGCAAATAGAAGTCACGGGTGGAAGACTTCAGGCAAACGGAGAGTGACTTCATGAAAAGGCCACGGGAATGATCTTCATGCAAATACAAAGCCGACGCTCAAAAAATCACGAAGAAATCCCGATTGCACTAGACGCACAAGAAATCATGGACAGAGAACACACACTCGGGGATAAGAAAGACATGCCCAGAAAATGAGCAACTCAATCACTCGACACAACCACAAAGTATTATCAAACGCAAACTCACAAAAATGCCAGATCGGTCGCCCGCTCTGATACCATGTTTCATAAATCATCAGAGATTCTCATATTAACATAAGAGCCAAACATAAATAGGTTACAATGAAAGAGACATAATAATCACGGAGACGTGATTATAGAGTTAATTGAAAGAAAGAGAAAGCAAACTAACAGAGATAACTAAGAGAGATGAGCATTAAAAAAGGAACGAACTGTAGTTCTAATATGAGTCGGGGAACCACATGATCTACCAGTTATACCATCCTGTGGGGCAACACGATCAAAAAAAGAAACCTGTATTAAATATATTTGAATTAAAAATCATATCAGATTTTTTTTGTACGAATGCCATGGCGAATTTTAACGAATTTAATAGAAAAGTTTGAAGTTCGCCCAAATTCGAATTTCATGCTTGAAATTCGGCGAATCTTGTGACATCACATAAAATTCAAATATATGTTGAATAAGGGAAGTTAGGGTACATGTTTTTTAAGCTTTGAAGTTGCTTATTCTATGGCTAGTTTTAATTGTATTTGATTATTTGCAAATTTTGAAAGGTATTGACAACCCTAGTGTGCACTAAGTTGTATCTTCAAGTATTTTCTGTTCCCAAAACCATTAATTTAGTAAGCTTATCCATTCTAAATTTCAAGGAAGGCTCCCAAGAGACTTGCTATCCAAGATGTTTCTGAAGTTATTCCCTAGCTTGGTAATAAATGGATGTGTCATTGGAAAGGGGGATGTTTTGGGAGAGTTCTTTAAGGACTTCAAGAGTCATATTAGAGATCCAACAATTTAGTTGCAAGGTGGACAGTTGTTTGAGATCTTATATAATAGAGGAGTTAAATTGCACCCATTATGCAATTTGTTGTTTTTTGACTTTGTCAAAGTGGTGGTGGGCAATTTTTTTTTAGTACTAGAGTTATTTGATTGAACATGCAAATGTTATGATGTAGACACTCATACAATGAAGGAATTAGTAGGGCAAGTAACTTTTACTTAAGTTCTCAACATGGCAACAATTGAAAAGGTTTCTAGTTGACACTTGAGCCTAGTATACCATTGGATTTAAAGGGATTATCATTTTGTATAAAAGGGATAAGAGTATCTACAAGGGAGTGAGACTACCTCATTACAAGGTTAGAGATGATCTTAAAGTTAAAGAAGAAATCCTCAAGGATGAGAATAAGCAAATGGAATTAAGTAAATTTGGTCTATATATCTAAGAAACATACTAAGGATATTGTCAAGTAGTTGGACAAATTGCTGGAAATAAAGTATACCTTGCATTGTCGGCCTTTGTTGTGGATAATGAAAAAAAACACATTGTTTAGATATGAGAAAATTTCGCTGATCAAATTTATAAAGAATTAGTTGAGTTCAAAAGGGAGTTTGCTGCAAAAAGGTTTGAAAGGTATTTTGTCTTGTGCCATATATTCTTGTATACCATGATTGACGATTGGCCTAAATGTTTGTATATTAATTACACATCTCTAGATCTCCCCAAGGGTTAGGTTCAACCTATATAGTTATGGACTTCTCATATATATAGTCATAATAAGTACACTTCATATGCTATGTTTTGTAGATTGCTTTGTCAACCTATTGTTGACAAAACTAGGGGCTAATAGGCTAAGATGACATAAAGGACTTGATTAAGCCTTTCTAGAGAAAACTTGATGGTGAGTTGAAGTACAATTGGGGGTGATTGGTTCTTTTATTCCCAATACATTGTACTTGGAATATTTGGAGCCACCAAACTACCTTGTGAACTTTTGCACATAGTGCCTTCAAGATTTGCTTTGCTTGAAATGATGAGGCAAGAAGATTTAGCTTGAAAGATTCTTTTCAAAGATCATAAGAGGGAAGGCCTTCTTCATCCATCATTAGTGTTTGGAAATTTTACATTCGAGGGTAAATTTGCTTTTGACACAACAAATATTCTGTGGATAGCATGACAATTTACCTTGCAAAACATAGGCCATATGACCATGAGAACTTTGTTGATGCATTATTTAAGAGTTAGACCATGGCAAGGTATGAACATGAATATGATGAAAATTTGGAGTTGTAATGATGGATTTGAGGTTAGAATCAAACAAGAAGCATGGCTGAAAGAAAGAAGAATGTGACTTATCCCAAATATTTGGGAACCCTCCCTCATATCAAGATCCACTTCAAAAAATCAAAGAGTTAATGAGGGATTTGGAGAGATATGGCAAAATGCTATATCAACCTAATATTTCACAAAAGCATGGTAGAGGGAGGAGCAATGTGTTAGTTTTATGATCAGAAATGCAATAAGCAGAAAACTCAACACATGAAACAATGAACACAGTGATTACCCTGGGAAAACCCTCCTACTTGAGGGAGAAAAACCCAGCAACAATATTCTCTTATATATTAGAAGAGAAGTGCAGAAAAGTGCATACAAAATCAGGCCCTAGAATAGGCCGAGTCTCATTTAATGAGAAATAGCACTTCTCCTTGAAGCGAACCTTAGATGCACTAATGATAACACTTCTTCAAAGTCTGATCTGCTGCTAAGAGGCGAACTGCTGCTGAATATATTTGAATTGGAGTGAATTGATTGCATGATCAAATGAGAGGACTTCATCCTCTTTATATACAAAGCTGGGCGGCCTCCCCTCTAGGTCGGCCCTTAGAAAATATAATTTATTTATGAAGCAAAGGCCAACCTGCCTTTAATTAAGAGAAAATAGCTCTCGAAGCTATAAAACACTAACACTCCCTCTTAGCTAGAGAGGTATTTTCCAGATATCTTCGTCATGGAATCTCTCAACATGACGCCCACAATGGCTACGCCCATTTGTGGAAAACTACATCTCAATCTCAGAGATGTACAAGGGTTCATCATGGAGTCTCTCAACATGATGTCCACAATGGCTACACTCATTTTTCCGTGGAAAATACATCTCAATCTCAAAGATGTACAAGGGTTCATCATGGAGTCTCTCAACATGATGTCCACAATGGCTACACTCATTTGTGGAAAACACATCTCAGTCTCAAAGATGTACAAGGGTTCATCATAGAGTCTCTCAACGTGATGTTGTCATGGGGTCTCTCAACATGACGTCCACAATGGCTACTCCCATGTGTGGAAAGAAATACATCTCAGTCTCAAAGTTGTACAAGGGTTCATCACAAAGTCTCTCAACGTGATGTCGTCATGGAGTCTCTCAACATGACATCCACAATGGCTACTCCCATGTGTGGAAAGAAACACATCTCAGTCTCAGAGATGAACAAGGGCTTGCACCTCATATTTCTTTGTCTCAGAGAAATATACACTACAAGGGCTTTCACCTCATATTTCTTCGTTTCAGAGAAATATACATTACAAACAAATCTTCATGATGATGTGACTCACTCTGAAGCTCCAAGTACTTGCATCAACCTCTTGACCTCCTTGTCCAAGATTGCTTGCAATGCTTGCCTTAGAGGAACAGTTTCCAATGCACACCTTCTGGATTATTGACTTGCAAGAGTCAAGGACTGTCCTCCTCGACCTCATCCCAGATCACCCTATTTTGAATAGGTTTGCGGAGCTACCAATGTCAAATCCAGATTGACTGTCTTGTGCAATTTTGTTCTTTGTAGTTAAAGAGGTCTTCCAAGGATTTTAACACCGGCCTTGCAACAGTGCAACCCACTTAGCTGAAACCTTCACTTCTTCTTAGTGAGTTACTCTAGTTCCTCGAGACATAGGACTCCATTTGTTGAACACAAAACTCCCTCTAGATCCTTGCCTCAATACAAAGATTGCAAAAATCCTCTGGAAGTGAACTCCCCTCCATTGACAGATCTTAGAACCTTAATCCTCTTCCCGACAAGATCTCAACTCGTGCCTAGAATTCTTGGAATCTAACTCACTCTGAATGGCAAAAGAGTAATTGAGGGATGAATCCATATCCATTTGCTCCTTGATGCATCTTGCATTTAAAGAGATTAATAATAGTTCATAAAATCAAACTACCTCGAAGAGGAATATATACACCAATGTTAGTAGCATACATGATTCATTATTTCCAATGTTATTGTATGAATTATTATTGACTACATGATTATTTAAATTCATGATCATTATTCGAAGGTACAAACATAAAATACTTATCTCTTTATTGTTGATCAATTTAGCGATGCCTTTTCAGATTTTGATCTCCATATCTTTCCTTGCTATCAACACCACAGTCTCTTTCACCATATCAACCACCACTATAACGATCCCCTCCAAGATGATCTCCACGACTCGTACCAGCAAGCAAGGCTAGCGTGAAAAAAAGGAAAAAGTTGGGAGTTGGATGCTATGTGTTGGTTAGTGATCATTGAGCATGCATCACAACCTTACTGCCAACACCCAAGCCGTTGTCACCCAGGCAACTTGAAGACAAACGAACAGTACTACCCAACTCACCACCAACGTGATCCACCATTGATGTTGCATTAACCCGAAGTGCTACCTCTGTCCAATTACTTCAAAAGACTGAACAAGCTTCAGTTCTCCGCCTGTATTTTATATTGCTTCTTCCCTTGATTGAATAATCACCCAGACTTCCAAATGCTCGATGGCTATCAAGAGTATTCCGGCTACAACCAACTAGAGCAGCAATCTGTACAAATTCGTTCACAAGCATCATTTGACTCTGTCGCTCAAATAAACTTCACGAGTTGCTTTCCCATCCACGCAACGGATGAGTGTTTGACCCTCTAATCAGATCTGAAACTCTTTACAATTCTGCTCATAGGTCTACAGGTATTTTCCCTTTAAGGTCTGCATAAAATGTCCTTCAATTCTGCAATAGATAGTCTTTAAATCTGCAACAACTCGCCCTTGAAGATCTGCACTTAAGTGTACCACAATTCACCTTTTAGGTCTGCAAAAAATTAGCCTCAAGATCTGCTCTTAAATCTGCTAGAAATCGCCCTTTAGGTCTTCAAAAATTCGCCTTCAAGACTGCTCTGAAAAACACCTTATATCTGCTTCTAAGGTATGCTCCAAATCCGCTATCGATGGAATGATATTTAATGAAGAATGCTTAGACAAATCTGATCAGATCTTTTCTAAACCCGCTCTGATACCATGTTAGTTTTATGGTCAGAAATGCAATAAGCAGAAAACTCAACACATGAAACAATGAACACATTGATTACCTTGGAAAAACTCGCCTACTTGAGGGAGAAAAACCCAGCAACAATATTGTAATGTCCCCGATTTGGAGGTGAAGAAATTTAATTAATTAAGTTGTCCAAATTAATGTTATTTCATAAGGACAGCTTAATTGATTATTTTAATTAAAGTATTAAATTAATTATTTGTAAAGTTATTCCAATAAATTAATATCAAAAGGATGACTTTATATTCAATTAATTTAATAAAGTGACTTGAGTGAAAAATAAAAGAATATTATAAAGTCACTTAAAAGAATAAAATATATCTTTTATCCCACATTGCCAAGAAAAGTGTGTGAGCTCTCCCAGGAAAAGAATAAAAGGATATTAAGGGCTCTTTTTTGGGGATTATGTTTTGACTTGGCTTTTTGCGTATTGAGTTTATCTCTTGGTTGAAGACAAATTTCAGTCCATTCAAGGTGATGACCCCTTGATACCTAGGGTTTGGAGATGGCCCCATTCCCACTTTGAGAGGTGGATACAATCAGTGTTCATCATAGAGCTTATTTGAGGCACATTTTGGAGACATTTCTGCATACTTCCAGTTAGGGTTTTTGCATTTTCAGAATTTGGTGGAATTCAATATTGTCTTGAAGCTGCATATTACATCCTTGGAGGAAAATCGATTGGGATTGCATTGGAGATATTGTTGCAGATTGAAGGCATCATTTTTGGCATGTTCAAAGACGATTTTGGCACTGCTGTTATCAAATTACAGTCATAAAGCTGCAGACCTGGAACCCACAATTTCATTCATATCTTGCTATGGAGGGGTCGATTCTTCATGGGTATTGAGTCGCTTTATTCCTTGGTGTGTGGCAACAATTATTGGTGCTTTGGGGAAGCGATTAGTGTTCACATGTATTTATTTATACTAGAGGCTGCAAGTCTGAAACAGGGGCGGCTCCATGAAGGGACTGTAATGGCTTGTGAAGACTTCATACATTGCATAAGAGGCTACTATGTCTTCATCAAATGGGAGAGCTTCATAACCAGGTTCTTTAGTGATCACTTCATTGCATTGTAATGTTATTTTCAGTCCATTTGCATTGGTATTTAGGTGCTGCTGTAGGTAATTATTTATATCAGATGTTGGCATTGTATTGAATATACATTTGTAAGCTAAGAGTCTTGGCTATCTATATCAGCATTGTATTTGAATTTGCAATCAGTAACGGAGGGATAAGTTGCATGCCAATCATTTGATGTAATGACTATATGTATTTTGTTCATAATCTGCATATTAGAATGTATGCCAATTGTTTGTTAAAATGCCAATTGGCTGTAGGTGCACATTTCTCATATAGAATTCATATATATGCATTGTAAAAAACCAAAAGAAGTTGCAATTGCATTTAGTTCTTCACCTAGATATCTTAGAAGTCATTTGCAAGCATTTCAAATATAATTGAAGTCATTTCAAGCTAGCATAACCAGACTGAAGCTACAAATCAGCAAGTCAAGAGGTTGCGTAAGAAGTGTTTGACAATATTCCTTGAGGCAAACTAAGGTCAGAACTTGTAAGGAACTATCTACAGTGGTTTAAGAAGTGTGTAAGCATTGTCATTTTGGTCTATCCTTCTCCTTTAGGTGAAAAATCCTAAAGTGTTAGAGGGCATTAGTAACTAAGATCCTTGTTTCGCATTTTGGTAACCCTTACGAAATTCCTTGAGGGAAAATTTTAGATCAGAAGTAACAAGGGATATTACAAATATTCTCTTATATATTAGAAGAAAAGTGCAGAAAAGTGCATACAAAATCAGGCCCTAGAATAGGCCAAGTCTCATACAATGAGAAATAGCACTTCTCCTTGAAGGGAACCTTAGATGCACTAATGATAACACTACTTCAAAGTCTGATCTGTTGCTAGGAGGTGAACTGCTGCTGAAGATATTCAAATTGGAGTGAATTGATTGCATGATCAAATGAGAGGACTTCATCCTCTTTATATACAAAGCTGGGCAGCCTCCTCTCTAGGTCGGCCCTTAGAAAAATATAATTTATTTATGAAACAAAGACCGACCTGCCTTTAACTAAGAGAAAATAGCTCCCGAAGCAATAAAACACTAACACTGTGTTAGAGGAGAACCTATCTCTACAAATACTAGAAGATATACCATTGAGAGTTGCATTTCTTGCAACATTGAGGTTATGTTTGCTACCTTTAAGGATTGGACTTCTAGTAGTGCCATGTGAGCCCCTAACATTTGATTGAAGACTCACAAACTAAGGAAGTGATAGAAAATGTGCCTCAAAAGGGGAAAAGGTTATACAAATTGGTCCCCTAGGTGGAGCTTTTCCAAGACATGAAAGAAAACAATGGTGGCCACAAATTCTCATACATTGTTAGGACAATATATTGTTGAAGCTGGTATAGATGATCTCAAGTTAAAATCTCGTGAGGAATTTATGGAAGATGACCGGTTTATAAGGACTCCTAAATTCAGGTGATTTGCATTGATGGTCAAAATTGGATTGTACAAAAGATGCCCTCGAAAGAATGCCTCTTTTAGTATCCTCTGACTTGCTCCTAATTTAGGGAACTCGAATGTTATTGCGTGCAATCACACAATCCTCAGGAAACATGGCAATGTACATGTACCTTTATTTGCTAGCAGCCTTAACACTAGCATGACCAAAATGCAACTCTCTCAAGAGAATTCTAGGACTATCTCTAAAACATATCCTTGCCTCCAAAAAGGAGGTCACTTTAGTGCATATCCCAATAGGTGCTTTTTTAGTTGAAGACGAGTACATGAATTGGCAAGAGGTAACTGAAGACTGAAGACTGAAGACTGAAGAGATGCAGATGAGCCACTTCAAGTACCTCAATGGACTTTCAGTTCTGTTGTTTTATCCAATATGATGTGTTTGATAATGGTCAAAACTGGCACATGTACACAGTCCTATGATGATGAGTTCAACAGTGGTTGAACTGTTGAAAAATGAGTGGATCATTATGCATCGTTCGTAAAGTCATGTAATCTCTTAAGTGATTTGCATCATAAAATTCACTTGAGACTTGTTAGGTTAGCATTTCATTTAAATATTTTTTCTAGGCACTTTATTAGCTTGCTTGCTCTGTGAGAATCTTTCTATTCGTGAGAGGCCTTCCTCATCCCCGCTTATATTTTCTATAAATTTTGCAACTTCATTTCATTTTATATAGTGAACAAAGTTTTTATATAAAAATTGAAATCAATCTTTGCTTTTAAAAAGAGTTTTTTTTGAATTTTCTTCATGGTTGCTACAAACTGGTTTAGAACTGATCCAATATTTAGTTTTTAGTGCTATTCTTGTAGTTTTTGACTCTCAAATTTTATGCTGTGAAGATCTCATTTCAGTTTTTCGAGTCTTTAAATATTGTAAACTGGAAACCAGAAGAATGGTCTGCAAGAACAATCCATTTCCATGAAGCTTTAGATTGTTCACCAGGAACCTATCTGTTGCAGATATTCTTGTAATGTTTCCTCTGTTTCCGCTTTACCCTGTCCTGGTGTTTGCCATATGATGTCTTGGATCTCATGTTTGCCTGTCCATGATATCCATTTTTTTGGTAAAAACTTACTATTTTCTTTATATAATTCTACGTTACCTTTAAATATGTGTCTTTATAATTTTTTAGAGAATCTTGATTGAGCTTCATTCCTCACAAGTGACTTGTAATTCTTATGAGTTTCTTTTCCTTTTTTAATAGAAATCCAGTCCAAAGTTGCAGATTAAATTCAACAAAAAGATGTTTTCTGTCTTAAAGCTTTTCATATGTTTGTATAACTGGAGAAAGGCTTCGGAATCGCATGGCCTCACCTTAGAAGCAGCCAAACTCCTGCATTCGCACTTGAATGAAGTTTGCAATCTAGTTTGCTGTGACCTTTTGCATCTTGGGGTTTCTTAATGGATTCCAATCTGAGCTAGTGTAATGATATCTTTGCATTTCTATTTGAGCTGTTTATAAATTACAGGCCTTGCTGCATTATTTTCAGAGTTGTCAATCCACTACTCTTGGAAACATCTTGGAATTGTTTTACATTAGTTTTGAGATATGAACTGCAAGATGCCAGTGTAGAAATATTATGCATAATAATATCTGCAAAATATGATAACATGCAAATATATATATTAAAAATAATATGAGCTTGGAAATTGTTTGTAATGTGCAGGAGCATGGTTCAAGAAAACATCGTGGAATTGGTTTTATTACTTTTGAGAGCTCAGGTAAGGAGGTGTTTCTAAATTAGATGGAACTGTTGAATTTTGATGTTTGATGGTTTCAACTAGGAATTCTTGGCTCGAAATTGCTGATTTTGCAGGCATTTTTATTTTTGAAAGGTTTTTGTTGCTGATGTTTATTAATTGACAAAATCTCATTAGGTTAGAGATTACATTTTTGGACATAACTTGATTTAAAGCAGACTTGATGTTCTTCCCCAATCTGAGGTCCTAATAAATTTGTAAACATGCACAGCAAACCTGGTTGCACATTTTAAAATTGCTTTGCTAGCAAAACAAGCAATCAATGTAATGCAAGTTTCTTTCTATGTTAATTTTTGCATTTGATTCACATATGATTTCTTTTTTGATCAGATAAAACATTCATGTTAATTATGTTATTTTATAAACAACCATTCTGTCCATAGAGAGTGTTTATAATAAGGTTCCACTCTAAAAATGTTCAACCGAAGTATAAATTGCTAGTGTTCAAGTGAAGGTTCATTTTGTTGCATACACAGATATGTTGATTTTGGTCCCAGCAAATTTAGACACTTTTCAAGTTTTGCCAAGTCAATGAAGTTTGCCAATTGAATGATTCCATATCACATAGATAACTACACAATATGTAAATCTGAATAATTTTAAAACTACAACCTGACAGAGATTTCAATAACTAGAATAAACATGAATGAAATGTAGCTATGCTTTTTTGGATTCACTTCATTAAGATGCCAATTGTTGCCATCATGGTAATCCACATCATCCATATTCCATATAACCTTTAGATACTAATTACATTTTACTTAATTCTGATCTTATTTTCAATCTCCATATTGAAATGTTTAATTACTACAGTTTACTCCCAATTCTTGTGCAGGTTTTGTAGCACTGCATTTTGCAAGTAAATTGTTAAAAAATGCTACATAAAATTGTAATTCATATTTATCCTTAAGTGAGAAATTGAACTTTGGAGTGTTTGAACCAGTATTGTCTCAGACAATCAAGTGGCAAATTACTTCAGTGTGGGTGCCCATTGGTGATAGATCATTTATTAGTGTAGAAAATTCTTGCTAACATTATTATCACAAACTGTGTCTCTTGAGGATCTAACATAAGATGGACCAATTTTCCACATACTTAGCTTGTGTTATATCCTAGGGTTTTTCTAGAATGCAAATCTCAGAAATATGATGGATGTAATGGCCTAGGGTTTATGCACATCACAGAATTATAATTGTAATCTCTTGTTTGCAATAATCACACTTACAGAATCTGGAAGTACAATCAGAGATACGCATACAAGATAGTGCCCAAACACAGATAACAGATCCAGATCTGACCTTTCAACAATAATGGACACATACAATTGATAGTGCAAACACAATTAATGGGAAATTGCAATTGACCTGTTCTGAAAAAAATACGACGACTGAATATACATGACGCTATTTCCCGGATAGTGCTGGGTCTGCCTTCCAAATAGGTCGTAAAACTGGATAGTTGAGGCGTGAAACACTCAACTATCGCTGCTCAGATTGCTGTCCCTGACTGCAGTGATTTCCAGGGGACCAAAAAACTCTTTATAATCAGCACCAAATCTCCGAACTGTGGTCTATGTGTTCCCAGGTCGGCAATGTACAGGCAGATCTGATCCTTGCTGGGCTGAAATGCCCTAGTTCACTAAGTGTCTCCAATCAAGCTCCAATTCTGTTCAGATCTTTGAATAGAATCAGCAGAGTGGTAGGGTTGGCCTGCTACCAGCAGCTCCTGGAAATTACATGTCCAAACACCTTCACATGATGGCACAGCTCCTGGGCACAATTCAATAATGAGTTACAATGGAACCTCGGGGGCAGAATGAATGCAAATCAATTGGAGTTTGATAAGACAAGGTTGGAGTTTTCGTCCAGACCTTGAGTTGACTGCTAGGATGGGTGTCCCAACAGCAAACTTGGAAATTAATCCAAATTGTTACCAAAATCCATAACCTCCTCCAGTGCCCATAATGCCCTATTAATAGACCTCCAGTTGAAACGTGTGGTCCCGAAAGTAGGCACCCAAGTTTTAAATTCAAATTTAGTTATTTATTTAGGTGCCCAAATTCAAATTCAAATTTATTTATCCATATATTTAATTTTAGCATCTACTTATATATATATATATATATATATTAAATAATGGTGTTTAAAAACACCTTTTAGGTCAGCTGGGCAGGATTAATTTTATAGGGACACGACAGCTTGATTGTGGATGTTTCCTTTTGTCTATATAGTATATCCTCTTTATCTTTTTTTATAAATCCTTTACGAACTCTCTCTCTTGTGATGGTGTTGTGGACTTTGCATCTTTTATTTCATACTGGTTTTATGTGTATATGATTCTTTGCAAAGATAATGTTTTAGTTCTATTTGGAAGCCAATAAATTGTACAATTTAAATTCATTTTAATGCCCACAAATGACTACCATAATAGATTGCTCGAGTTCAAAAGTACTTGGAGTTATGGTAGAGAAATGCCAGGGATGGAAAAGGGCTGGATTTTGGAAAACAACTAATTATGTAAGGATTCAAAAGTAACTAGGAGGGATAAATCTCAAAGCGGTTAAAGCTCAAAGCATATGATCCAATGACATAGATTCAGGTTTGAGAAAACATTTAACATTATGATACAAGTAATAATCATGTAAATAAGCAAACAAGACTAGTGGAAGATTTTAATCAAGCACAAGTTTATGGCATGCGTGAAGTTAATTGAGATCAATGCTAGAGCTGGAGTACAAGATTGTTAACTAACATTTTCAGGCATCTGTAATGAAGTTAGGGTAAAAAGATGTGACAACATAATCATACACTACAAATGAAAGGGCCAAAGTAGGATGTGATAATGTCTAGGGTTGATAATTTGGAAGTTAGTAGAAGTATATTCCTCTCCCAAAACTTGTCCTAGGACCTAAGGTCAATGATTGTGAATGTTAACTTGTAATGTATGCCTGTCCTTAAGATCTGGTTTGTGCTTAAGAGAACTAAGGTCCTCAGTGCCTAAGTGAAGTAGATCCACAGTTAAGAGAGGGCTGAGATGGTTGGGTAGCCATACACAAAGGCTAAGTCACTAGGTTTGAATTCGAATTCGAATTCGAGTTCAGCAACATTGAAATTCAGATGAAATTCGACAAGCAAAAAATTCGAAAAGTATAAAATTTGGATCAAATTCGCCTTAAGTAATTTTGATGTTCTAAAAATATAAGTAATAATCTTAAAATAAGTAAAAAAATAATATTAATATATTAATATGTTTAAATATATTAATAAAGTTAAATACAAGCGAAATAAATAATAAATATGTTTAAAAATATAATTTAAATTTTAAATATTATTAATATACAAATAATAAATAAATTAAATTATATATTAAATAATAAATATAATATAATAAAAGTTTATTTTATTTATTTTAAAATATTAAATTTTAACATTATAAATAAAAAACAAAATTAAATAATGAATGGACATTAAATTAAATTTTAGGCTTTTTCACGAAAGGTTTAGTTGCAGCAGCTCCACGCAGTTGCCAAGGCTCTTCGGAATTTCACCGCTTAAATGATTACTGACCAGGTCTTTTTCCATATTGTGGGGCATTGAAAATGAATGAACTATATTCTGCAGGTTTGCAATGGCGAGAGGAATGTTACCATATAGCAGATTGTAGCCGACAGACAGATCTTAAAGACATAGTCCGGGTTTCGCTATTCACGGAGGCCATCCATCATCGCAATTTGGTGCTTTGTATTTCAAATTATATTTTATTTAAAAAACCTATGCCCTTTACTCAAACGAATATAGGCGAATTTCAACAAATTTTTAATCCTGTATCGAAAATCATCAAATTTCGAACCTAATGGTTGAAATTCGGCGAATGCGGTGACTTAGAACAAAGGGGATATCATCTCACCCATATGTGCCTTAAGTGTTAGTCATCAATATGCAGAGGATGCATAATCCCTTGAACCTCTTCGATGGGGTAAAAGAAGGTAGTCAATTAGTTAATCCTAGGGTTCTCTCATAAAATCCTATGCCTGAGAGTGACAATCTCTAAGAAAAAGGGATAGACATGTCAAATCAGGGGAGTGAAGCATGTGTATAGAGGACCTTCATGGTCTTTATTCCTCAAATCTCATTGCAGAATTGGCATTTGATGATTCTCCATGCCCTATAGAAAACAAAGGTAAATCAATTCTATTTAACAAAGATGATTGTCTCAACTCACAAATGGTGAGACTTATCCTTAGCATGTCAAGTAGGGTCCTTGAACCATGGGAACAATAATGGTGGAGATTGTCAGGCTAAATAGTTGTCCTATTCATAATCTGAATAAATTGCTTGACATAGATATCTAGTTGGTGCTGATTGGTGCAGGAGAGTGGTTCTCTCAAACATGTATGGACATACTCTAGATATCCTCTTTGATATCTATATTGACTTTATGCTTTGAAGGGAGTAGGCAAGGAGTGGCATCCGAGGGGTATTTGATTGGAGGGAGTTGATCAATAGAGATGCTGCCAGTTAATTTTCTTGTATTCTTTTGGTGCAAACAAATATGACAATGAGTTTGAGATGAGTTCAAGAAATGTTACTACTATATTTTCATACAAAATTGGCTGATAAAAAAAGTTCTCACAATTTCCACAATCCACTCCTAGTAAGAATTAATAGAAATGAAATATGAAGCATGTTTAGTGCGACAGAGCAATGTTAAAGATGTCAAAGCCTTAATTTTTCAATTATACCCACCATGATGAGAAAATATCCATAAACCTTCTATTGCTTTGAGTATGATAATCTTCCATTATTAATTATTATTGTCAAGTAAGGTTGCATGTCATCTTGTTTGTCAGGCAAAGGTGTAGTTGCAAGTTGGACTTTGTGAGGTTTATGTTTTGAAGGCCCAGGTTAATATACAAGGAGACATGTTGTGGTTAGCTGTTATACCATCGCTGTAATGTCCCCTTTCTAGCCAGTGGTTTGGGAGTTAGGGGTTAGCCTATGACTACTTTCCCGTAGGCTAGTGAGATGTTTAGGGGACCTTATTGGGGAGATTTTGGCTCTTCAGTAGGCTTGATCTTTCATTCCGACATATTCAACTTAGTGATCTGGTATTTGGTTGGTTGGCCGTTTGAAGGTAGTTCAAGAGTTCACCATTCATATTTGCTATTTATAGTAAGTAATATTAGGCTCAGTGGTGGCACACTTGCAATTGGTAATGGTGACAGGACACTCACAAGGGATTATTGCTATATTATTGCCGGGAGTTATTAAATTATTAAGTCACGTTACTTTAATGGTATTCTTTTATTAAAGTGACTTTATGATTTAATGATATAAAGTTACTTCTAATAAAGTACTTTATAACTTGGCCATTATTAAAGTAATAAAGTAACTTTATTGAAATAATACATTTTAAGTTACTTTATTAATATTTAAGTGAAGGGGACGCTTTTCAAAGATGCCATTAAATTAAATCATTTAATGGCCAAGTGAGGCGTTGGATTTTGAGAAGGCAATAATTGATATTTCATTTAAAAGTGAGAATTGCCAAGATTAGGGCGTAGGGTTTGGAGAAGGATAAAGAGCAAAGAAGATCTTATTCATTTATCCAAGTTATCATTTACAAAACAAAATTTGAGCAACAGGTTTGCAGGTATGAAGTTTCAAGCTATTCAGCGGATAGAAACCCTCGAATAGGACGGAGTCTATAGGCGTGAAAGATCACCCAAGGTCTCTTGTTTGGATGGTTTCATACAGAGATCATCATCTGAGCATTCACAGATTTAATTCAGTTAATTCAATCAGCAGTTTTAGTATTTCATCAGCAGATTAGAAATAAGACAGAGGTCAAATCAGCAGTTGCACATTCACGTGGGAATTAATCATTTGCTCTCTTGCCTGGCACGATAGAGACCACTATTTGCAGGCCGTACAAGGGCAGGTTGGCCATGTTTGCAGGCCGTACAGTCTGAAACACCAAATCAGGTTTCCAATGCAGTAGAATGACATCTTTTTGTACAGCTATGAGAGAGGGACATGGGAATTCTTGGAGTCAAACGCCCCTGTTTGAAGATTGCAAATAGGCACAATCAAGACGTCCAGGTCCAATCGGCAGATCAGCAGCCTTTTCAAATGTGAATTTGACCAAATCACAGTTTGGCGCCTAGGGTTTGAGCCAATAATTGCTGGTTTTTAATAAATCAGACCTGCAGCAGTTACAATCAGCAAATGGGTATGTTTTGATTGTGTTTCAAATCAATAAATATTACTGAGTTCTCATTCCTTTATGCAATTTCCATTCTGTTATTGTATTATTGCAATTTATTTCAATTTCCAGCACCATTTCCGGCAAAACCAAAATAAATAAATATCAGAATACAAATAAAAACAGAAAAAATCAGATTTGAAACCCCAGGGGGACATCTCAATCACCTCCAGCTTCGAGTCATTGTGACCTTTGATAGACGATGTATTATTGCCTTGTTGTCCTAATTACTGAAGAAGACACTCTTGCTACTTTTCTAGCAATGGACAGGGTAATACATTTTAAACAAGATCATTCCATGCGATTTTGCACATGATTAGGATTTGTGATTGGCCTGGCATCGTCACATGCTACATCCTTATGGGAGATGTGGTTATGTAGTGAATAAATCTTTTATACATGCAGATGTAAACATTGTGTGTGATTGCAATGTCTCATGTAGTTAATCAAACTAGCACTGAATAAGTGCTGTAGTTGGATTGAAGTTAATTTGTTGAGCAGGCTTAAAGATAGTATGCCAGAGATTTGGTTTGTGGCTGCCTCATTTAGGAAACCAAGAGAAACCTGAAAACATGAATCAAGCATCACAACAGACGGATGGTGTGCTAGCTAGCAGTATCTCATAGTCAACTCAAGGGAGCTCCAAAAATGAATAGAATAAGTCTATTCTAACTCAAGGGAGCTCTAAAAATGAATAGAATAAGTCTATTGTATTTCAGGGGGTGCTGCAGCAAATTGTCAACTCCACTTTGTTTGTGATTGTTATCTAGATTGGATGACATACCGCTTTATTTACTCTATTACATGCATTGGATGTTTATGTACTTTTCTGAGTTATTGATCCTAGTATGGGTTCAGGTTCAGATTTGCGGGTTTGGTCGGGAAAAAATGGGGTTGGGTTTGTCCTTATAAAAACATATAAATCAGAGACATAAATATTTGCAGCAGTAATTAAGTTCAGAATACCACATGGCATCATACAATAAACAAAACCACTAGAAAAATAAAAGATATTGTAATGTCAATTAGTCAAAATTGAATGTCATGATATGAATTAAAATTAAAAATAATAATGTCAAGTGTCAACAACCAGCTATCACTGATCGATTATCAGAATCATATGGGTCTTGAAAATATCCTCATCACCCTCCATATTAGATGATGTAGGTATTGGTATATTAGAACCACAAACAGTGCTATTGCTATTGGCGCTCTCATGCTTGCTAATTGGCTTGTTCTCAACAGCAAGCGCAAAAAGGAGGGAAGTAGTATCATTCAAGTATGTATGCTTTGGCTCAATACCTCTTTTCCTTGTGGCCATTTTGTTGTTGCTACTTTGTTTGTGTGAAAGGAAGTGCAAGTTGGAATTTATACACGAAGTCCTCTACCTTTTTTTATTGCAATTGGTTGCACTTTATTGAGTGGATGAAAGAGTATGTGGTTCGATTTCGCTTAGATGTAGAAGAACTAACAACCTATTAAGACAAAATTAGAGATTTAAGAGTTATATAATTAAAAATTTTGAAATTATAAATGAAACTAAAAAGATAAAGGGATTTTTTTTCTTTTATAAAACAAACTTGTGATAAAATTTTGATTGCAAGAGGTTGTTGGTGTGTGAATAATCATGGAAGTACCACCAACTATGAGCATTGACCTTAAACTTGCCATGAAGAGCATGAACACTAAAGTCATTGGAGTATACAAAATCCATGAACTCAATTCTAATTGCATCCCTTATGTTAGGATCAATGAAGAGTCTACGAAGTGCTGCCTTGTACTCTTTGTTGAATTCAAGATCTCTCTATGGTGCATTTTTTGTTGACACAAAGGATCTTAACACTCTAATATTTGGGACTCAATGCAAAGGCAAGAAGATGTTGTGGGTAGTCATTATGTTCCATCTCTCTTCAATAATTTTGTGTAGTTGTTTGAACAAAGTTTCTTTAGGATCTTGCTCTTTTGCATTTATGATGTCTTTCATTTTCTCAGTCATTGAGTTGATGCCCTAATATATTTCTCCCAAACAAGGCCTATCTATGTCAATATAATAGATTCTACTCAATATGGGCTTGGTGAAACTAAGGATATATTCAACATGATCCCACCTAGTGTAATCTAGGATTTTCCTCTTCATATTTGCTGCCCATGGAGTGCTAGATTGCCCCCATATGGACCTATTTTGGTTGAATGTTTGAGAGTGCCTCTTGAACCTTCACAATTTGTCTTAAGATAATTTGTGTTGGAGGTAAGATGGGTCTCAACAATCTATTCAACTGAAATCATTAAAAAAAAAAGATTATTAACTTATTAAAGAAGAAAACATGAACTTAATTTAAAAAAATGGAAATTACTAAAGTGAAACATATATATTAAACAATTTAATAAATATTATAGTTTCACTTATTTTCAATAGCTTTAATTTCGAGAATTTAATAAATTTTATTGTTTCATTTATTTTCAGCATCTCTAATTTTGAATATTCCTTGTGACATGGTGGTTGGTGAAGAACATTTGGATCTTTTTAGCTAGGTGTACACTTGTTTGTTCCAATCAATTTTGATGCTAATTTTTTGTAGCATAAGGTTGAGGGAGTAGACCACACAAGTTGTCCAAAAGGTTTGTGATTAATGCTCCTCAATTAATAAATTGACTGCACTACAATTTTTGGTGTTGTCTAGACTCTATAATGACTTTAAAAACATTGCGAGACGCCACTTTCTCAATGGCTTGATAGAGAATATTTGCAACAAATTCACCATCTCTATTTTCCCCTCACAATCGCCTTTAAAAGCGTTACCTAGAGGATATTATGACATTGATCAATGGCCAATTTTTGGAATCCTTGCATCCACTAGAAATGATGGATACCCTTGTCTCAGCTCAAGAATCCCATATGGGCTTCAATGACAACTTTACAAACTTAACCTTCTTTTCCCATAAGGTGCTACACACCTCAAAACTTGGGCCCTTATATCCTTTTGGAGGCTGATTAATTGTTTTAACTGTTTGTTGCCAATATGGTGAGTGAGCATCATTGAAAGCCAATTTGTTTGCATAGACATGTCTGGCAATGTGTTGACAATCTCACAAGACTCATTGTGAGTACCATTTCCAAAGGTCCCTTTGATCTCTTTCATGTCTAGGTTACAATTTGTTCTTTAGGTATGGCCAAAATTGGATTGCTCTCTATAGGATGAAGATTAGATGGTGTTGGAGGGGACTTTAGTCCTTGAGGTGCTTTCTTTAGCTAATGATGAACTGATTTATGGTCTGCTGCTTCATCTGCTTTGTCTTGCTCATTATTATATGTAATGACTTGCTTTGATGGAATGAGTACATTATTTTTTCTTGGGCAAGTTTTGATGCCCACCCTAGGGGATGCCATATAAATGGGCTTTCATCTAACCATATGAGCTTGAATACTAAACATCACAAGTATTGCAAAAAATCCAAATATAACCTCCACCACTTGGAATCTGTTGTACCATATTAACATGTTTCCAATGGGGAGAAATTGGGTCAGTTTTAAGGTGGGGTTGGCTCACAAAGGTTGAACTGGTTGCCATTGTAATCCCTATGGCAACATGTTCAAAACAAATGAAATATATATTCATAGAAGAAAAGAAAAAAACAAGAATTTGAAAAGAAAACAAAATTGTCAGAAAAAAAACCTCCTCTTTTGCAAATATCTTTGTTGTAAATGAGCTCTTTCTCATGCGTAGGAGTAGCAAAGCAATCTCTTTGAAACCTTCATTGATCAATCTTCAACTCTATTTGTTTGACGGCAAAGCAGAAATGAATGTTAAGCAAAAATGAATGACTTCTTTGTTTTGCAATCACAATGAGATAAACTACCTTGGAATTGAAATGCCTTGGAATGAGGTTTTAGGGTTAGGGATTTGTTGCGGGTTCCTCAAATTTTGTGTGGGTTTGTTTTGGGTTTACTTTGGTTGTTCAAGACGAACCCCTTACATTGGAACGTGTCCCCTAACATAGAATTATTATATAATGGAAAAGAGATTGCTGCAGTCTTGAAATAAGGTGTGCAAGATGATTAGTCTTGTAAGGTAGGTGATTTTTTTAATTGTACGATAGATGATAGTATTAAAGATTGATCATAGAATGCCATCATCTATAATGAACACCAAAGCATCGTCTATTGGAGTTGAAGATTGTTGTTTATGAAATTAAGACAAAATAGTCTTATAGAAGACACATGAAAATTGCAAACAAATAGAGTTTTGAATTTAGGCACTTGAGGTGATCAATTTCAAAACACAAATGGTTGTTTTAAGTTCCTTAGAAATATAAATCGCAAAAAATTGCGATTTATTGTAGAAGTCGTGTATAGTTTGGTTTTGCAATTTTCCCCAAAAAATCCCAATTTTTAAAAATAAATCACAATTATTCTTTTATTTTCTTTTTTCCACATAATTGTGATAAAATTGGAAAAATCATGTGTAGTCTTCAATATTTTCTTTTTCTTTTTATAAATATTATGTTTTAATCATCTTTATTTATTTATCATATATATAATATAATAGTTTTATTTATTAAATAATATTTATTTTCTGATAATATGCTTGGTAAGGGCTTACAACTATGGAAAACAAATGGGCTACAACCCTAGGATGTTGGTGCCAAGAAGGCTACCATGTCCACCAAAAAGCACCAAAGAACAATCTTTGCAAGGAATAGACAAGGAGTCGATTTATAACCGGTATCAACAAAAAAGCAAAAATTACTTATCCCAACATAACACCATCATTGAATAGACAACCACTCAATGCAAACTAGAGTTTGAACATCAAGAACCCAACACCAAAAAACCAGAGGCATAGGAGCCAAGGAGACAGGCCCCTTGGCTTCAAATTAACATTCATACATTTAGAACAAGATAAAATAGTACCTGGCATCAAAACCTTTGTAACTTTGTTAGAATCCTCATTGTCACAATGTTCAGAGAAGGTTGACATGGCATTTACTAGTAACATCATCTTCAACCACAACCTCCTCCACTCCCTTTTATAGACACTTTGCCTCCTCTTTGAAGCATGTGAATGGTCCAAAATGTAGCTGAAATAAATCTCTGCCTAGTGCTCCACCTCGATATCATCCTATAATAGGTAGGAACCCATTGTCGAAGAGAGCATTGAGGCACAACTTAGAGTCTACTTAGCATCGAAAACATTCCTACATCCTTGTGTGTGACTAGGGTCAAGCATTAGGTTAAGTATGGCAGTTCTGATACTGAGACATGATGCACCATCCATCTCTTTAGCTAGCTTCCAAATCCTAACAATCCAGTGGCAGAGCTTTGGATTCTTTACCTCCCTTTCTGTGAATGCCATAAAATTGATAATCATTTCCTCACTTGTAAGTTGTAACTCTTCTCTTTTGTTGCTGCTCCTTTGTTGCAATTAGTTTCTTCCCCTTTATTCCTTCCATCTTTCACACCTTTTGAAGTCTAGCACCCATAGAGGATGACGAAAAAAAGAAGAGGGAAACATTGATTAATCTTCTTGTTACCTTAAACAACAATAACTTTTCTGTCACCTTCTGCACATTATAACTACACCTTGCATAATCATAATGACATCCCAAAATATGCCGTCCTTCATGTTCATTCTCAAGTCTCAACTTGCCATGCTTCATTTGTACCAACTCATTATTGGTTAATTAATTAAATAATTATTAATTTTTTTAATCAATTTGTTATTTGTTAAGCTTAATATTATAATTTTATTTTGTAGGAGTATTTTATTAAAATATTAAATATAATATTAATGGTCATCTTAGCTTTAGTTAGTTGTTAGTTTACTTTTAGTTAACTTAGTTTTTAGTAACTTCAGTTAGTTTTAGCATCTTTCTGCTTTTTGCTTAAGTTTGATTCAGCTAATGATGGTTTCTTTTTAGAACATTGTCTTGTAATTTTCTATACAAGGAGCTTTCATCTCCTTTTGTAAACATGCAATTCTGAATATCAATAATCTTTTCATATTTAGTTTTTTTATTAGTATTTAAATTTGATAAGTTTAATATTTCTTATTAATAAAATTATAATTGTTAGTGTGAATACGGTGTTTTACCTAACTGGTTCATCACCTAGGTTCTATTGACAATAGTAACTTAAGTTTACTTAGGGTACACATAGGATAGTATCAAATTATATCTCAATTCTCAAGTCATAAGATTAAGACACATGTCTTAATCCTATACAATCCTATGTATCACCTTGGTCTATATAACCAAGAGGTTCCCTTTGTATTATAATTCTTTGTAAATAACCTATCATTTGCATCCTTCGATAGAATATTATTATTCTCTCATATTTGATCTCTCTTGTGTTTTCATTGAAGCTCCTAAATGTTAGCTGGCAACATCTTCAGCCAAATCTTGCCTGGTATAGAGCATTCTATACCAACTCTTACAATAATATTATAAAATAATAAATTATATTTTAATATTTGTAATTAGAATTTATACTATTTTGTTCTATTAATTTATATAATATGTATAATCATATATTTGATTGCCATATCCAGCCATATCTATATTAGGGAGTCTTGAAGAAGAGTTGTATCCATATCAGATATTGTATTTGCATCTATACCCATGCAACTTTATTACTAAAACTATTAAACCTTGATAAAGGAAGATTTAAGAGTTGTGCCAACTAAAAATATTAGTAAATGGTGTGCATAAACTAGGATTGGAACAACCACTAGTGGATATTGGAATAAACCGTAACTCTCTTTTCTACTTAACACTTAGTGGTGACAATTCTTATGTAGACTAAGTCTAATGAACCTTGTTTATGTGGGAAAATAATCACTCATTCTTGAGGTGATAGTAATGATACTTATGAAAGTAGGAGAAACTGCAAAAGTGGAAGTAATTTAACATGCTTAGCAAATGAATTTGGGACAACTGTAGTTGGGTCTAATATAAGTTGAGATGATCATTGATATGCAAGGTTGACCTCATCATATGCAAATTTGGATTAAGGGTGCTAATAGAAGAGATATGAACCCAAATGTATATACTATTATTAGCTTTATAAAATAATGTTTGGTTCTTAGCCTATCAATTTCCTTTTGTGGCATGTATACTGGGTTTTGCTTTATTCTGAGTTTCCTTTCTGTAAAATAGACATTAATATTAGGATAAAATTTGTTGTAATGGCCTTTTAATGTTGGCAAAACAATTGTATATCACAGTTTGATGACTTTCTTTGTCACTGTTGCCTATTATAGAGTCTGTTGACAGGATTATGTCAGAAACACATGAGTTGGGTGGAACTACTATTGCAGTAGATCGAGCAACACCAAAGGTAACAATCAATGTTAATTGTGATTTAAACTCTCAATTTCTGTCACGGGTTGTCTGTAAAAGGAAATTTTATAAAATAATCATACATACAAAGGATGTAGAATCTTGTAGATTGTAGGGCTGTAAATGTTTCTTTTATTTTTAATGCCTTATTCCTACCCATTATTATTATTTGTGGGAATAATTACATATAGGATTTTAGTTTTATCTAAGCATGCATGAAAAGTGGGAGATTTTTGATAAAAGTTTGAATGCAAACTTCAGTATTCGAAGATCTGTACTTAAATACCATCTATTTCTGTCAGGAGGAAAGCTCAAAACAGTGGGAAAAACAAGTATCTGGTGGATATGGGGCGTACAATGCCTATATCAATGCCACAACACGGTATGGGGCATTGGGGTCAACTACATTGTATGATCAGCCAAGCTCAAGATTCCTAGATGATTATGGTAGCAGTTATGGCAGTGGAAGTTCATGGCCCCCACATGGACCAGGCAGTATGTTTGGAGGATCTTCCTTTGGCATAGATGACCATTGTGCAGGGTATGGTTCTGGACCTTATTCTGGTCCACCAAGGGGCATGGGCAGGAAGATATTTGTTGGCAGGCTTCCTCAAGAGGCCAATGCTGAAGATCTTCGCCAATATTTTAGTAACTTTGGTCTGGTTATAGATGTGTATGTTCCAAAGGTAAAAGTTATATCATGTATATTAAATATGCTTTATGCATGTCTTTGATTGTTTGTAGGATTCTCATAAACACTGTGTATTGGATCAGGACCCAAGGAGGACGGGCCATAGAGGATTTGGATTTGTGACATTTGCTGAGGAGGGAGTGGCAGATCGTGTTTCGAGAAGGTCACATGAAATCCTTGGGCAACAGGTATAGTTAAAGAAATGCATAAGAAGTAGTGCCTTTGCTTTTAGGCCTCTACTGTAGGGAGAATGTTTCATTGTTTACAGTTATGCAATATCCTTTGTAGGCGCACTCTTGTTTGTGCACAAGTATTTAATTTTTCAGCTTATGGTTATGGGATAAATTAATGAGTTTTTAGTTAGTTTTTCTATTGATATCCTGTGTCTGCTGCAATATGAAATCGTTCATAGATCTGTTCGTTAACTTTTTACAAGTCTGTGGGATAAAAAAGTTATGCTAGCCTCTTGCATTTATAGGTTTAGGGTATGTATTGTTTCTTTCTATTGCTTGTATCGTTCAGGTTCTTTAATTACTGTTTTCTGTAAATCTTGACTAAACTAATATATTTCAACAGTTCGATCCTTTGATATTTGTATGTTCTTGAGGTTCTATGTTTTTGGATTGTTATGTACAAAGGTTTACGATAATATTTGGTTTGTCCATCATCAAAAGATTTGATTTGTGAGTGAAATTTGTACTAAAATGGCTATATAATAAAATAAAGGACTGAGAATAGTAGCAATTGAAAGGGATGCCATACATACTTCTTCTAGAGAAAGGCATCTTTTATGAATTGATTTTCCAATAGTAATGTTTTTGCCTTAGGTTGAGTGTCTATACTCCAAGATCATACCTAATAAACATGAAAATATCCATCACCCAAGCATAACAAGTCACCTTGATCATATGATATTTGAAGTGTTGGAAGCATTTGCATCTTAATTGTCTCTTTTGAATTCTTCATCCTGTCCTTGTTCTTTGAGCACTTTATTTTTTCATTTTTTTTGCTCTTTTTTATAATACATTTTTATTTATCCTCTCTTTTCTCATTAAAATGACTATTAAAGGGCCCTCCATTCCTTACAAAGGAAAGGATTGAATTCTGTTTACCTGAACAGGGATAGCCGAAAACCAGAAGAGTCGAGAAGGATCAAATTTTAACTGCAAAGGGCATAGCTTATAACAGCCAGTAACAAAGGATATAAAACAAATGAGGCCTAAACTCCATTAAAAACATGCAAAAAATAAAATGACAAAACGAAACCAATGCCTGACAAACAGAAATGTTGCCAAACTGCAGGGCATCTGGCAATGACAACTGGTCATCATCATGTAAATATTCCCTCTTCTATGTTGTTGACAGAAGTGTTACTTCTTAAAGAGTAACTATTTGGAAAGTATGGAGGACTCCCTGCTCTTCATTGTATGGCTGGGTGTCTCTTGACTGTCCTGGGGACTGCTCGCTCCCCTGCCTCCACCCCACCAGCGTGCCCCAAATAAAAAAGAAAAAGAAATAAAACTGTTATTGGAAATTATAGTTAAGCTCTATAAGTTTACTTTTCATAAATGTTGTTAGTTTCTAATCCTCATTACTACTTCCCCGGATGTGGTGGCCAAGTTGGATGTCCTTGGGCACTATGGTGACCTACTTTGCGTGAAAAATTCAAATGATTATAATTTATATTTATTATATATTAAAAATAAATATCTTTTATTATTATTTGTATATAATAGTAAACTTATTATATTTGTATCAGCCTCCTGGTAGTACTTTGGTGAAGAAATCTGGATATCCTTAGCATGACCACCCATGAATGACCATGGTTTTTCTATTTTAAATTTGAGTCCCACTTACCAGTTTTTGGAATCCACTTTTGAAGTTGAAGGATCTTATAAAAGGAAACCTTTGGAGAATTGTACTCATCCTAAAGTGTCCCATTCAATTACAATGAAGGTAATGAAAAGGCAGCCCTTCACAATTTTTAATTTATATCTAGGGGCCTGTATTGATTGATTATGGATGTAATGAGAAAGGGATTGACAAGATCAATGAATGCACAGACTTTGACAAAGTGATTGTGCAAATCTTTTGATGTTGGATCAGTCCTAAGGAATTTTCCATCTTGATCCAGAAGAAGCTCCAATAAACCCATATTTTGCATAAACAGAGGGGGACTACAAATTCTAATCCAAAAGGGTACTGGCCAAAAATCACATTTTCTCGAGTAAAGGGGTGAGGGCACATGAAGACCTTGCTCAAGCCAAAAAACTAGCAGCCATTAGTCCAAACAAACTCATGATTTGTTTGGGATACAAATTTAATAGCAAAGAAACCTTTGGGGAGCATTAATACAGATTAATAAGTGATAAAAAGCCAAGATTGTTCCATTCTTATATAAATCTCCAATAAGAACTGTTAGTTTTAGGATCAGAAATTCAATAAGCAGAAATGCAGCACATAAGACAATGAACACAACAAGATACCCTGGGAAAACCCTCCAACTCGAGGGGAAAAACCCAGCAAACATATCGCTTATATATTCAGGAATAAGAGCAGAAATCTGCTTACAACTCAAGCCCAACACAAGACCGAATTCGATACAATGAATAATAGCACCTCTCCTAGATGCGAAGATACAAAATAAGTATGTTTCTCCTTAAATTCGATCTGCTAGAAATTCAATAAGCAGAAATGCAGCACATAAGGCAATGAACACAACAAGATACCCTAGGAAAACCCTCGAACTCGAGGGGAAAAACCCAGCAAACATATCGCTTATATATTCAGGAATAAGAGCAGAAATCTGCTTACAACTCAGGCCCAACACATGGCCGAATTTGATACAATGAATAATAGCACCTCTCCTAGATGCGAAGATACAAAATAAGTATGTTTCTCCTTAAATTCGATCTGCTGCACCAATATGATGATCTGCTGCTTAAGATGATGATCTGCTGCTCAAGTGCGAACTTCTTCTAGGAGTGCGAATATGAATGAACTTAATGATCAAATGAGAGATCATCACCTTGTATTTATACAAAACAAAGTGACTCTTCATGAGTTCGGCCTCATTTAAGAATTTACAATAATTAAATAGGTCGGCCATCATAAAGAAGTCGGCCCAAATAAATAATAAATATTATGCCAAGTGAAGCGCCTCTTCACTCTAACAGACGCAATAAATAAATAGCCGTTAGGCTATATGAAATTTATTGTTCAATAAGCAAGGCGGAAGTATGTAGCCCGAAGCTACAACATCAACACTCCCTCTTAGCTAGGGAGGAATACTTTTGATACACACTATCATGGAATCTCTCAACATGGCACCCACAATGGCTACACCCATATGTGGAAGGGGCTCATCACGGATTCACTCAATCGTGATATCAACCATCATGGCCACTCCCATGTATGGTAAAGCATATGTGCACAAGTGCCCATCACGAAATCACTCAACGTGATGTCGTCATCTCAACATGACGTTCACGTTCACCATGGATACTCCCAGAGGGTGAATAAACACAAGTACAAGAAAATCATCACAGACTCTCTCACGTGATGTTGTCATGGAGTCACTCAACATGAAATCCACCATGGCTACTCCCAGAGGGTGGAAACAAGGGCTTACACCTCAAATTTCTCTCACAGAGAAAGATGCATTAAAGCAAATCACAGAAAATCACTGAAGCCAAGTCTCCCTCTCACCTACGGCTTTATTCTCCACAATTCCAAGCTTGTCTTGAAAGTACACAAACTTCACTTTGGAGAGGGGCTTGGTGAGAATGTCGGCTGTTTGTTCATCAGTGCTAATGTATCTCAATTGGATTGCTTTCCTCAATACCATATCTTTGATATAGTGGTATTTGATATCAACATGTTTGGTTTTGTCATGAAACACTAGATTGACAAAAAGCTTCACACAACTTTGATTATCACAATGAATGACAGTCGGCTCCAATGATTGTCCAAACAATCCTGCAAGGAGCTTTCGAAGCCACATTGCTTCTCGAGTTGCGACACACGCTACAATGTACTCGGCCTCTACGGTGCTCAGTGCCATTGAAGATTGCTTCCTGCTACACCAAGAGATCATTGCAGACCCCAAACTGAAACAACATCCAGAGGTGCACTTCCGATCAGCAACACACCCTGCCCAATTAGAATCAGAATAACCATGTACCTTCAAGTCCACACCAGAAGAATATCTCAAGCCATACCCAACTGTGCCATGCAAGTATCTCAGGATATGCTTTGCTACAACTAGGTGTATTTGCCTTGGTTCACACATGAATTGACTAAGTGCACTCACTGCATAGCAAATATTTGGTCTAGTATTGACTAGATACATCAATGATCCAATCAACTGCCTGTACATAGTAGGATCCACCAGATTTGAATTAGCTGCAACCTCTTTTAACTTCTGAAAATTGGTTTCCATAGGTGTAGACATGGATTTGCAATCCATCATACCAAATCTCTTCAAGATGTCTATTGTATACTTCCCTTGACTTAGAATGATCTCATTAGGCCTCTGCCATACTTCTAAACCAAGGAAGTAATGCATGTACTTAAGATCCTTCATTTCAAATTCAGAAGTCAACTCCTTCTTGCATTTGATAATGAGATGTTCTTCTCCAGTAAGAAATAGATCATCAACATAGAGAACCAAGATCAATCCTTCGCCATCAATTACCTTGAAGTACAAGTTTGAATCAACATCATTCTTGGAGAAGCCCAAGCTCAGTAGGTATTGATCAATCCTCTCATACCAAGCACGAGGAGCTTGCTTAAGGCCATACAAAGCCTTCTTCAATCTGTAAACATGAGACTCCTTCCCATGAACTTCAAATCCATCAGGTTGCTCAATGTATACCTCTTCTTCAATTACACCATTTAGAAATGCTGACTTCACGTCCATCTGGTGTAACTTCCATCCTTTAGCCGCTGCAATAGCAATGATAGTCCTGATGGAGGTATAACGAGCAATAGGAGCAAATGTTTCCTCATAATCTATTCCCTCTTTCTGAGGGAACTCCCTAGCCACAAATCTAGCCTTGTACTTCTCAATGCTTCCATCAGCCGCATGCTTGATCTTGAAAAGCCACTTAGAAGATGCAATAGATTTGCCTTCTGGTCTAGGTACAATGTCCCAAACATCGTTCTTAGAGGATAGATTGATATTCTTCAGCCATAGCATCTCTCCATACTTGCTGACTTGTAGCTTCCTCAACATTGGAAGGTTCAGACTCAATGATTTGACTCGTCAATGCAACATAGCTTGAAAATTTTTGAGGTCTTTTGCTTTCTCTAAATGTTCCTCTAGGGGCTGCAAAATTTTCTGCCCCCTGCATTGTTTGCCTAACCCATAGAGGTCTCTTTCGACCAATAACAATGTTTGTAGGCCCATCAGTAGGTTCCAAAGGCTCAACTGGATCATCACCTTCTTTAGGATCAGTAGCCTCCCTCTGAATCTCAGGAGTATGGTCAACTTCCATGTCCTAAGGAGACTCTTGGTCTTCATTGTCTGTGAGAGCCTTTAGATCTCTTGAATGCAACATCTTCTTCAAATGTAACATCCCTGCTGATCTCTATCAGTTTCTGACTTGGAATGTAAATCTTGTAGGCTTTTGAAGACTTACTGTAGCCCACAAATATTCCCTTCTTGCTAGATGGTTCCAACTTTGTCCTTTTATCTTTAGGGACATGAACATACACAAGACAACCAAATATTCTCAAATGGCCGACTTTAGGTTTCACACCTGTGAAAGCTTCTTCAGGAGTTATGTTCTCCAAGATACAATGAGGGCTTCGGTTCAGAACATACACAACTGTCCTAGAAGCTTCGACCCAAAGGAAGATTTGCAGATCTTGATCATGAATCATGGCCTTAGCTACTTCTACAATAGATCTGTTCTTCCTTTTTGCTACACCGTTTTGTTGTGGATTGTAGGGAACCCAAAACTCCCTCTTAATTCCTACTTCAACACAAAAGTTATGAAAGCTTCCAGAGATGTATTCTCCTTCGTTGTTAGATCTTAGAACTTTGATCCTCTTCCTGGACAAGTTCTCTACTTGAGATTTAATTTCCTTGAATCTCTCAAGTACTTCCTCAGATTCTTTGGTCTTTAAGAAATAGATCCAAGTCTTTCTAGAGTACTCATCAATGAAAATTGCATAATACAAGAAACCACACAAAGAAGCAACATACATTGGACCACACAAATCAAAATGAACAAGATCTAGAATGCATTTGGATCTACTTTCACTAATATGAAAGGGTCCTTTAGTATTCTTACCCAATGCGCATCCTTGGCAAGTACCTTCATGCTCTTGGCTAAGTTTAGGAATGCCGGTGACCATCTTCTCCATGGTTGGAAGTGCTCGGAAGTGAATGTGAGCAAGTCTTCTATGCCAAAGCTCACACGAATTCGACGTATCATGCAACAACGCCTGTAGTGGACGAGTGGAAAGTTTGTAGAGACATTCTTGCCGAACACCAATCACTCGGGCTGATTTGATGCTAGAGTTGGGCCATTCAAGAACTTTACCTTCGGAGAATGTAACTTGATATCCCTTGTCCTCCAAGGTTGAAATAGAGATAAGGTTCCGCTTGATGCCTGGTACAAATAGTACATCACTCAACTGCAAGGAGATGCCAAAATTTAAGTGAAGAGTGGAGGTCCCAACACCTTTCACTGAATAACATGCATCATCTCCAATTATGACTTGAACACTTGTATCTCTCATCACCAAATCTGAAAGATGTTCTCTAAATCCAGTAATGTGACGAGAGGCGCCACTATCAATCAACCAACTGTTGCTATCTGTTGGAACATTGCTTGATAAGGCAGAATAGAATAGAAATTCACTTGAATCCTTTAGAGGAGAGTTCTCACCCATATCCACAATTGAAGCATGCTGATTTGGTCTAGTTGGGCAATCCTTTGCATAGTGACCAAACTTGTCACATCTGAAGCATTGTATGTGGGAAAGATCCTTCTTCTTCTTAGATGCAGGAGCACCATCAGATCTTCTATCTTTATTCCTCTTGAAGTAGCCTTTCTTTCCTTCTCTTCCTCTCTTCTTCGAAGATTGAGCAGCAAGTACATGAATCTCCTCATTGGTAGAACTTTGCCCATTGCCTCTTGCTACTAATCTCGATTCCTCTTGAATGCAATCTGCCCTCAAGCGATCAAACTTAGGTAGCTTTGATCTCACACTAATGCCTTGGATATATGGTTCCCAAGATTAAGGAAGACCATTAAGAGCCAACATGGCCAAATCCTTATCATCAACCATATACCCAATGGTAGAGAGCTGATCTCTCAATTCAGCGGTCTTCATGAAGAAGGACATGGCATAATTTCCTTTTGCCATCTTGACATGATGAAGCTGTTCCTTCAAGGCAAGAGCTTTGCTTGTGTTATTGAACTCATACATTTCCTCCAAGGTTTTGAACATTTCTCTTGCTATCTTCAACTTGGAGATAATTGGCACAAGGTGGTCCTTCACAGAATCAACCAAAATCTTTTTCGCCTTAGTGCCTTCTTCTTCCATTGTGGCTTCTCATTTTCATCGGAAGGTTCGGGAACTTCGCCCTCCACGAACTCAGTAAGCTCACTTTCTTCCAATGCAAGCATCACTCTAAACTTCCAAGAGGTGAAGTTGGAAGCACCTTCAAGCCTATCTTCGATCTTGAGCCCGTTCACCATTTTGAAGATGAGATAGATGCAAGAAGATGAGAACAAGAGTGGATGAGAGTGCTGCTTATATAAATCTGATCACGATCTTCTTTAAACCCGCTCTGATACCATGTTAGTTTTAGGATCAGAAATTCAATAAGCAGAAATGCAGCACATAAGACAATGAACACAACAAGATACCCTGGGAAAACCGTCCAACTCAAGGGAATAAACCCAGCAAATATATCGCTTATATATTCAGGAATAAGAGCAGAAATTTGCTTACAACTCAGGCCCAACACAAGGCCGAGTTTGATACAATGAATAATAGCATCTCTCTTAGATGCAAAGATACAAAATAAGTATGTTTCTCCTTAAATTCGATCTGCTGCACCAATATGATGATCTGCTGCTTAAGATGATGATCTGCTGCTCAAGTGCGAACTTCTTCTAGGAGTGCGAATATGAATGAACTTGATGATCAAATGATAGATCATCACCTTGTATTTATACAAAACAAAGTGACTCTTCATGAGGTCAGCCTCATTGAAGAATTTACAATAATTAAATAGGTCGGCCATCATAAAGAAGTCGGCCCAAATAAATAATAAATATTATGCCAAGTGAAGTGCCTGTTCACTTTAATAGATGCAATAAATAAATAGCCGTTAGGCTATATGAAATTTATTGTTCAATAAGCAAGGCGGAAGTATGTAGCCAAAAGCTACAACATCAAGAAGAACAATCTCCTGCCCATTAAGCGCCAAGCAATAGAGTTGCTTCCCAAGTGTTCAACAATGTGCTGATCTGAAAGTTAGAGATCTAGAATGGATTGGCAAAAAGGAGCAGGCATATCTCCTAGAAGAAAAGAATCAATAAGTTGTGTAGACACCAAAATTGGAATGAAATCCTTATTTAGTTAAGCTTCCTTAAATGGTTGAAACGTAGAAGGGGGGGCAAGCTCTTTGACCTGCCCCACATTGATTGAATCAGAAAAAATAGGCACCTTTACTATTGGGATACAAACAAGGGGAGGAGCAAAGAGAGTGACCACCTACAACAAAGGCTTTTTCAAAATGCACTAGAGGTATGAAAGGGATGGGCTGTAGTTTTACATAATGGCAAGATCTCTCAAGCTATGGGCTTGGCCTCCTTTGTAGGAATAAAATCGATAACTCCCCATTCAAGCGAGACCCTAGCTGTGGATTCCTATTGCCCACTTATTGCCTTGACTCTTCGAATAATAGGCACCAAGAAGCCCTTGCGGATAGCTTGCATCTTGTAGGCTATATCTTCGTCCTTCTCTTTTGTGCTCAGAACATCTTGTGGCAACACTCAGACTATTGCTCACAATTGCCATTCAATTCTTAAAACAGATTTACAATATTATATATAAAAATAATTTGATATATATTAAAACACTTGTTTTCAATTTCCAATTTCTTATTTCTTATTTCTTATTTCTATACATGTTTTTTAGATTATTTAGTTAAAGTTGGTAATGGGAGCCCCACTCCTTACATATTATATTTAATAATAATTTGATATATAGTAAAACACACGTGTTCAATTTTATATTTATTATTTCTGTACTATATGTGTTTTAGATTATTCAGTGAGGGTTCTAATGGGGGGTTCACCCCTCACATCTAGTGGGGATACTATTGGACTTAAATTTAACTTGAGGGGATGTTGCACTCCATGCACTCGACCCTTCCTCTTGCATTCATGTTGTCCTTTGTGGGAGTACCACTCCTCCAGCTTCTATTGCTAGACTACTACTTGACTTCTTCACTCTACATGCTCCTCCTCTTGTGGTCCACTATTGCTCTACTTCCAACAGCTATTTCTGTTGATCCAATGCGCCTACTTTGGTCCACTATCTTCTTCTTGCAGTACTATTGTTCTACTCCCGTAGCTCCTTTCTACTTCTCTTCACTCCTCCAACTTTTTCTCTTGTGTCACTTGTGGGTCTTTTGCTTGCTTTCAATTGTAGTGGAGGTACTACTCCTGCACACCCATTGATAGTAAGATGTTGCTTGGGGAGATTTGAACATCAGTCTCCAACGTTAGAACCAAGTTCTCCTACCATTTGACCACATCCGCATTGACTATTATTTATATGATATATTAATAATATTAAAATTCAATATATATATATTTCATATGCTGTTAATATCATTGAATGTTGATAGAATGATTATAATGGTGATAGAATGGATGGGCAAATGTGAGTGGATAAGTGAGGCGACGATATTGGAAAGCAACAACTATCTGGGAGAAGGAGAATTTGTCATGAGCCTTCGGGATGCCACAAATTCAAATTGCTGCTTGGATAATTACAATTTGTGTTTTGGAAAGGGATATTTTCTTTGAAGGGCAACCAAGGATTAAATGTTGACAATGGGTTTGTGTCCTCGTTGTGCAAGGTTTTTTGAATGCCTTTGCTCATCCGCTAAAGGTTGCTGTGGGAAATTTGAAAGGATATTAGGAGGAAAGGATTGCAAAAAATAATCAAGCCCTTTCCAATCTTGTAGAGAGTTTTGTAAACAAATAATTATTTTAACAAATCCAATATTTTTCCTTTGTTTTGATTGAGCAAGAGCTTGCTTTGTTATTGTGATTAGAGAATGTTGGACCCAAAACCTCTAACGTGAAGATGACCACTCGTCAGCTAGGGCTTTTGGACAGGAAGGAAGTTTCTACAAATATAATCCTCCACTCCTCTCATTGGGAGATGTTCCTTCGAAAATCTTGAATGAGGCTGTTGAATTTTTCATTCTTGATGACTCTATAACTTTGATTGAAAATTATTGTGGTTGCAGGTCTTTGATCTAGTGTTGCATGGGGAAGAAGTTGTCCTTTAAGGATTTCTCCATCCGGTTGTGTTGTGCCTGGAACGACGTTTCAAAATCTTCCTTGTCTCAGTTGAGAAATGGTTTTTTCTTGTTCACATTCAAATATTTGTGTAGTGTGAGATTATGAGTTGTAACTTGTAAGAGTTCTCGATTTGGAATAACATCTTTTTTGTTGTTGTGCCTGTGGTCCACCTTTTTTAAAACAAACGGTTATCTCAATTACTAAGGTGCCATTGTGGACTTGCCTATAAAACCTCCAATTGGTAGTGAGAGAACCTGAATTGATCCGAGTTTTGGTTGAAAAAGTGGGTGCTTTTATAAAAGTTTACAAAACATATTTGTTAGTGTTTGTGCTATGCTGGATGTTTCCAAGCCTATCTTTCATTCGGTCAGTATTTTGTCATCTTGGGGAGCTTGTACTCAATTTTCAAATTATGAAGGGCTTCATTTCAGATGTTTCTGTAGTGACAATATGTGGCATAAAATGGCTGATTGCTCCTTTAAATCTTCTATGGGCTCTTTCTCTATTCATTTTTTGAAGTGGATTTGGAAGCAATTTTTGAGGAGTGCCTTCCTCTCTTGTCAACATCTCAAACGATAGCAAGCAATTTTTTTTTCTGTGCCTGAAAGTGTGGGTCAGCTAGAGGCGCCAACTCCTCCTGCTGATGATGGTGAATATCCTGGTGAGGTTAGTGTTGAAGAAGTGTAGACTAGTAGGGGACACAATCTCTTGGAGGAAGGCTGAAGATTAGTTGGTCTCGTTGGGCATTCTTACAATCTCTCGAACAAAAACTAAAATGTTGAAACCCAATTGCGAGACCAAGGCAAAATGAAGAGGGAGAAAAATATAGGTTAAGAAGTTGTGTTTGGAGGTTTGGAGGCCAAGGATATAGTTTGGGGCGGGCGGGGGGGAAGGGGGAGGGGGGAGGGGTGTGGTGAGGGTGATCACGATGGATGATTCATGATTCAAGCCCTAATTGGGGGAACTCATTTTGTTGGTTGTTTCTGGAGATGAAGTTATCCTGGTGCTCTGAATTTTGGTCTTCATCCACTAGTCATTTATGTGGCTGGCCTCTTAGAGTTTATTTGGACAACAAATTTTTTGGTTGTCCTCCTTTTGGTCACTGCCCCATGGTATGGGTCTGAAGCTTTTTTATTTTATTTTCATTGGGTTTCTATAATAGGTATGGGCCCTTATCCAACATTTATAAATACAAAAAATTAAAATATACTATATATTACTAATCAATATTTTAATTACATAGTATAACTTATTAAATAATAATAAATATTAAATATACATTATAATTTCTTTTGGATAAGTTAGAGGTGTCAAAAGGGGCTCTCACCCAAACCAAATAAAACATATTTACAGGTACAATCATTAAGGCCAAAAGTCCACAAAAGAGAATCAACACCAGTAAACACTAGTTGAGTGCAACTAGATCTCTAAAACAGAGCCAAACATGCCAAATCACAGCAGACCACATGATAGAGAAGACTCAAACATTTGCTCCTGTGAATCTCTCCCTGCTTGTTAGGTTTAAGTGACCATCCTCTTTTGTAGATGCTGCCAAGGCTCCAGAATGGCAAGTCCTAGCCCCTGTCCACCTTGTTCAACCCACCATAGTTTAGTCTGTATTATTCAATAAATAATTATTTATTGTTAATTTTTTACTATTTTTATAATTAGTTTTTAAATATTATTATATTATTTGCAACGACATTCCCCACCGTAGTCACCTTGCCCCCCACACTGCTTTAATAGCTTATTCTGTTAGTTATCAGAGCACTCTGATATTCTCCAGACAAGCTTAATTCCCAATGCCAAGTTCTGGAAATCCAAACTTTTGATATCAGAACCTCCTTAGAAATTGGGAGGCTTGCTGTATGCATCATGATCAAGGGGATCTTTCTGGAATTATTCTCCACAGTTTTCCAAAGAAAGTTTTTAATAGTGCTGTTAAGGCAAGAGCGGCTCTTTACTGTAATTGGGATGCTTAAAATCACCAAATTTATGTGAATTAATTTCCCTGCAAGGGTGAGCCATCTTCCCTTTCAATTTGTCAATCTTCTATCAATATTACAGACAACGGGGTCCCAGAGATTGGTAGCCCTTTGTTTGGTGGTGGAGGTGAATGCCAAGATACTTGGGAGATGTTGTTTTCAATGGAGAAAAAAGACAGAAACATGTGTTCAAAAGGTCCTTAAATCCTTTAACTTTTTGGATTGTTGCTTCCCCTGGAAGGAGGATATCATGAATGAACTTGGGTGTGAGAACAGATCTTTTTATCAATATTACATGAATACTACCCTTTCTTGCTTTCAAGATACTTCTACCCAGATCTCCTGCCATGATGACAACATTGGAAGCAGAAATAGGTCTCCCTAGATGATTCCCCTTGAAGATTTTAAAATGCCAGCTGGGCTGCATTTATTAAGACTAAAAAGTGAACATTTGTGATATTTTTTTTTTAATCTACTCACCGAGTCCCCATTGAAACCAAATATCTTTAGGATATATAATCATGAAATCCCAGCCCAATCTATCGTAAGCCTTATTAATGTCAGGTTTCAGGATAATGCCTTTGTGATTTTCTTTGTTTAAGGATTCAAGAATTTCATGAGCAATGATTATTCCATCTAGGATTTGACAGTTACCTGAAAAGCCTCTTTGCTCTTCTGAAATAATCTTTGGCCCCAGAAGCTTCAATCTTGCAGCAAAGGCTTTTGTAATAATTTTATAAATCATGCTGCCCAGTGCTATGGGCCGGAATTTGTCAGTTGATTTTAGCTAGTTTGTTTTTGGAAGTTTGGAACCAAAGCTAAAAATTTCAGTTCAGTTCCTTGATGGTTTTCCTTATGTTCTAGCTGCATGTGCAACTCTCACTACATCACGCTTAAGTATATCCCTGAAGTTTTGGTACAACTCTCAGGGCCAGGAGGCTTGTTATCACCCAAAGATTAAACCACTTTTATAATTTCGTCACCATTAAAGTCTGTCACTAAGAGCTTGTTTTGTGCATCAGAAATCAGCTCTGGAATGGTGTCAAAGATTTGATTTTGCAAAGATGAATGACTTATATGTTCGTATGTTCCACAATGTTTCCAGGATGGGGCACTGGGACGGCAGGGGACACGTTTTGAGGATTGTATTCCAAGGGCCATTTTTTGGGGACAGTGGGGGGACGTTATATGTAGAGAGAGAACGAGAGACTCAAATTTCTATGAGTCAATGAATAGCAATATAACTTGACACTGTTAAAATGATGTTGGATGATGTCTTCAGAAAAGCAATGCATGCCAATCACGTTCCAATTTTTTTTTCTGTCTACACTTCTCACACAACGCCACACTGTACCAGACCATGGCCAACATACCTTCAATCTCTTTTGCAACTGACAGCAATAACTGACTGTAATACCATATCGATAATTTTGAAGTTTGTGACTTTTTTAAACAATGAAATCAGAAATCCAAATTATTGCTGTTAATATTAACTGTTATCTAACTTATATCATTAGCTATGAATCTGAATTGTGATATATTTATTGTTGTTATACTGCTGTTGTTGTTGTTGTCACTACTGTCATGATTAATTTAATTGCTGTTATACTGCTGTCATCATATATTTATTACTGCTGTTATGATATATTTAGTAGTTTTTTTTAATGTTATGAACGATTTTATTTTTAAACATTATAAAAAATTGCTTTGCTGTTGGGGATGTCTGGCTGTCCCCAGGATGGTTGAGAGATGTCCCAGACGTCCCTGGCCATCCCAGGGACGGCCAAACATCCCCACAGTGTTTCCTATTTCTGCAATACGTTTTGGAAACTTTTTGAAGATGCTTGGCGATGGCTAGGGGATGTCCCCTGCTGTTGTGCTGTACCCAAAATGCCAATGGGGATGGAGACGGGGGGTTTGAGGGCTGGGGATGTGTTCCCATGGAACACAATTATGATATTCTGAAAAGAGTAGTTCTTGGAAAAATTCTGCTCCTTCCAGTCTGATTTCCCCCTTATTTTTAGTTATGTATGTTGTTTTTCTTAATGCTTCTGATCCTGTTTGTGAGTCTTCCGGCTGGACTGGATTGGTGGAAAAATCTTGATTTCTGGTCTCTTGCCTTAATCAAAGTTCTTGAGGAGATCTTCAACTTCTAACAAGGAACCTGATAAAACTTCTTGCTGCTTAATTTGATATAAAACTTCCAGTTGAATTTTCCATTCTGACTTTTTCATGAAAGATGTTTTTAAAAACCTCCCTGTTGCAATACTTGAGTCAGAGCTTGATGAATTTGAGCTTTTCTGTGGAGGTGATACATCTTGGTGACACCTTACGTTAGGTGCTTCTGTCCACCACACTTTCTTTTTAAAAAAAAGAGATGCATCAAAGCGAATATTAAGACCAATGGGATAGTAGTCTGAACCTGAAATTCCAAATCTCTCAAAGGAGATATCCAAATCTCCCTGCCTCAGGGATGAGTTCTTAACAAATGATCAAAATTTCTGCCAATATTTCAAAATCCTTTCCTGTTTGTGGTTACGTTTTGGTGCTACCTACCTTAGGTGCTTCTATTCACCACACTTGCATTTTTTGAAAAAGAGAGGCATCAAAGCGAATATTAAGACTAATGGGATAGTCATCTGAACCCGAGATTCCAAAAATCTCAAAGGAGACTTCCAAATCACTCACTGCTTGAGATGACTTCTCAACAAATGATCAAAATTTCTAACAATATTTTAAAATCCTTTCCTTGTATTCACCCATATAAAACGGTTCCATTTCTTTCCAAGAGAGAGATACAATGTAATTGTTTGTCTCTTTGGGAAGCTGCTTTCTTACCGAATCCTCCTTGTTTCTCCAGAATGGATCTTGTTGCACTGAAATCTCCCCCAAGATAATATCACCTTTTTAACTAAGAATGAATCCAATTTGTCTTGAACATTTGTTTTCTCCTTGGGTGAGAATTGAGAAATGGAGGTTGTCTCTATGGGAATGACCTTTTAAAGTTTGAGTGTTCTCTTTAAGAGAGATAATCCAAATGACACATAATAGGGTTCCAAAGAAGTGTGCATACCATTGGAAGCTTCTATTGCTCAAATGCTGCCATAGCCCAGACTATCCATTCTCTTTTCATTTGACCCCATATTCCTTCCGACAATTTGGTTTCTTGAATCAAAATTATTTCAGGTGTAACATATATGATCGCTGTTTCACCAACTACTCTTTATTAGGGGCATTCTATTCCTAATAGTAATTGTTCATTAGAGGATCTCCATTGAATTTGGGGAAGGGATTTCACCCTACCACTTTCAAGGACATTTCTAGAGGTTGCTGACTATCATTTCCAATGGCATCTTGTGTTTCTTCTTTCAATCTTTTTGCTTCCACTATTCAGGTCCTTTTTCCTTTTTTCTCCCCTTGAGGGATTGTGATATTTGATTGGTTGTGAGATTTAATGGATCTTTATTAAATCCAACTTGAGAAACGAAACAGATTCAGGAAACTACCTTCCTAGTGCAAAAATAAATATAAGAATGAATAGGGTAGGATTCTATTAACCAATTGTGTACAAACTAAGTATACATAAAACCTAACAAAGTTGTATTTTGTAAGGAATACAAGAGGAGATGAGACAACCCAATTTCTTAAAAATAACAAGATTTTTCCAAAGTCTTATCTAGAGAAATCAGAAAACAAAGCAAGATTTTGCAAAAGTCCATCTAGAGAAAATTAGAAGATCTAGAAAACTTATCCTCATTATTATCTAAAGTAATTATAGACAATAATCATGAATAATCTACATAATATCCAAGTGAGATGAATATAACCTAAGTGGCAATAATGTATTATTCACATCAATGCGCCCTAGGCACACCATAGGTGGGTGAAAATGACGGATCTTGATAACTAGGCCATATTTGGTGCTTGTGTACAAAAGATGCACTGCTGCCAAAGAGGGATGCACCTTAAGGAACTATTTCCTCCATGATGTACAAGATTAAGGTTGAAGCAGATGGTTTCATCAGGAGTGCTGAAGTAGGTTCTCTTGCATAAAAAAATGCATATATTTCTTAGAAAGAATCCTTTTGCTGTATATTTGTTGAATTCCCATAAATTCACAATAAAAGGTGGAATGAAGTGAAACAGGATGAAGATCTTGGCAAATGTTCATGTTTTCCCATTGCTTATGTTTAAATTTGAGTGGATTTGATTAGTAGACTTGGGTACAAATGCAAGATGTGTCATTATGAAAGCATGTTGAGCACGAGGGTTTCTATCTATCCTCAATACATCCAAAGAAGGTGATGAATCTACACGAGAGTTATCATCAAAGGGGAGAACAATATCCATGATAGAGTCATCAAGATTCTAAAGGTGAGATTCCACAAACAAATGTGAGATGTTTGGTAAGTATACATCTCAACGAGATGGATCTTGTAAGCATATATGGGCATGTTGAAGAGAGTCATTAGAAGCATTCAAATAAGTTGTGATTTCTTTTAAAGCAATAGAAAGAGAAATAATCTTTGTAGTGGTGCTTGCAACCTTTGATTAAGAAGAGGTCAACTAAGGAGTCATCACAAGTAGATGGAGGTTGTAATGGATCTCCACATACATCATTTGAAAGAGATGGAGAATCCAATGGATCTTCTCACAATTGTTGGAGAGTGCACCAAATAGGAAAAGCACTCGTAGTGCTTGATGTGATGTAAGAACTTATCAAAAACAGTGAGACAGAGATGGGCACAAACTTTGTCATTCTTGTTTAATTAATAAATCTTCTTTCATGCAACAATTTTTTACCCAAGGAGAAAGTAAGGGAGACTCTTTCATGGTACAAATTTTTACCCATTTAATTGTATGGTCAATCAGTCAGCTTAGGGACACGACCGAGGAGATAGTGTAAGAGAGACTCTCATGCAATACTTTTCTACCTAGTTTGACTAGTACTCGTTATAGTGATTGAGTATGATTACATGATTTTTGAAGTTACAAGTATAACCCATTATAAAATTTATCCCAAAATGTTTGAAATATTATATTTGTTCAAGAATTCATGATCCCCTTTGATATAAACTTGCATCTTGACCAAAAGAAATTGTTTAGTTATAAGTAAAATGTATAATTCATTGTATTAAGTCAAAATAGGAACAGACAAAAGTTACCAATAAGAACCATGCAAAAAGCTGCGGACTTAAAACAACACTAGAAAGGAGTTTGCATGAACTTGAACAAACCCTTGGAAGTTCCAAAAATGAGAATTGCCTATTGAGAATCTAATAAAATTGGAAAATTCGAAAAATATTGGCACTGCATAATTTTTGAAAAAATAGCTAGAGTCAATGTTTTGGCCTAGATTAAAGTTTGAATGAGTGAGAACAAGATTTTGAGGGGTTTTAAAGGAACCCTCAAGAGGTGATGATGTCATTATGATGTCAATGTGTACAAACAACTAATGTGGTAGCTCATTGTGTAGGCCATACAATGACGGGTTAACTTGATTGTGCATTGCTGTTGGCAAGAATATTCTCTGGGAAAATTGTGTTTTGTGATATTCCATCACGACTGTAGGGCAAAGTTGAGGTAATCCTTGTTAGAGGATTGGCATAGTCTTGATTGACTTTATTCACTTTGTGCAGCATCACTTTTATCCCATGGGACCTATACAAATCTCAAGCTTTCCTTTTTTTTTTTTGTATAAAAATGCTTTCTAAGATGTGAATGTTCCACATAGACAGGATAAAACAGAAAACATGTATACAAAAGAGAGTCAATTGAATCAACTGTTCTGATTTACTTGTAGCATAGCTGTTCTATATTTTATAACTTGCTTATTTCTTATTCCTTCAATTGCTTCCGTCACTAAAAATATCATTAGAAATGACCTATGGATGATTGACAGGTTGCAATAGACTCTGCCACTCCACCAGATGATGGTTATCATTATTTAGATGATGGTGTACCTCCACCAGGTGGGATTGGTGGGCCTTTAAGGGGCTCGGCATCATATTCTGGAGGTGGCTATGATGTAAGTGTTACATATACATAGTCTTTTCATAGAGCTCAAGTTGATTGTCATGTATATGCATGTTGGTTTGTGCAGTCCAAATTTCCAAAGTGATTAATCTAATTCTGCAATATGATTTTCACAGTGGGGTTATGATAGTTCTGGGGTGAGACCCAGTATAACTGGGGCTCGGCCTTCACGAATGGACTACAGATACAGACCATATTAAGAAATGGACATGGCCCAAGGCTGGACCCAGCTTAACTGGCATTCCGCTTTCATGAAAGGATTTTAGATACAGGCCAATTTAAGGATGTGAATGATTTCAATTTTCAGTACAATTGGTTCTGCAACTAAATTTAATTCAATTACCAAGCGTGTGGGCTTCTAGTGCATGATTCTGCAATTACTGGATTGAATTCAACCAAATATTTGAAGTTGGACTCATCTGCTACTGGATGAGTGGGCATTCGAGGATCTAAATGTTTTTTTAAATGAATTTTAGGATATAGTCGCTTTGTTATTCTTTTAAAATTTAATCATGCTGCCTTTCATAGGTTTTGCCACCCATGCATGGCCAAAAAATTACAAACTTGCATCAGTTATAAGGTGTAGATTTTGAAATCATATTATTATTATCTTAACTGGTATGGATAGTTGCTGTTACGTTTTTTGATACACTAAATTTAACTGAATCCCAGTGCCGCTCTTTTATAGCTTTTACTGACTGGTTAGATCAATTATTACCACCAAGCTGACTTGAACATTGGTTAGGAGTATACTTAGTAATCCTGTTATCTTCGTTGGAATGGATTCTGTGTAAATTGTGTTTTCTTTCAGTTGCATTGTGCTTCTTTTCATTTTGAGTACAAATGAAATAACTAATCGAAGTTTCTCCAGTGACGTTGGGATTGCCTTACTGAAATAATTTTCAATGTGCACAGATATTGGATTATTTCCTTTGAAAAATGTAGGTTACAATGCAGGTTATTGTTTTTTCTCATTATGTAGTCTTTGCTGAAAGTTGGTGCTTGTCTGCTGAGTACTTGCCTCGATATCTCTACCAACTTACATGAATAAATAAAATCTTTATTCATTTAAATTGCTGCTACTCGTGGAATCTTGAGATGCAAAATACAGACATTAAATATGCCATAAAAATTAAATTTCTAATGAAAATGCTTGTGAAAGCCTTATGCTTAACATAGACATTTTTTACTTGCTCTTTTTTTCTCACATGCATTTTGTATGTTTTGAGGGCTTTAAGTCCATCTGATGTGAGATATTTGTTTAAACTAGATCTCCTGGCAACTATTGAAGGTGTTATCCTCACAATAGTTACAATTCTAACTATAGATAATTTGACAGATTTATGTAATCTTCCAGAGTTTTGAAATAAAATTGAAACAAGCAAATTGTCGGATCAAGATGATTTTAACTACCATTTGGCCACGAACATACCTTACACCACTCAAATCTTATTGCTTGTGAAATTTGAGCCTTACTTCCTTTAGCCTTCTTGGGTTCCATCACTCTTTTTCACACATATGGTGAAAAACTGACCCATATTGATATTTTATACGATCGTTCTGGTAGCTGGACCTTTATTTTGAATAATTCTGTATCACTTTTTCATTAAGGGGCCTTGGTCACTGGAAGGACCTCAATCGAAAACTTGGACTTGGTGGAGGGGGAAAACCTGGAAGGTCTGTGGAAGTTATTTTGAAAATATTTCAAGAATAAGTAGCTGTAAGGGTTCACTTTTGCTTTCAACATTTATGAACATTGCAAAAGTGTGATACGAAAACTTACTCATGGCCTAAAAGCTAAGCAATACGAAAATAGAAGTTGCTATTCTAAAAGATGGCGACAGTCTTACTCTTTTTGACGAGCATTAAGATTGGAAATCTGTCATCAATTGGAAAGTACACTCTCAAGATATAAGGGATCATAGTGTTTATGATAAAGAACAATGCTAGTTCCTAAATAATTAGTAAATGCACACTATCTCCTCCTCAAGAAGACAGAAAAAATCATATGCCAATAAATGAGTACTATCTTGCCGTTCATATCAAGATCTACCAACACTTCATATAATCCATGTGTGATAACTTATAGATTGGGTAACAAGTTTGTTGAAATGGGATCTATTTATCATCAAGGGCTCTATCTATCAATAAGTACTACATATAATAGTTACTACATTTTGGTCCATATTAACCACATGATATTATCACTTCCATTCCCCAAACAAAACATAATGTTTTTGATTATGTGGGTAAAACAAACTTTTGAGGGGCTTCAAAACCCTTTACAACAACCGACAAATGACACAACAACCATATAATAGCATGGCCACAGCCAAGTTGTAACCCCACAATAGCAATCCCACAAAAATAGGTAATTGAAGCACAATCAAAGGATCAATGACTTACACTACACTAGGCAACCAACTAGCCTGAAAGTGTATGTATTAAAAAAACATGTTAAAGGAAGATCTCTTTCGTATCTTGATGATAGTTTATAATACCATTTCCCAAATCCTTAGACTGGGGAAAAGAGAGATGAATCTTCAATTGTCACGTCAACCTGTTCCACAACACACATAGAAGAGCGTATAACCGAAGAAGATACAAGTTGCATATAATATAGAGGTGTGCAAGGAATAATGGTAGCACCAAACAATAACACAATGTTAATGTTAGTTTTACGATGGTGCTATAGTATTACTTTCATAGAATACTCATTGATACATTCATTAAGGTGATTAGGTTCAATCAATGTGGTTATGTCCTTGTGAGTGCTCAAAGCCATGGATAAAAAACTTGTGGATTCTAGAGTGAGTACATGCAACAATGGACAAAAATGTAATATATATTTTATGCCCTACACACCCTCACATCTCACTCATACATTGATCATTTACGTTAAGCTCTTCTTTTGGTGATTTTTGTTTATTGTGAAAGCAAGATTTCAAAGATTTTCAAAGATCTTTGATGTGTAGTTTCAATTATTTTTACATTTCTTGTATTTCCAAGCATTTAGAAAATTTGTCTTTTACATGTACACTTATGTTTTACATGCATTTGAATTGCTAGCTAGGGTGTTGCATTTTTTTTAATGTTAGGCTTACACTTTGTAGCTAATGTTGACAAGGATACCACTTAGATGAATGTTGTACTAGGTGTTGGGAAAGGTGTGTCAATCTTGCATTATCATTGTTACATATTTTATTATTTATATTTTTTAAATTATTTTTGTCCTCACATGAGAAGTGAGGGTCACACTTTGAAGCGATACACTTTGTTCCAATTATTGACAAAGATCCACCCTTGTTATCTATAATAAATCTTGTTGCTAATGAGGACTACCCTAGTTTTATATAGTGATATTTGCTTGGGCTGATGAGGCCCTATCCATAGTCCCCTCCCCCCCATGCTTGCCTCTCCAATATGATAGGCAGAGGTAGGGGCCCTACTATATCTATAAGGGCGTTCTCCCTTTCCAGGAAGTTGCACATAGGCATAAATGAAGTCTCTCATTAGCATCAATGGGGCACCTTAGATCAAGATGCAGATTGATTCAGGTCTAGAATGACCTACTCTCTCTTACCATAGAAAGGGATGCAGAGGTCTTTGTTCTCTCTATCACATTTAGTTGTCATTCATAGCTTTGGTTCCATTTCCAATAGAGTTGAATAGGGAAGGGCCACATGTCATTGTTCCACCTATTTTGAGCCGCTAGCTAGAATGGAAGTGCCCAATTGTAGTAATAAGGGGTGCCACGTGTTGGCCATTTTGGAAAGTGTGTAAGGAGTTGTAAGCATCTAATGCCATCATGACATGTAAGAGCATCATGACATTGTAGGATGTGAGTGTTACTTGTGACAAATTCTATGACACATAAGAGCATGATTATGGGGATTATATTGGAATCTTGACTAACATTATGATAATTTTATGATGTATGTCATTGAGCATCTTTGAGTGTAGGAACATGACAAATCAAGGTGCTTAAGTTGGAATGTTGACAATGACAAGTTATGACAATTGCAAGGATTATTCTAAATATAGCATGAAATTTGAACTTTGTATGGAGTGATAGAATTTGGGCACCATACCTCTTGCATGTTGGCTCAAGGTTTTCCAAAACCATTACATGGTTTCCTATTTGTGTCTTATTTATTAGGATGTTTGGATGTAGTTTTCATAGGGTGTTGTAGGTATGTTGTCAAAATTACTCCATTATTTAATGATGGTGATACTCTTCTAAGGCCATGTGCCTAAAGTTGTAAGTGTATTGTTATTGTAATACAATGGTTTCATGCTTTGGAGTTGGGTTTTTCTCTCAAAAGGGCTTTCCCCATGTATACCTCCATGTTATGGTTCTAATGGTTTTGTATGTTGATACTGCGCTACATGGATTGCTAGTAGCAACATTACATTACAATTGAATGTTGAGCCAAAGGTTGTGTGGGAGATGAATTCAACACTCTTAACATACAAATAAAATTATAGAAGATGAGGACAATCATAACAATTGCATAAGTGATGAACCCCAACATGGTATGAAAAAAAGAGGCGAAATAAATATTATGGGCTCCTCACATGGTTCACAAATTCATGAAATGTTTACTTCATTGAGCTCTAGTTGAATGTATTGATGAGGATTTTTTGTTTGACGAAAACAAATTAGGTTCACAACCTTAACTTGTAGGTACATGTTATAACAAGACAAATGGTGAAGCAAGCATGATTTGTACAAAATTTTGGTGCTGCAAGATTTAATTCAATATTGTACAAAGCTCATATTGGGATTATTTTAGAAGGGTTCATAGCACCTAGTCCACATCACATAAGTGGGCCATTGCACCAAAAAGTAGTGGTAAATACAAAAATGATTATCAAAGAAATAAATATTGGTGCAAGAATGAATCCACAATATTATCAAATGGGTGGAAAAATAAAAGTAATCACACTTTTCAACTATCTAGTGGCTTTAATCAAGTTGCATTCTTGAGGTCCCATTGATGCCTCTAACAAAGTAAAGAATGCTAAGAATATTGAGTTGAATATTGGAGGAGGTTAACTTAAAGTTTGGTGTAGAAAGTGTGGTATAAGTTTGATAGATAATGCAACATATGTTGTAGATGGGAGACTACATGAGGAGAGTTGCCCATCACTTTTTAGATCTCTTGCACTTCCTATTGCCTTGATCTTTTGTTGGACATAGACACATTTGATTATATAAAAGTAATGAAATATTTCATTAACATCACCAAGTACATCTACACTCACCCTTGAATGCTTAGCTTGATGAGAGATCATACCAGGGTGAAAGAGGTGTGAGTGGTTACCACATAATAACGACTAACTTCAATCACTTTGCAGAGTCAACAATTATTGGATTTTTCTATTTTGAAGAAGACAACATGAAAGAGGGTCACAAAGATAAATTTTAATGATGTCTCTATGAAGAGTGTTAATGAGATCATCAAGTTAACTTAAAAACTTGTTTAAATTTTAATTATTATTTGAGTATTTTTCTAAGTCTATATTACTAGATATCATTCTTATTTTTTAGTTTTATTTTTAATCATGAATTTAATTTGTTTGAAAGTGTTGAAGCCTTCAATCAAAGTTTTACGTTTGGTGGATCGGTGTTAAAGCCCAATAAAGTATTTGGATGATGTCATGGACAATGCTAAGGAGGCTATACAAAAGTATTACAAGAGAATAAATTTTTAACCCGTTTAGAACAATATTGGTTAGAGGTGGAATAACTAATTCCATGATCCATTTATGCAATGACATATTGGACTTTGATGCCAAAATTTGTAACACTAAGGAGGTTTCAAAGGTCCTACAACATGCATTGAGAGGATGGTGCTTGAAGAAGAGTTCATACAATAGGTAATGAAAAATCTCTTGATTTCACATCACTTCAAATATTTAGTGTGTACAATTGCTACTTATCCATAGAATTGTGAATGTATTATGTAGCTAATTGGTGGTAATATTGGGGTGAAAGACTCCAATTCTTCTAAATTCACCCTTCCAAAATTTTCTTGTTGTTGTGCTTGTAAATATCAACACAATTGGAGCATGTTTGATGCTATTCACATGAAGAAGCATAAGAAGTTAACACAAAAGTGCCCTAATGACATTTTCTTCATGCGACACAACATTCACCTTCTATCAAAAAGGTGGAGAGATCACACGGTCATTAGGAAATCGAATTGAATGGAGATTGATCCATATAAAAATAAGTTTGATTACGATGACAAAACTAGTTTTGTAGTAAATAAGATTGTTGATTTTGAGAGGTAAGTAGTGGAGGGTACAATACAAGCAAAGGTAGGAAGAATGGGATTGAATGACATTGATAGTAAGAATGATGGTGGTCCCTTGAGGATTTCATTACCTTCTAGTTCAAGGGTGGAGCCACAAGCAACCATGAGGAGTAGGACCCCAACCACTAGTAGAGTGTATAAGTGAAAGATACAATTACCAATTGTTGTAACTTGCATGGAATTGTAATTTTGATGATGATTTCAAATATTTTGTCCACTTTGATTTGATATTATAATTGTATTTTTCATGAATTTTATGCTTTTAAGGACTTTGAACATTAAGAGGGGGTAATTTTTTATTAAAACAAGGAAACGTTACAAAGCAAGGGCACTAAATGGCCCTATCAAGTTAAACCAAGTGATCCAATTGATGAGACAAATCTGGGGGTAGTTGACCCCGATCCACCAAATTCCAATCAAGAATATGATCAGAAGCCCATTTAGCCAAGTAATCAGCAACACAATTCCATTCTCGAGGAATATGAGTGAAAGTAATATACTCCAGAGAAGCACAGAGAGTGAGAATTTGTTCAACAATCAAAGCCAATTGCTAGCTCACATCATTCAAATACCGCTTTTTCAGCAAGTTCACAACAACCTGGGAGTTAGACTCACACATGATCCTTCACCATCCCAATTGTCTGTCCCACTCCACAACCAATAAAATGGCTTGAGCCTCCATAAGATTATTCGTATGAAGACCCTTATACACAAAGAAGATAAACTGAACATCTCTAGAGCTATCCTGACCCACACCCCCAATGCCAGCATGACCTGGATTTCCATGAGAAGAGCCATCCGAGTTGATTTTTAGGACTCCATGAGGAGGAGGAGTCCATCTTCCCTCCCTATTCACCTTCGGGGTAGGATGTCTACATCTGTTGCACATGAGCTGCCACTGCGGAGGAGGAAGATGAAGACGATTACAACAACCAACATCACGAGGGTCGACCAACACAGTCATATCACACTTAGCCGCAATAGTTTCCCCTAAAGAGTGTAGAATTTTCCACCAGAGGTGAGCGACCGTCAACACCGAATCTTGAAAAATCCGCCTATTCCTCTCCAACCATAGGTTTTAGCTAATAAAGGATGGCCCAAGAGCCCAAGTAGCTTGAAGAAAGGAGGTAGAAACAGGGGCCCTGCCCCACTATTTCCCAAACTCCATCAAAGAGGAAGCATGCCAGTAGGTCGTATTCCACACCCCCACCAGAAATGCCAAATCTTTCTAGCATAGGAACATTGGAAGAAGAGATGGGAGACACTCTCTTCACAGTCGTGACACAAAATACACATAGAGGGGCCTTGGAAACCACACTTACATAAATGATCCCAAGTAAGACACCGGTTTTGAGCCACTAACCACATAAAGAAGTTGCACTTGGGCCATGACAACTTGTACCAAATTTGCTTCCACCAAGGGACCTCAATGTCCCCAAACAACTACCTACCTAACTGCTTATAACCAACTGCCACAGAGTACTTTCCAGACAAATTTGAATCATTCCAAGCCAAGACATTAGGACCCCTCAAAGAATTACAAGCATGGGAAGCCAAAAGTTGGGAAAGCTCACGCCTATCCCCCTTAGACTCTCCAGGTGGCCACTCAGAAGGATGCTTCCAGTGAAAACTTACAACCAAACCACCATGCTGCGCCACCTTATAATGCTCCACAGTATCCCAACCAACTGCAATAAAAACATCAGAAAAGGACTGGAGGTGAGGAAAAGAAGAGAGAATAGGAGGTTGACCATCCCAAGAATCTGACCAAAAAAGAGCCTATGACCCCGAATGATAGATCCAAAAAAGCGCACACTTAATCAACTGCGCCCCCACTTTCAAAGTATGCCAGATCATAGAACCACTCCCTTCCAAAGGATAGCAAGGAACCTCAAAAGAAGCAACACCACGAAGATATTTATGGTTGAGAATACGAGCCCATAACTGATGCTGATTGGTACACCATCGCTAGTAAAGCTTGGCAGCAAGAGCTTTCCCATTCAAAATAGCAGAGCGTAAACCAAGACCACCCTCCTACTTTGGTCTACACACAAATTCCCACTTAATAAGGCTCCACTTTGAAGACAAAAAATTACCGCTCCAAAGAAATTGACGTGAGAGAGCATCAAATTTCTTAAAGAAATACATAGGAGCCGCTTGAACAAAACCCCTGTAGATGGGAAGGGCCTAGAAAACAGACTTTAGAAGAGTCACTCTAGTAGCAGTAGACAACCAACGATGAGTCCAATGAGTAACCTTCCGCCTAAGATTATCAAGCAACAACTATCAGGAGGACCTGGGCTGATGACCAACAACAAGAGGAATACCCAAGTAGACAAAGGGAAGAGTCCCAATTTGAAACCGCAGAATATCTGCAATTCGTCGCTGGATAGCTTGAGGAGTATTAAAGAAGAATATAGAAGACTACTGCTCATTGACTTTTTGGCCCGAAGCCGCTAGGTAGATGTCCAAAGCTTTCCTGAAGGATTCAACCTCCCTAATACGAGCCAGACCCATAAGAGAGGTGTCATCCACAAATTGAAGATGAGAAAGCGTAGGCAAGCCCATCCCCCACTGCCACCCATGAATCAAACCTTGTGAAACCCGGGATTTAAGAAGCCGACCCAACTCCTCCACCATAATAATAAACAAATAAGGAGAGAGCGGATCCCCCTGATGAAGGCCCCTAGTAGCCCCAAAAAGCTCTGAAGGTTCCCCATTCATAATAATCGAAAAGGAGGAAAAGGTCACACAACTCAAAATCCAAAAAAACCAAAGGCCAACAAAATCTTCTGAAGAAAACTCCATTTAACTCTGTCATAAGCTTTGGCCATATCCAAATTGATAAACATAGACCTATCTTGAGAGGTTGCTATGGAATGAATGAATTCAGACGCAACCACCACCTCATCTAGAATTTGACGAACAACACAAAGCTGCCTTGTTCCTCAAAAATGATCACATGCAAACAAGATTTAAGCCTCTCAACCGTCAACTTCATTATAATCTTGTACACCACATTAAAGAGTGCAATAGGTTAAAGAGATCAAGTCTGTCAACACCTTCCTTCTTAGGGATGAAAACAAGAAAATTAGCATTCAGGGCATGAAGCATCTGCTTACTATGAAGAGACTCCCAAACCACCTCCAACAAATCCAGCTTCACAAAATCCCAAAACTCCTGAAAAAATTCAACTAGGAAACCATCAGGGTGAGGAGCTTTCCCCTTGTTCATCCCAAACACCACCTCCTCCACTTCTGACAAAGTCACCTGGCGAATAAGAGAAGCATTCAACTCATTAGAAATTAAAGAGGGAATACAAGCAAGGACCCTATTCTCATCAGCCTCTGCAGGCAGAGAATCCCCAGTGAATAGATTAGAGTAGAATTGACAAGCCTCTCTAGACAAATCCTGTTGTGAAGAGATCAGAAGACCCTTAGAGTTAACAAGAGAAGAAATAAAACACTTATTCCGACGAGCTTGCACCAAATGATGGAAAAATGCATTATTCCTATCACCCTCTTGAACCCAATCAATCGTAGCCTTTTGTTTCCAGAAAATATCCCCACGAAGCTCCCACTCCTCGACCAAATTCAGAGCCTGGGCCTTAGCATGCCTAAGAGCCTCTGAAAATCCCAAATCCCGAATCTGGCGAGTAAGAATAGCAAGGCGATCCTGCACTTCTCTTTTCCTAGCCCAAAAATGACCAAAACACGACCTATTCCATCGCTTAAGATGATACTTAACATATTGCAATTTATTAAGCAGAGAATACATAGCTGTACCATACGCAGAGGCACCATCCTGCCACCACTGAGCAACAAGATCACCCAAAGACGGATCACACAACTACATAATTTGGAATTTGAAAGGAGGATTCTTTGGATTTGGGAAAGTTGAAGTCGAAAACTTAATTGGCCAATGATCAGAGCCACACCAGTCAAGAACCTCAGAGCAAATGACCAAGCTACCTCTAACCCAAGAGCATAAGACAAGTAAACGATCTAGCCACTGGGAAATCGCTTCAGGCCCACTCTGTCTATTATTCCAAGTGAATATTCCATTAGAGGGTTTAACATCCACCAAAGCAAGAGAGTCCACATTAGTCCAAAACAGATTAGAAGTAGGCCCAAGCCTAGGCAACCCTCCTTGTTTCTCCTCCAAGCTCAACACAACATTAAAATAACCAGCTAAGATCCAAGGTAGATAGGGTGCACAAGACCTAACATACTTGATATGAGTTGAAAGCTGGATTTTACCATGGATGTCAATCGAAGCATAAACATTACTAACCAAAATAGTCTCACCAGATTCCAAAATTGAAGCCACCACAAAAATAGCAGACTGGCTTGAAATCCACCAACGAGGAACAACCTTATGAGGATCCCAAAAAAGAGCCAGACCCCCAGAGGTTCCCCTAGACCCAATACACTAACACTGGCCAGAAAACCAAATATGGGGGGCATGTTGAAGCATGAGGTCCACCTGAAGCTTAGTTTCCTGAACACAAAAGATATCTGGAGAATGAACAACAATCAAATCTTGAATAGCCTTTTGATGGGAGGTGCTATTCAACCCCCTTGCATTCCATGAGAGAATAATCATGAGGAAGGTTGAGAGAAGTGGGCCTCAAGGGTCTGAACAGAACCAGATTCCCCCAACAGATCCGCAGTAGATTTAAGCTTGTCCGCATCCTTCTTACAACCAACTTTCAAAGAATTTTCAAAATTCCCCTTCTTGAGAGGGCATTGCAGCACCCCCAAAGCAGGAGACGAACCTCAACCTTTACCTGAAGAGGACACTGCCTTAGCTAAATCTGCTAAAACAATATCATCCCGCACATCTACAGAGGCCCTAGGAGGCTTAGAACTCCCCTGCTCCAATGCCGAAGAAATATTCTGAACAACAATTGCCTGCTCTAGCCCAGTATCCAACCCAACATCCATACCAGTGGCCCCAAAAGAAATCTCAACAGGAATCCCTTCCTCTAAAGCCTGATTATCCAGGACTTCAAATCGATTGAAACCCTGATCACTCTGTCTATCCTTATAGGCCTGCTTCTGACCCCTCCCTTTATTCCTTTGCTTAACAGGAATAAAGCCATCCTTATCACGCCCACCCTCAACCACAGATGCCTTACCTTTATCTCCCTTCTCCACCGAAGGCCCAGAAGAAGGAGAAGAAGAAGCCCCTGCCTCTTTGGGAGCTCAAGGACACTGGCGTTGAAGGTGTCCATACTCATGACAAAAGCGACAACGAAAAGAAAGGGACTCATAATCTAGTGGTTGAATCCACGAGGCAGAGCCAATACAAATTTCCAAAGAATTCGACAAAGGGTTATTTAAATCAATTTCAACACAAATGCGAACATAAGAGAATAGCTTTTTATTCTAAGTATTTTGAGCAATGGCAGCCGACTTCCCCAACAAAGCAACAATCCGGTGCAGAATATCCTCCCTCGAAAACTCTAATGGCAGGCATGGAAGACAGACCCAAACAAGAACTCGTGTAGGAAGATCCTTTGTCGCATTAAAACCTCCATGCCAGGGCTTAATGAACAAGCCAACATGATTTTAAAAATACGACGCTCCCTCAAAAACTTGATTACGATCTGAGATGCAATAAAAATCAACCATGAAATAACCATTCACAACCGCCAAAAGATCGAAATAACCTTGAACTTGCTAGGTTCGACGGATCCAAGATTCTAACGCCGAGAGAGGGACACGAATACACAAGAACTTGTAGATTGGAACATGTTGGCTCCAATAAGCTATGTTCTCCTGAACCGATTCAAGAGAAATAACCAGAACATGGCGATCTTGACTCCGCGACAAGCACCTGTTCACTTTCTTGAGCTTAGAGCTCTCACCTACAAAGGACGAATCCAACTTTTGTGCGTGCATGGTTGCCGAGAATCCCTGAGATGGCTTTTCCGCAGTAATCACTAAGCTTTTGGAAGCCTCTGCCATATCTCGACACCAAACCCCTACCTACCAACTCAACACCAACACCACCCTACGTCACCCTAACACCAACACAACCTCCTTACCCCAAACGACTCCCCTCTACACCACCCACCGATCTCCACACCCCTCTGCACCACACATCGAACACCTCCCCTTGCCAAACCCACGCCAAACCCCCTCCACATTGATAAAACCACGAGAAAGCACAAAAAATAATGTAGCCAATGAATCCTGTTTCAGACACATGCAAAGGCTGAACAAGGGAAGAGAGGGAGAGCCGTGACCTGTTACAGGCCACGGGCCTCCAAACCCATGCGACCCCAACATCACATCGCTTTTCGCTTTTAAGGACTTTAAGTATTTTTAATCTGTTGAGTTTTATCGAGTCATTGAGTCCCAAGTTAAAATTGAGTCTTTTGAGCTAAATTATGAGTTTTAAACTATGCCAAATCCAACAAAATCAATTTGAACAAATGCAAGTAACTAAAAACACATGCAATTATCACTTTGTTAAAATATTTTGAAGGGAAGAGTCTTGCAGAACTCAAGAAGCTATAGAAACACTATCAATCCTTTGTAAGCTTCACTATTAGAATGAGAGATTTTGCATAACCTAGTCCATGTTTTCTCTAATGAACTTAATGAGACTTCAAAATAGAGAATGAGTTCCAAGTATCAATCAACAACTTATAAGCAATTCAAATCCATCTACTCATCATCTTCCATTATGCGTGATAGATTCAAGTATCAAACATCTAATGGTCAATGAATATTAGATTAATATGTTTTCCAAACCCTAGATGGACTTTACCAATGAACCATACAAAAATCATGTAAGTTCTATGTAAATAATTAATGCCTCAATTTTTGTTGTTTTGCTTTTTTTAACATGAATCTAGTAGATTTTATTTACAATTATTCAAAAGAAAATATTTGAATCATTATTTCATTTCAACATTTACTTTTGCATAGTATAACTTCCAAATCATAATACCAAGCACAAGAAATTATATTCTTTCCGACCTTTCCTAGCTAAAATCCATTTAGCTACAAACTAAGTCAACACAACACAAGCCCCATTTTCAATATAGTAATAAATCAAGAGTTCTTAACTTCTTTTACAAACCAAATTTTTAACTTTATAAATTTTATTCCTTAAGACAATCTAATGAGAAGAAAGGTGGGTTAATGAATTATTAAAGCACATAAAGGTTCCAGAATATTAATTGTCATGCAACTTCTTGACTCCTACCCGTAGAAACCATATATATTCTTGTCCATTATCAAAGCCAACAATGTTCACTTTATAGCCAAATGGAAATTTTACACAAAACACAATTGTAACAATACTAAGTTTTGATAGTCATTTCATAAAGAAAAATTCTAGCTCTTGAGATCATTTCCCCCTTACCATTTGATAATTTTAACAAATATTGATATCAATAATCTTAGGGTTTGTTAATCCATACTATTCTCACTATCACTCGAGTCCAACAATCAATAAACCATGAGTTCCACAATATGATAATAGAGGGAAGATACAACAATAACTTGACAATCTTGCAAAATGTAGATACTCCTACTAGGCCATCCATTCATTTAACAAGTTATAATAATAGTAAACGATCTATTAATATCAATGGATAACAATAAGAATCAAAATGCTATAATCAATCATCTAGAATCAAATTCCAGTGATAATTAGAACCATTTCATTAATCCCTTAGATCTACGTACTCCACTCATCAAACAACATTCCAAACAAAAAAATAGTAAATCTTTATAAAAGAACCTAATAATAAAGTAACGTTATGGTTTCAAATCATGAATACATACTAATAAAAATATATCTTTTATCCTCCAAAATGTAGGAGGTATCAATTCACAATATCAAGGTGAATTACTTACTATTATATGAATTTTAACAATACACAAATGGGTTCCCATTGCATTCATATCTATGAACACAACAATCACAAACCAAATGAAATGAAATCACACTAACTGTTTAAATGTATATTCTTAACATCACAAAATGTGAAACTACAAGTGTGTGTGAAGTTAGAAGTCCATCCAAACTCTATATGTTATACACTGTTGAGTTGAAACACTCTTGAATACTAGTCTATTTCCTCCACTGGTATAACATCCTTTCCCTCTAACCCTTTGGTAACTCTACCTATGGGAAAACGCTGCTCCTGTCTCCTTGGTGAACCTTTCCTGTGTCTGGTTCAAACGAATCTTTCCTACTGCGTTTGGATGCCCCTTCTGTGGGTGTTCGGGGAGATTTGGAAGGCGTGTCTTGGACTACGCCTCATCTCCATGGTGCCCCCTCGTGTGTTGTTCCAACCGCGATTCCAATTTTTTTATTCCGGTTGGTGCTGGTGATGCCCCTGTTCATGAGGTTTGTGTGGCACATCCTTTTGGCCTTGATGTTGATTGTGAAGGTTTCTGATGCAAATGATGAGAGGTCTGGTTTCCCTGATAATGGTTCTCGCCTTCCATTAGGTTCTACTCCTCCCTCCTAGCGGGGTAAACCATTGTCTTCCTCTCCTTATCTCCCTGCTTGTTATTTGTGGGTAGAAGGTGTTAGATAATGAAGAATATTTTAAAAGTCATGCTCTCATTTGCAGATTTAATGGTGTTTGGCCTTCTTTTTTCGATCTGAACAAATGGGATTTGGAGACTTGAGGGTAAGATTGAATTTTATCTCCGTGTTATGGTTTTTTTGTGGCATCATTTCAAGTAAGTGATGATAGGCTGCGAGTGATAGATGGCGGAGTTTGGATGTGGGGAAAGAATTCCCTCTCTTAAACCTTGGTTTCTTGCCTTCAACCCAATTACAAAATCCTTTAGTATTCTGCCTATTTGGGCCAAACTTCCCAATTTTCCTCTCTAGTTTTGGGGAGTGTTCTTGTTTTGAATCTATAAAAAATGCTCTTGGTAAATTTTTATGGAATATGCTATGATGGTAAACTATGACCATACTATTTATGCTTGCATTCTTGTGGACATTGACACTTAATTCTAAAGGTGTGCCTAAGAATATTGTTCTACTTGTTGGAGTTAGACTTGGACTCAAGCACTTCACTATGAGGGTCTCCTCTTTCGATGCAAGAGATTCTTTGCTATAGGACACTTGGCTTTGGCTTTCCCTAGCTCTTGTTGCAAGAAAGGCAAGGTGACTTAGTGGAAAAATGCCCACTGTGAGCATTTGATAGTTAGTTTTTTTTTCTGATTTTGAGGTGGCATTGGAGGAGGATTTGACCCTAGGGGCCATAGTAACTTTGAGACTCATGATAGGTTATCTTTCATGGGCCCTTTGGCCATTTCACCTTTGGAATCTTCAATGCTAAGGGTTGAATCTAGGGATCATATGTCTTTGGATGCTTCAGTAAAGCTGACAACTCCTATTTCATCGCCTTTAGGGGCAGCAAAAGATAGCCCTCCCCTCTCCCCTTGATTTGAGTGTTTGGAGGATGACATCCCATGAAAAAATGTCCAAAGAAGGGAATGTGGTCATCCTAAACATGCTTTTGCCTCCCACACATGGGTTTTGGGTGCTCAGAGCATTAGGAAGGGCCTTGGAGTTACATAGTTGGCCATCCTTATTTATTTTGTTGGTAGCTTGGGTTCAAATGTATATGCGTTGTTGGTTGTGTTTGGTGTGTGACAACTTGGCTATTATTTTGCAGTAGTCTATCTTTTTTGCTATTCTTCGGTTGTGTACTATAGATCTTTTATTGTAAAAGGTTTCAGGGCCCCTTCAAAACCTGTTTTCCCCCTAATCAAAGAAATCCTCCCCCTCTACATGGTGCATCATCTCAATACTTATTAAGTCAAGTTTATAGATTAGGAAATGATTATTTCATCTCTCATGTGTTCTCTTATGTTGCACTATTTTTTAAACACTTGTTGCATTGAAACTTACATTAATTTAAATCCCTATTGTAGAAGCACACTCATCAATGATCAAACACTTTTAGGGGCTCCACCACCACCACACTCAATCATATACTTATAAAAAGTGCCAATCTAATATTCGAGTCAAATCTTCTTTGTATGATTTTAAAATAGAAACCTGGAATACACCATTAATTTAAGTCAGCAATGGTGGTAGAGCTAGCTTGAAAGTAATTGGATTTATAACTTTGTGAATTCCTATATATTTAAAAGCCAATGTTGATATTCTAAAAGTGATGGAGATATTTTCAGCTTATCTCTTATCCTTATCCCCTACTACGCACTACATAGCTGTCTTGTTTCTAATTGCATAACTTTTTTCCCTATTTACAACTTCCTTTAAACTTTGTTAGTCATCTTTGCTTGACCATCTATTTACTTCGACATATCTATTCCTTTTGGGATTTCATGCTTCGTCCTATCCCATCTAAGGAGTGGTCAACATATTCTATAAAATGCTTCAAAGGCAAGAATTCTTGGAGTGGACATATACGAATTATTATAAGTAAATTGCACGAAAGGAGAACACTCTTACCAATTTTTTTTACCATTGATTGAAAGAATACATTTCAAAGCGGTATTTGAGGAATTGGTTCATATGCTTGGTTTGAACATACATTTAAAAGTGACGAGTTAAACTAAAATTCAATTTGGTACGCAAGGTTACATAAAGGATTGCCAAAAAATGAGAGGTCTTTTGTGTATCTCAATAAGAGATGAAATTTTATAGTATATCATGCAGCTTAATATCTCTAGGAAAAAAACATTTCTTAAGGGTCAATCTAGTCAATTTATTCATCACTTAATTCATGATTATAAATGATCAACCTAGTCAATTTATTCATTATAACCAAAATTATATCATGATTCCATTTAAAAAAAGGAAACTCCTACAAAATAATTACTTTCCATTTATATAATAAAACCTCCCGAGGGTATTACAACCCTATGAGATGAACACATTCAAACTTAAATTTTGACAATGTAGATAATTAGAAACAAACTTGGTTGACTCCTTTAGATTGGGACAAAAATAGATAGGTCTAAATTTATTCATAATCAGGTTAGATATCCCACTCCTTGAACTATCAACATGAATCTCAAATGCTTTAATCAATAAAATATTTATAAACTTGATACAAAAATAAAACTTGTATATGGTATTTCTAAGAGCACTACAAATGAATTTGTCTTATCCATGCAACACCAATAAAATCTAGTAAATAATATAAAGAGAGAAAAAATGGCATGAAAATAAAGAACACGTTTATCCTAGATAGAAGCCCAATGTGGGTGAATGGATGATGTTCGTCTTTGTATAATCTATCTAAGAATGTATCTCTACAAAGAATTACAATATACTACAAAGAGGGAAGATGAAACAGTATTCAAATTTGAGCATTTCATAACTTACTCACACTGGTTTGATAACTACTAGACAACCATGAAAGTCAAGTTAGGACTTGTGTTGTGACATGTGGGCGCTAAATAGTATAAGGAACTCATTAATGAAACTATAAGGGCTATTGAGAAATACCTATAATTTATGTTAAGATCCTAGATTAGTTACCCCTCCTTGAAGAGGAATGCTCTTTATTGCATGTATTGGTGTAAAAGGATGTAGAAATAAATTGGCAACCTACACCTCTATAAATTATTTTACCTAGGAAGGTCCTTGAATTGATTTGATAATTTGGAAAAGAGGGATCCATTGTTGACTTATTGACCTTGACATAAATGATGATCTAATTTTACAAGAACACTACAATCTACATTGATATATATTTTATTAAGAGTATATAATTTGAGGTATCCAATAGAGGTGGAAAGTAATGGCACACCTGCTCTATATTGAAGATTTGGGTGTAACACAAGGTAAGAAGGTAGATTAATCTTGAAATAACTATTTCATACTTTCTTGGTGATGGTGTAGAGTGTGTACTATAGTGGATGAAGCTTTTGGTGATTTCCTATTAGTATTTGCCTCCATGGGTTTAGCTATAACTAAACACCAACTTAAAAGATGTGCATTGCTCAATGTTTTTCATGACATTGTTTGTATTTTACACAAGCCTATTGGAGAGTAGTTTACAATTGATCAAAGTGTGTTGAATATACTCAATGAATTGAGCATCTTTATCAACTTAATTTTTAATTGGAGTTGTTGATGGTGAAATAAGATAAGCTATGTTAATGGGTGGTAGAGGGCAGAAACCCATGTAGACTTGAAATGAGCCATGTGTGGAATAGTTATATAGATATTTTTTGTAGCTATGTTGAATGAAAGGTAAAATTTCATCCCAAGTGTGATTATTACATATGTAGTAAACCCTAATAAGGGGTACTATCATTTTGTTTACCACTTCCATCTATCCATCAATTTGGGAATGAAATATGGTAGATTTGTTCAAATTTGTATCCAACATAGCCATTATCAATTTCTAAAATTAGTTAAGAAACATGTATATCTATTAAATAAAACCATTTTTAGGATTTCATAGTGGATCCATACATTTTGAAAGTATAGTTGAGTTGTTTCTAGAGTAAATATTACTTTTTTACAAGGAATTATAATTCCCATGTCTGAGAGAATATTAAATATTGTAAGAACACAATCATTGCCATGATTGGTAGAGGGTAGCTTAAGATTAATTGCATGGAAATGGCTTCCCACTTTGGAATTGATAGAGGTGTGTACATACCTTCTTGTTGAATAGTTCGATAATTACACATTTGGTACAAGATTGATGTATTTGACAATATTTGACATGAGGTGTGGCCAAAATAAATACTTATACAACACTATAAGAGCATTTTAAACTCCAAAATATATTTTAACCTTTCTAAAATGAATCTCCTAGATTAGTTTCTTCTTTTTGCCTCATATAGAACACACAAGCACCCAAGTATAAGAGTTCACCATGGAAGTAGAAATCTAGAATTGGACTATCATAAAGAAATTTTTGATAGATCTACAAAATCCATATCAAATAGATATAATTTTAACCATGCATTGAATTTATGGCTACATGCATCAAGAAAATAAAAGAGAGATTGAAATAGTGGAAAATTTAGACAACTTGCGATTGGATTGGCGTTTCCTTCTTATGATTGATGTTTAGTGTAATGCCCCAAGATAAACACCTACTACATTAGTTGATTGAACAATTTTTTCAAAAAAACAACACCAACAACCAAGATATGACAACCAAATGCTGGAATAAACACCAATGTGTACACAAGTTTCATATCATAAACCATGACACAAGTAATCTAACAACAAGATAGCCTCACCATTAATACACGAAAGGTGGTACCAATAGAAGACTAATCAATTATCAAGTGAATTCACCATGATGGACCTATGAGAGAGTGGAATGACACTCAAACAATGATAAATAAATAATCCTCAATCATGCTCTCTTGCAAACACAAGGATTGGATGGTGGAATCAAAACCTCGAATCCCCACTAAAATAATTTCAAACTCTCACAACACCAAAGGAAGCCTACCCAATATTATAACAACTAGAAGATACCACATCACGACTAAAGGACACAAATATTGGTGTTTGAGTGAGTTGGATGAGGGTAAAAAATGACTTAAAAAACTCCCAAACACAAGGTAAAACCTCCACAAGAGGTTTCCTTACTAGAAGGTATAAGCCCTCCACCAACTAGGATGATGACTAGTCACCTTCAAGCAATGACATGCTTCCAAATAATTTTTTTAAATAAAAATATAGGTATGCAACTTGTTGTAAAAGTGACATGGAAAGATTCACTAGGTCAAGGGGAGAAACTTTTGTGTACAAAGTTTCCCCATAAAATACCCAAAAATGCTCGCTGTCTGAAGAATAAAAGAATGACAGTGTTCCTGAGGATTAAAACACACTAGGAGGACACTAACACCCAAGAAGGATGCTTGGACACTAGAGAGACACTATAATTATTTCAACAATCTACTACATCTGTGGTGGCATCCTAGTTTGGCACTAGAGTCCTGAACTAGCGTTGGAGTCTCAAGAATGCATTGTAGTCATTTCCCTATGTTGATGTTCTATACCTGCACTAGTGTCCTAGCTAGTGAGCCAATTAAATCCTTCTAGATCACAAAGCCAAGAAAAACCCTTAGGAAACATAAGGAAAGCGTCACAACACAATCTAGACTCAATAATAATGAAGATAAATGAGAGATTGAGGTGAAAATTAACACTCGATCTCCAACCCACTATCCCATGAAGGGGATAAATCTCAAGGGCTAGGATTTTTTTTTATTAAGTATAGTTTATCAACAAAAACCAATAGGCTTATACATCATATCTATTCATGACAAAACCATCGTTATGATTAAGATAGTTCAGAGAAGGTTGCCAAGAAAGGTCAAAAATTATGATAGATACAATTATTTTTTGAGTTCTTATATTACTCTAGTAACAATAGTTGATCATGAAGATGCATTACAAAAGTTTCTGCTTTAACTACATTTATCCCCATCATAATATCCCAATGGTGGCTCAATCTCAATTTTTTTTGTGTTGGATCTCACCACCTCCACCATCCTATCCTCATCCTAATTTTCATGGAATCTTGGTTCACCTTGTAGTCCAAGGTCCTTCTTTAACGTTTCTAGGTTGTACTTCTTGTTGTATTTTCTTTGAAATTCTAAGTAGTTATCTCTGAAAGGGATACTATCATCTAAATTAAAAGGCCAATCTCTTGCATATTTTATCTTTTTCTTGTTGACCTCCACCTTTTTATCTTTCATTAGCTTTACAAACTTTGATATGGAAATCTCCATTGTTATAGTCACCTGTAAGGAAACAATGAAAAAAATGAGTCTTCTAGAAGACTTAGTAAGTACTCTTATTTTTCCTTGATATTTTCCTCATTTCTTTCTTTCCATAAAACTATAAAATTTCAATAGATAAAATCAGCCAAAATAAATTTACCTTTTTTAGCCCCTTCTATTTTCCCAATTAGAATTTCTTTTATCTTGATCTTTCCTAATTCCCCAGCCAATCAAATCAGAACAAAACATATACTAGGTTTGTTTTGCAAAGAAGCAAATAAAAAAAAATATGAGCAATATTTTCAGGTTTCCTACAAAAAGCACATAAGTCTACATTTGAAACAAAAAGAGAGTAAGGTAATTTCTATAATAACAATTGCCATTTAAGACAAATTTTTTTTGGTTCCAACACATTATTCTAGTTCCACTTAATTTTTTTTCTAGTTTTTATCATATTTCTTAAGGTTCCAACATTTGTTAAAATGTTCAAATACACATTTTGATTTACTCAATGATTTATAAATGGATTTAGAATTCTATTTGACTAGATCTGTGCCATCTTTCTACCTATAACCAACCAAAGTATCACAACTTGCAATGCCACAAGAAGCTTTACTATTTATTGGAAAATGAATGGTTTTGTTTGATTTTCTCAACATAGAGTATGTTCTCCATTGTGAAGTAGGTAGATCATACTCTGTGCTTAAAGTAATCCAAGATTTTATTTGATTATTACATAGAATATCCCTGAAACAAGTAATACCTTTCTTTGCCCATGCTTTAGCCAAGCAACCTTGTACTAGTGCAAGTGGTTTTTCTTTATAGTACAAGTGAATTAACAAAATTTTATTTTGATCTTTGTCAATATTCATCATATTTATTATAAACTCCCAAGACTTCCAAATAGTTTTAAATACATTCAAACCATTAGGAGCTACAAGGAAATTTCCTACAAGAAGGTGACCTATAGGGATAGATTTCTAGTTTTTGGCCTTTTTAGGAACAACATTATGGATATTATTAACTAAGAATTTTCAAGGTTCATTACCATCAATTGAGTTAATGATCCATTTGATAGGAAGAGATATTCCTTGCTTTTCTAGATTTTTTAGACCTAGACCATCACTTTCTTTACCTAGACAACACTGACCCCATCTAACAACATGTTTCTTTTTGTTACCATGATCGTTAGACCATAAAAATTTCCTAATTTTCTTTTGGATTTCTTCAAGTTGACAAATGATGGGCCTAGGAAATGGCTAGTTTTATTTCTTTTAGTTTGTCTTTTTAACATTTCAAGATGTTTATCTCATAGAAAATCATGAACCTTATATCTCTTTTATGTCTTGTATGCATCTTGAACCAAATTTTACCATATGGAAACATAATTATTATATGATGATGTTTACATGGATACATGTGTGAATTTTTATGAAATTTAATATGATTATGTGTTAATTCATGGTTGATTAATGATATGTGTACTTTAGATGAAACTAACTTCTTGCAGCTTGAAGAATTGCAACCTGCAACAGTTGGATTGACCAGCACGCAACCAAAGAATTTTAGGAAGATTGCGTGAAAGAGTCTAGAACACTAAGGACATGATAGTTACATGAAATAATGAAGGCAATCATTAAAGTAGTCAATCATGATTCACCAGATCATATAGTAAGACAAACAAAAGAAGAATAAGTCTACATTGATAAGGAAGTCAACGTGTATTTTCTCACAGAGCATGTCTCTGTCAAATTGTTAGTTTAAAGTGTCAATCCTATTTATCTTCTTCTATCTTTTTCAGTTATAGTTTCAATTGCAAAGACTTTGCCTCTCTCTATTTTGAAGGATATTGGACATCTAAATTTGATTTCTATTTTTAGTCCTTATGTAAATAAAAATCCTCCCGAGCCTAGATAGTTGGATTGGTGGATGAGGAGCGGATCTTGTTGGAGATATATGTTTTGATAGTTATAGTTTTGTTTCACAGATAATAATTCATTGCTTATTTTTTGTTATGCACTCATGAATGAAAAATCTATGAAGATTTTTGTCAAATTATAGAGTTCAGTTATATGCAATAAAGATGTTCCAGATTACTGTCATGATTAGTTGATTCAAGTAGCACATATTTGGTTTCTCCTATGGGTACAACAACTTAAGCAAGAGACACTCAAGGTATTGTTCACCCACCTTAATTTCTATTGTTAATTTAGATGTTTACATTATTGCATTCATTTCAAATAGAATTGCATGCATATGAATGATATCTTGCCTCATGAATTATGCTCTATAATATGTCTTTGAGTCATTCTTTGGAGAGGTCAAGTAGTTATAAGCAAGAGTCAATAGTGTTAGTGAATTGCAGAGTTTAGGATTAGCAGTTAACAATTACATTGTTAAGCTAAAGGTACCCATAGCATCAGTAACAAATTAAGTTATTTCCTCTATTTTACAAGTTAACGCTTTATTTACTTTTCCAATCTTTACTATTTTCCTGTATATATGTAAACAACCTATACTCACTGATATAGGCCGTTTAGAGTCCATGAATGCACATACCGTGCTGTCATCATCAAAACTTACAAAGTCTTGGTTGATAATTGAATGAAGTCTTTACAAGGGTTTAGTGAACTATTCAACTAGGAACTCCTCTGAATTATGTGTCTAGCACCAATTTTACTGAGTATTAGTGGAGTACTTACATTTTTGGTGCCATTTTTTAGGATTGTGCTACATTCAGGGTTATTTTGTGTAATTTCAAGCTTTCATAGATTGAATGTTTTGATTTCAAAATTAGGATAATTAGGTTTTAATCATCAACACAAAAAATTTTTGCCTACACTATGTAGGAGCATATGATCCAAATTGTTACAACTATAGTATACAGAGGTGACATGATGCTCTGGGAATATTTCTCCCCTCAACACACAAAGATTTAGAGGATACTAGCAATCAAAGTGAATAGATCGAGGGTATTCCTGAAGAAGAATAACCCTTGACACCAATATCCACACCAGATACAAAGGATACTTCCCACACACAAATCATCATGATAGGTGATGCTGTTGTGGAAGACCCACCAGAGCATGTGGCTTTTGAATTCCCCATTGCCAACCAAGAGAGAGCAATTACTGTGAAGAATATATCATGTTTAGTATTACCTGTCTTCTATGGGTTGGTCATAAATGATCCAGATACCTTCCTTTTTGAGTTTTATGTGTTATGTAGAAGTTATGATTATACTACAGATGCACATAGGCTCAAACTGTTCCCCAAAATATTGAAGGATGTTGCTTTGAAATGGTTTATGGGTTTGGGAATGTTGGGATATGGTGTTGTACACCATTGCATAAAATAATTTATTATAATGTTGTAATTAAATAATTATCTAGTTGTGAGGCACCTAGGTGGTGTGGTTAATCACACTAAGTGATTACCTGGGGAGCACTTTATGTTGTATTGTAGCATTGTATTATTATTTAATGTGTGAGAGCCATGTGATAATAATTTAATATTAGGGAAATATTAAATAAAGTAAAAAATTAGTACCCAATATTAAATAAGGGATTAGCAGTTTTGTGGTACACAGTTTTATCTTACCACTTGGTTGTATTTGTGTGAGCTTGAGTCTATAAAAGCAAGCACATGTTTAGTGGTTAAGGTTGGCTGGGTAAGTGGGCTATCATTATTGAGTCTTTCCGAGGAGTGCATATGTGAAGCATGACATGGGATGTGTGGCTTCATGCTTGGACACATGAGGATGCATTGAGAGGCTTGATGCTTTAGAGGTATTCATTATAACTTATATTACTTTATTGCTGAATAATATGATGGAGTATGGATGCTTTTGGAGGTTGGGTTTTTCCAAGGTATATCTTATGTTATCTTGTGGCTTGTCTATTTGATCTATACATTATGGTTAATTGTATGCATGCTTATCTCTCATGGGGTTATGTAGGAAATGAAATAAGTTTTTGGGTTGAATGCATTATTTCCTAACAAGTGGTATCAAAGCTTTCATGGTTGATGGATTTTTGTTATAACCCTAGTTTGAGAGTTTTTTGCAAAGTTGAAGCCATGGAAATGCATGTAATATTTGAGGCATTACAAGATATGGAACACATGTTGCAGGTGTTTATTTGCAGATTTGGGCTTTTGGGTTGTTAAGATTTGTTGGGTTCATTGCAAATATGAAGTTTTCCAAACTTGGGTCAAGGATGGTTTCTTGGTTTCAGTTTCATATGAGGGTTTTGTAGAAGAAATTTCATGGATGACCTCTTGAGACAAAATGTACCTCACCATTGGATCTAGGAGGCCCGAGACATGAAAAATGACATAAAATTTGACCTGTTTTGGAAAATATGAAAAATAAGGCAATTTTTTTTAGTCATATGGCCTATTTGGCCATCCAATTTGCCCAGACGCAGAAAAAATTATTAAAAATTAAAAAGCCCGATTTTAAGAATTCGCAGAAGAAATATTTTGGTTGAGCTTTTTAAATTATTAAAATTCATGCAAATAAAAAAGAATTAAAAAGGGTTAGAAAAATTTTTATAAAAAATTTTACAGAAAAAAATTAAAAAATATAATTTGGTGACCCCCCACTAATGCGCTCATACTTGCTGCAGACTACCGCAACAGTTCCGATAGGTACTGTTGATGGTAGTTCTGTCAGCTACCATTGGCAGCTTGCTATTACTACTATCGATAGTACTACCACTCGGCCTGCCGACCATTAATTTTTTTATTCGCCGATTAAATGCTCTAATTTTTTTTTCAAAACAAATTTAAATGGTTTCAAATTTTTATAAAGTCTACCGAAAATCTTAAACCAAAATAAATTAAATCAAAATTAATAATAATTTCAGTTCCACCACCTTAGCCGACGGAGCGCCGCCTGGGCGCCACTGATCGACCATTGCCGTCGGTGGGGATGCCCAGGGGCCACCACAAAGCCACCCATAAGGCAGATTGGAGAACTTTTTTTCAAATGAGCAATAACTTTTGCCCAGTATGTCCATTTTTTGACTTCTTGTAGTCATCGAAAAGCTCTTTCCGTGATCTTCACTGTGGGATTGGTTTGGTCGTTGATTTTTCCATTTTGACATGGTTTTGGAGCCTAAAACACAAATGCTTTCGGTTGCACTATTTTGAGCATAAATTTTGCATATGGAGTCAGATTTTTGATTTTGAAGAGGTGTTAGAGAGCATGGATAGTGTTTTTCATAGTGGTTCAGATTGTTTATCAGTTTATGGAGAAAGATGAGTTTGGTACTTATTTTATTGCTTGTAGGATCCTAAAATTCATGGTGTGATTGTGTGAGCATCTAGACAAGTCAAGAGGCGAAGCCTTGAGGGAGTACATGTTTTTATATGATATTTATGTTTGTACAACTGATTATTAGTTTTGTGCTTCTTGGTATAAGTTTGCAAGTGTTTTTTAGAGTTGGACTTTGATGGTGATAGGTACACAAGATGTCTTCGGTTTTGAGGACATGGTTGGACATGGTTTGAGACTTGAAATCTTGTATGGGTGACAGTTGAGTGCAAGTACATTGATGGCTATGGTTATGGTGTCATGGATATGTAGGTACATTTGATGCATTGGAATGACATGATCATGTATGTGGTTGTTTGGTGGTGATGTGGTTGGATGTTAGGAGATTGCTTTTATATTCTTGATGCTTATTTGGTTCCTTGACTATGATTACACATTTGTGGACATGGTTGGAAAATTAGAGTTGTGGTTGATTTGGTGTTTGAGTCTTGATGTCTACATGATTATCTTCTTTGATATCTCGATTAGTAGGTTACTGATGTGATGATGAGTTTGCATGCTTCATTGTTTTGATCATGAGTTATGCAGTTTTGTGGATTAGCTACCCATTTTCTTGTAGTGGGATGACTCGATGTGGATTGTCTATATCCACGAGATTGGTTGAGTGTTGATGCAGATTTTGTTAGTTGACCTTGTCTTTGGTCATTTGTGCATTGGTATGTTTCTTTTGGTTGAGAAGATAGATGATTAGAGTACTTGATTAGCTGGGTGATGGGACTTGTAGCATGTGGTTTGATCATGATTTCATGATAGCTTGGTACATTTATTGGTTATACACTTTCAGTGGGAGCTTTTGATAGTGATGACTTGGTGGTGCTGGATTGATTTGGTTTGTGATGTTTTGATGGTGGTTGTATGTATCATCTTGGCTTGGAGATCTTGGTTTCACTTGTATGTTAATGACATTGCATTTGAGCGCGTGTAGATCTGGATGATGTTCATGGAGGAGATGGTATTCATGATGTCATGTGTAACTTGTATCATGGTTCGATGGGAGTTGTTGGTAGTGATGTGAATGCATCATTGGTGATGATTATCGTCATGTGTTTGGAGATATGGTTTCTTGGTTTAGAGTGTGTTTAATATTATGTCATGGTTTTCTCTTGATACCGGTTTAGAGTTTTGGCATGATATGTGTTCTCTTGAGACTAGGATGTATGCATTGGTGTATGTGATCTCCTAGGAGGAGATGGTTAGATCATGTTGTCATGATAGGTTCTTGATTTAGTGGTTGGAGCTTTGAAATTGATCTTGGTAGTTCTCTTTGTATTGAGTACATTGATCATTTGCTTGATTACTTCATGATGGTTCTATGTTGCATTTGGAGTTTGGCATGTATTGATCGGTTACAGGTTCTCGTGGATACTTGGAGATGTGGGTGATGGTTGGAGTTCTCTTGTGATTAGAGACATTTTCTTGAGATGGTTACTCTTTGGAGGTTTCAATAGGAAGATCGAGGAGCTTTCACCTGGGCATGGATGTGAGTTCATGATGGATTGATAGAGGAGATTGTTCTTGGAGTGAGTCATGATGGATTGGTTATCCTGGAGGAGCATTCTCATTCCCACTCTTGGTCTACTCGATAGATTATCATTTGAGAGGTATTTTCCCATTATATCTTTCAGATGTGTTATTTTTTGTGCTTTTGATTTATCATGGGATTGAGTAGAGTCATGGTGATTGATTTTGGATACTCATTTGAGGATGGTTTAGCAGGAGTTTATGATGCTTTATCTTTCATAGGTATGGATCTTGAGGTTTGGATAGTTAGTTCTGGAGGATTCATTTTAGGGATGTTTGGCATGGTTATAAGTTTAGGAGATGGTTTATGGGCTGATTTTTAGATTTGGGAATGGTTACTTTGAGTTTTATCTTCTTGATTAGAGAGGCTTACATCCATGTTGGCATTATACATTGATTCATATGTTGTACTTGGTCTATGAGATTGAGTGTTATGGATGTTGTTGAGGATTTTCATTTGGGGTTGTTAGGAGATCATACTTGACACAACGTAGCACTTTTGAGGTGTTGGTAGGAGGACATTATGGTTTATAGGTTTTCTCTCTTCATGGTTCCTTCTCGGATGTTCATGTTTTTGGGAGGATGGTGGCAACATGTTGTGAGAGATTATGCAACTATTTGAGTTGCATGTGTGGATCATTTTTATTGTTCTTGGTACTTCATTTTTGATTATTTATCACACCTTGATATAGTGTTGATTGGTAGACTTGATATGCTTTGATATTACCTATGTAGTGAGAGTTCCTGGATATGTATGTTCTTCATTGACAGGTTTGATACAAGGAGCTTGATTGCAGTTTATGGGTTGCATATGTTCTTGGAATGGGTTTACTGATGTATTGATACCTTGGAGGTATGGATGGTTGGATGCATTAACATGTGTTGTGGATGCTATTTTTGATCATGTGGATTTTTTCTTCATGACAACAACTTGGTTAGAGACTTTTTTATCACTTAGATTTGATGCTTGTGTTCTTGGATTGGTGCATCTTCACCTTGGCATGTTCCTTTTATTCCATAGGTGGCATGTTGGAGGATAAGAGGACTTCTTGCTTGAGATGGTGGTCACTTTGTTCTTATTGCAGGTATCTTGATGGAGCACAAGATCATGTTGGAGATTCATGTATTTCATGTATTGATCCCTTATGGAATGTATATAACAAGTGGGAGAATGTTGGGATATGGTGCTGTACACCATTTCATAAAATGATTTATTATAATGTTGTAATTAAATAATTACTTAGTTGTGATGCACCTAGGTGGTGTGGTTAATCACACTAGGTAATTGTTTGGGGACCATTTTATGTTATATTGTAAGATTGTATTATTATTTAATGTGTGGGGGACATATGATAATAATTTAATATAGGGGAAATATTAAATAAAATTAAAACTTAGTACCCAATATTAAATAAGGGATTAGTATTTTTGTGGTACATGGTTTTATCTTACCACTTGGCTATATTTGTGTGAGCTCGAGTCTATAAAAGCAAGCACATGTTTAGTGGTTAAGGTAGGTTGGGTGAGTGGGCTACCATTATTGAGTCTTTCTGAGGAGTGCATATGTGAAGCGTGACATGGGATGTGTGGATTCATTCTTGGAAACATGAGGATGCATTGAGAGGCTTGATGCTTTAGATGTATTCATTGTAACTCTTGTATTTATTTATTGCTAAATAATATGATGGAATCTGGATGCTTTTGGAGGCTGGGTTTTTCCCTCTTGAGGGTTTTCCTAGGGTATATCTTGTGTTATCTTGTGGCTTGTCTATTTGATCTATGCATTATGGTTACTTTTATGCATGTTTATCTCTCATGGGGTTATGTAGGAAATGGAATAAGTTTGTGGGTTGAATGCATTCTTTCCTAATAGGGAAGAGATTTTGTTCCAAATTGGAATACCATGAAGACAAAGTTTTTGGAGAAGTACCAGGACTACTATAGAGGAATAGATAGAAGGAGAGATGACATCTTCAGGATGCCACAAAAGGAGGATGAATCCCTGAAAGACTATATGGAAAGATTTCAGTTTTTCCTTAAGAAATCCCACTATAACAAACTCTTTGATGAGTCTCTAAAGCTGATATTCTTAAGGGGGATTAATGAGGATTGCATGGATGTACTTAAACTCATTAAGGTAGGAGATATCTCTCAAGCATCATTTTAGGATATCTGCAAGGCATGTAGGAACTATTCAAGGTCTTTCACAAAGAAGGTTAGAGGAGACATGCCATCTTCCATCAACAAACCATCCAATGGAGTCTAAAGAGTTGAATTGAGTAATATTATATCAAATATGGAGGATATTATCAACCATCTTGCTACAAATTTAGACACCCTCCATATCAAAAAGAAGCAAGAAGAAGCAAAATCAGCTCTTACAAAATATTGCCCATATTGTAGACAAAGAAAGACTAATTGCAAGTGTAAGAAGGTGGCTAGTATATTTGAAGACAAGTAAGGGACATCGAAATTTCATGCATTGGAAGGTGAACATGGACACGTATTCTACATAGATCAAAGGAAACCATGGTAGAAAAGACAAGGTATGCCCCAAGATCCTTTGAATTATGTCATTTCTTAGTAACAATTCAAATCTTCCTAATTGGAATCCTCAGTCTTGGGCCAATATACAAAATTTACAATGAAAAATTCCTCAAACCAATTGGAATCAATAGAAAAAAAACATGTGGCCATCACAAAATTACTAAGGATATAATTCTCAATGGTAACCTCAATGGCAAAGAGGTCAACAATGGGAAAATCAAAACATGAATTATCAATAGACACAACAACCCTTGTAGCCACAACAACATACCATTATGAAAAAACCTAACAAATCCAACACCACAACCACCTAGAGCACCTCAGCTACCAGCCCAACATGCACCTAACCCCAATAACAAGCTTGTTCAATAGGATTATGCTAATGAAGTTGTTTAATACCCTACTTATAGGGTAAAGGTGAGTGATGTCCACCTCAGATCAGGGAAAATGTTGGTTGGGCCTTTATCCCCTCAAATAATTTAATTGGTTGATGAAGAACCCCTAGTAGAGACCTTGGACAACCAACCTAAGGATCCCAAGTCAAATTAGGTTAACCAAACCAATCAAAGTATAGAGCCTCCATTTCATGAAAGATTAGCAGTTCAAAAGCATCAAACACAAGCTGAAACTAACTTGTTTGGAATTTTTAAGGATGTTTGTATCAAAATATACCTTATCCAGGCTATTAAGGGGCTTCCTATTTATACTAAAATAGTGAGAGACCTATGCCTTAAAAATCTAGAAATGAAGAGAAAATATCCCCAGACTATGCATGTCCTAAGACAACTTGCAAATATTATGTTGGGAAACATAAATGTCCCCTAGTATACAGACGCTAGGAGTCTTGTAGTGGATGTAAAGATAAATGACACTCTCATTAAGAACACCTTACTTGAATTATGAGAAACTATTAATTTAATGACTAAAGAGACAATGAAGTTGTTACAGTTGATAGAACTCAAACCTACACCTACTGTTCTTTAGTTGGCAAATAGGTCCACAATTAAACCCGAGGGTATAATTGAAGACTTGGTAATAAAACTGAATTCATAGGAGTACCCTGTAGATTTCATGTTATTGTATCCAAAAGCTAATCTTGTAGGCTACCCCCTCATTCAAGGAAGAACTTGGTTAGCAATAGCAGATGCCTTTATAGGTTGCAGGTTTGGGAATATGATTATCTCTAATGGAAATGTGACTAAGAAATTGGTCCTTTATCTACCAACCCAACCACATGCAGATCTAGAACAAACCATTTGGCCTACTCTAGATGAGGAGGATCTGTATTCATTGCAAACCCTGATGATTATTGAATGAAATCCTTTGTTATAAAACCAAGATGAAGATGGCTTGATAGTAAATATCATGCAAAATAACTATGGTAGGGACTTACAACATCAAGGCTGTCTAACATGTCTATAGAATCCTCTACAAAATATGATTCCTGACAACTCATCTAATTCGATTTCCCAAATATTCCACACCTTGTTACCAGACCAATGTGTCCCAAACACAACAACACTTGACATCTCATCAGTTCAAACAACATCCGAGACTTTAGAGACAATGTTAGGAAAATCATTGAATGTTAAAAAACAATTGATTGATATACAAAAAAACTCACTGATGAACATGCTGCAAGCACACACAACAACCTTAACATGGGATTACTATGACATGAAGGGGATAGACCCTAAATTGTGCATGCATAGTATTTATATCAATGATGGTTTTAAACTCATAAGGCAACCACAAAGGAGAATAAACCTCGCAGTCAGAGACAGTTAAATCAAAATTGCAAAAATTGCTTGATGTAAACTTTATCTATCCTATCTCTAATAGTCAATGGGTATCACCTCTAGTAATTGTCCCAAATAAAGGAGGAAAGTGGAGAGTGTGTGTATACTACAAAGAACTGAATGCTACAACTAGGAAATACCACTTTTCACTTCCCTTTATTGACCAATTACTTGATTCATTAGTAGGAAATAATTACTTTTCCTTTCTAGATGGATTTAGTGGCTACAAACAAATAAAGATTTCCCTAGAAGATCAAGACAAGAAAAATTTCATATGCCCTTGGGGCACATATGCTTATTCTGTCCTGCCATTTGGGTTGTGTAATGCACCAACCACCTTCTAGAGGGCAATATTGAGTATATTCTTAGACTTTGCAGATGATTCCATGTAGGTTAACATGGATGATTTCACAACTTATGGGAATACGTATGATGAAGCACTTGGACATCTAGAGAAGGTGCTAAAAAGGTTTCAAGAACATAACTTATCCCTAAGTCATGAAAAATATTTCATGATGATGACAAAAGGGATTGTATTAGGAAATTTTGTGTCAAATGAAGGAATTCAAGTGGATCTCAAAAAAATTGAAGTAATCTCAACACTTTCTATGCCTCAAATACAAAAAAACGTTAGAAGTTTCCTAGGACATGATGGATATTATAGGAGATTTATTTAGGACTTTAGAAAACTTGTAACTCCACTATTTGTTTTACTGTCCAAAGATGTAGAATTTGAGTGGATAGATTCTTGTCAACACTCTTTTGAAGCACTCAAGGCAACATTGACCAAAACCCCTATCTTGAGAGGACTAAATTGGACCTTACCTTTTCATATCCATATAGATGCTTCTGATTTTACTATAGGAGCTGTACTTAGACAAAAGAATGGAAAAAAATAGTATGCCATATATTACATCAACAAAAATCTACAAGGGGGAGAACTCAATTATACAATGACAAAGAAAGAGATGTTGGTAGTAGTATATGCAATAAAAAAATTTAGGCATTATATTATAGGATATCTAGTGTTCATACATATTGATCATATAGGCATAAGGTATCTAATGAACAAACCAATGGTTGTTGGGAGGCTTGTTAGGTGGTTACTGTTGCTTCATGAATTTGAAATTACCATTGTGGATAAGCCAGGTAAAGCAAATGCAGTGACAAATTTTCTATCCAGACCACCAACCAATTTAAAAGACGTTGTTGATGATTCATCCCTAGATGAAAATTTATTTTCTCTATCTCTACATACACCTTGGTTTGCATATATTGCTAACTATCTTGTAGCAGGACAAACACCAACCCATTTCTCAGCCAAACAAAAGAGGCGATTGGTTCATAAAAGTTTTCCATACTCCTAGATAGTTAGATACTTATTCTACACACGCCCAAACAACATTATGAGGAGATGTATCAGAGAAGAGGAGGTATATGACATCCTTAGAGAATGCCATGATGAACCCTATGGGAGACACTTTGCAACAAAAAGGACGACTCTTAAGATTCTCAACACTGGCTACTATTGGCCAACTCTTCATAAAGATTTAGTGAAGTATACTAGGGGCTGTGATAGGTGTCAAAGAATAAGAAGGCCAACAAAATCAGATGAAATTCCATAGCATCCACAGTTAGCAATAAAACCATTTGACAAATGGGGATTAGACTTTATTGGCCCCATATCACCAACATCAAAAAATAAAGAATACATATTGGTATGGCCATATTAACTTACAAAGTGGGTGGAGGTTAAGGATCTACAATTTACAAGAGATGGTAATGTGGAAAATTTTCTCTATGAGGATATTTTCACAAGATATGGAGTTCCAAGAGAGATTGCCATAGACCAAGGACCACAATTTTCGTCAGAGCTGATCACAAAATTGGTACAAGAGTATGAGGTTAGACATAGAACTCAAAACCTTACCACCCTCAAGCTAATGGATAGGTTGAAGTAAAAAACAAGGAGATTGAAAAAATTCTCACAAAGATAATGAAAATTCATAGGAAGGATTGGGCAACTAGGTTTCCTGAGGCAGTTTGGGCCTATAGGAAGACTTGGAAGACTACAACCGGATTTACACCATATGAATTGGTGTATAGGAAGAAATTAGTACTTCCTATTGAATTTGAATACAAAACATTGAGGGCAATAGTTAAATTGGGCATGGACTTGTCCACAACTCAATAGGAGAGATTACACAACCTAAATGCACTTGATAAAATTAGAATGGAAGCCATACACCACACTGAATTTGTCCAAAATCAAAGAATCATATGGAATGATCATTTCTTAAAGATAAAGGAATTTAGTGCAAGTGATTGGGCTCTCATTTATGACTCAAGATACAAAGACTACAAGGGGAAATTAAAAACTAGATGGATGGGTCCATATGAGATAAAATAAGTGTTTCCAAATGGAGTAGTACAACTACATAAATTGATGATATCAAGTTTTCATTACTAGTTAATGGACATAGATTAAAGCTTTACAAAAATCCATTACAAAAGGATGACTCCCTTCTTTCATTAATTCAAAAGTTTGAACCTACAATGGATAATTCAATAGTAGAGACTACAAGTTCTACAAATGAATCAATGGATGAGATACAAAACTCACCAACTGATGTTTCATAGGTATAATTACTCCATATCTTTCAAATGCACACACTGCACATATGCCGAACAACACCATTTATTTTTTGGAATAGTCAAAGAAGTACCAGGGACTTGTAATATAACGCTTGAAGGTGACAAACTTTTAGAAGGGACTTGTTACTGCAAGCGCTCGTAGAACTTGTCTAACAATCATTTCATATTACCACCACATCCATTACCTATCTATCATTTCAAATTACATCCATCTGTCTATGAAACCACATTTATTTCATTATGTCCATTCAACCATATTATTTCCACCACCTTTCTCGATTACTATATACCATGCATTCATTTGACCTCACCTATTCCATATACTCCATAGCCTTTTCATTCCATCATTCACCACACATCATTCATATGATGTCATTCATTTCAAGTTGGCTCTACATGATTTTCATTACAATTATGACAAGTCATTTCACATTTAGCCATAGGTTATCAACAATCACTTCACACAAGTTAAGTTTCATTCCAAAACCTTTCTACAGGTACACACATTACCTTCTCATAATTAACATAGTGATTATTGATTTTTAGAATGTTTATACATTATTTTGTGCATGCTTCATATTTGAATTTATTTCCCACTACATTTCATTTAACTCTCCACCAAAATTGTACCACTAAGTGAGGACACTTAGTATATTTAGTTGGGGGGGAGGTTTCCTTGTTTTCTAGATCTTCAAAAACTCTTTGCAATATTTTTGGCCATTTTATTTTTCTTCCATTTTTCAAATAATACAAGCTTAGTGGAGAGAAAGAGGGTTAAATAAAACTAAATTGAGAGGTTTTAGGCACATAGATATTGTGAAATTGGTGCAATTGGAGTGACAAACAAAATTAAGGGATTATAGAATAACACTATAATGGGAGGTGCAATTATTCGTAGGGAACCAACAACACACCCAGTTGTTAGAAGACAGGCTAGTATTACCCATTTTTCAACATGCTAGTTGGTCGGAGTATTTCTTGAAGCTTACAAAGTATAACGAGGTCATGGCACAACTATTTGATGCCACAATAAAAAATTATGAAGCAATAGTGAGAGGCTTAAGAGTAGATGCCTCAAAATCCACCATTTCTGAAGTATCTAATTTTCCATGGGAAGGAGAATAATTTCCACCTAGGGAAGATGCTATTGCTATGAAAGATGAATTCAAGCAGCCAGGAGAGAACCTAGACCCATCTTCTCAAGGTACTAAAATATTATCCTTACCCTAGGCTTAGCCTTTGGTTGGTTCTTACATAATCAAGTATTTAAACTATGATGGAAGGCAATCCTTATTGTATACAATCCATTTTAAGTTATTAAGTCATCTTCGCCATGATATGCATGTGAATGTTCCAAATTTTATGTACAATTTGTTGAAAAGAATGAGTTCTAAGGATAAAAGGAAAATGAATAACACAACATTATTACATTTTTGTTTAGTCACATTGTTGATAAAAAGGAGTTTGAGAGCTCAATTTCCACATGTTTCATGGGAAAGTTTTCAAAATTACAACCATATCAATAGAATCCTTGAAGAACCTACTATCTTAGAGAGGTTAGAGGAACTTAATGTTTCAAAGAGGGAAATGCCCTCTAGCTCCCCTATTGTGTCACCTATCCACAACATAGGGGATCCAAAGGAGTAGGTTTTGTAGGGAACTCAATCGACAACCACTGCTGCACAACCCACAACAAGGGACGATGAAGAAACCCTTGTTTTTGGAAAAGCATAGAGGTCAAAGAAATGGAAAGGTGGATATTCTTCTGCACCTTCCATAGGGTAGAAAAGACCCACAAGGTAGTCAAATCACCTCAAAGGAAAAAGGCCAATGAGGGGCATAGGCAAGAGACAAAAAGATGTGGTTATAACTGAAATAGACTCAGAGTCAGAGGGAAATTCCCATGGTAATGTAAATTCACCTATTGCACAGTCATGGTACTACACAAGCTCCTCTAAATCCAATTTAAAGGATATTTTTGTTGCAAGGAAAATAAGAAAAATAACCCCAAAGAGCCCTGATTTAGAGGATAATGATTATACAAGTAAGAGGGATGACCGGTTTTTGGAAAGAGAAGAAATAATCTTTATTGAGCAAAAGGATATTGGCAAAGAATTATAGGAGGCTATAAAAAGGATAAAGAAATTAGAAGATTTTTTGAAAACACACCAATAAAAAGATAGTGAAAGGGACACAAGAATTAAAGAGTTGGAGGAAAAGCTTTGTAAATTTGATTATGGGTCTAGGTTGGATGAATTGGAACAACTTGCTATCATAGAAGAAAAAAAAGGAACTAGTACCCTAGGGCCTAATTCCTCCACTCATAGTTCCCTCTGTGCTAATTGTGGTGTCCCTAGGTGTGGAATTGTAGAAAAGCACCCAAGAGTTCTTTGAGAAGAAGAAGGAATCAAAAAAAGAAAAAGTTGAATTGATATCAAAATACATTAGGAAACTTGAATATAAAGATGCATCAATAAAAAGGCTGAAAGTGAAGATTGAAGAAGTAGCAAACAAGGTTGCACAAATTCTAAAGTGTAGACCTCCTACAAGAGTTTATGCACTAATTCTATAGGAAAAATATATTTTTTCAATTCAGCCAAGTGATTAGTGATCTGCCAATGTCAATCAATATCAAATTTTTGTTTTTAGATACTTTCTCTAAGTCCACACTAGATATGCAAGACCGATTATGTGAGTTATACTTGCATAATTTTGTTCTCTTAGACCAAACAAAATGGAATCCACTAACGTTTATGGGGGACTTACAAATTAGAGCATTAGCCTCTTATATCAAGAATGAACATCAGAGAGGTGAAATATTACAATAATACAATGAGAGGGAGAAATCTATTTCCCTACAACTGAGGAAAGAATTACAAGACCCCAACACAATCATTGATCAATGGTTAGATCTCTTGGATTACAAAGGTGTGGGGAGAAAAATAATAAGTATCAAGGAACATGAATACATAAGGATGAAGAAACTAGCTACAAGATCCACTAATCAAACCTTCCAATTTGTGAAAAAGAGATGGGAAGAACTAACCATTGAATTAAAGAAAAAGAAACCAAAATCCCTATATAATTTTATATCCATTATTAGAAGATCTCAGAAATATATAGACATTTCTAAGGATAATGGACTTAAATGGTTTCCACTCACCCTTCATCCACCTCTTCTCCTCTATCCAACACCACATTGGACAGGGAGGAATTGTGATGAAATTGAAAGAGTAGATAATATGAGGCTGACAAGGATTTCATGTCAAAAGGGATACTATTCAAGATAGGAAAAGGGAGTTGATGTGGTGATAGATTTCAGGGAAATGAATCTTCAGTACAACCTTCAGTCTTAAAGATTTCTTGAGGAAAAACAAATACTCTAGATGGGGGAATGATGGGCCTAGAAAATTCCTAGTTTTCTAAAACTTCTTTTAGTTTATGTATTTTTAACATTTCAAGCTATTTATCTCACAAAAAATTATGAACCTTATATCTCTTTTATGTCTTTTATGCACTCTGAACTAGACTTTGTCATATGGAAATATAATTATGATATAATGATATTTGCATGGATAAATGTGTGAATGCTTATGAAATTCAATATGATTCTGTGTTAATTCATGGTTGATTAATGATGTGTATACTTTAGATGGAACTAAATTATTGTAGCCAGAAGAATTGCAACCCGCAACAATTGGATTGACCAACCCACAACCAAAGGATTTCAGGAAAATTGCAAGAAAGAGTCCAAAAAACTAAGGACATGATAGTTACAGGAAATAATGAAGGCACTCATTGAAGTAGTCAATCATGAGTCACCAGATCATCCAATAAGATGACAGGAAGAAGAAGTCTACATTGATAAGGATTCCAAAACGACTGTTCTCACATAGCACGTCTCTGTCAAATTGTTAGGGTAGAGTGCCAATCCTATTTGTCTTCTTCTATCTTTTTCAGTTATAGTTTCAATTGCAAAGACTTTGTCTCTCTCTATTTTGAAGGAGAGTGGAAATTTGCATTTAGTTTTTGTTTTTAGTCCTTATGCAAATAAAACTCCTTCCGAGCCTATATAGTTAAATCGGTGGTTGAGGAGCAAAACTAGTTGAAGATATATGTTTTGATAGTTATAGTTTTGTTCCACAGACAATATTTTATTGTTAGTTTTCTATTATGCACTCATGAATGAGAAATCTGTGAAGATTCTTGTTAGATTATAGAGTTCAGTTATATGCAATAAAGATGTTCCATATTATTGTACAACAACTTGAGCAAGGTCCACTCGAGGTATTGTTCACCCACCTTAATTTTTGTTGTTAATTTAGATGTTTACATTATTGCATTCATTTCAAATAGAATTACATACATATGAATGATATCTTGCATCATGAATTATACTCTGTAATATATGTCTTTGAGTCATTCTCCAGAGAGGTCAAGTAGTTAGAAGCAAGAGTCAATAGTTTTAGCAAATTGTAGAGTTTATGTTTAGTAGTTAACGGTTACAGTGTTAAGTTGAAGGTACTCGTAGAATTAGTACTAGATTAAGTTATTTCCTTTGTTTTGCAAGTTAATGCTTTATTTAATTTTCCAATCTTTATTATTTTCCTATACATGTGTAAACCACCTATACTCACTGATATAGGCCATATAGAGTCCATGAATGCACATATAGTGCCAACATCATTTAAATATTACAAAGTCCTGGTTGGTGATTGAATGAAGTCTTAATAAGGGTTTAGTGAACTGTTCAACTAAGAAATCCTCCTCTAAATTGTGTGTCTAGCACCAAGTTGAATGAGAATTAGTAGAGGCCTTACAATATCTAAAAAAATCCAAACTAAAGTGTAGTACAAAGTATATGAAGAGAATTTTTTGGCACACTTGAAATTTCCCTACTAAAGAGAGATATTGCTTGTTCCAATTATCCAATTTCCTTTCAATTTTTCTTTTTACCCATTCCACATATCTTTTAAATTTAGATTAATCAAAAATGGAATGCTCAAATACCTCACTTGTTTATTCGTTCCACCCCACTAAATCCCATATTTATTAAACCATTCAAGAGGGTTGGAGCCCCAAATTAACATTATAGATTTTTTTTGGAGATTCTTTCCCTCGATGCCTCACAAAATATCTCCATATTTTGCATTAATAAACCAAGGTTTTCTTCATCTATATTGAAAAAAAGGGCAATACCATAAGAAAAAGTGTATATTCAAAAATTCACTGCCATGAAGCATAATAAGTCCTTTTACTTTTGGACTATATAGGTTGTCTCTTAATAAATAATAAATAGTTTTAAACTAAATGAAAAATAATGTAGGGGCTAGGGGAATCCTTGTCTTATCAATATCTATAGAGATATTTTCTTTGTCAATGCTCCATTTATTTCTACTTGGGCATTTACATCTTTTAATAGAATGTTAACCATTTTACAAAATTCTTTTTGGAGACCGAAGGCTTTCAAGTCCATTAGTAGGAATGGGCACTCTAATCTATCACACACTTTCTCAAAATCAAGTAGAATCATTCCAATATTTTGGTTGGAGTCTTTTATCCAGTTCATAGCTTCCCAACTTGTTATCAAGTTCTCTTAAATATATCGACCTTTAATAAAACTAGTTTGGGTGTAACTAATAAATGAGGGGAGTATATCCCTCAATCTCAAGGCCAACACCTTTGCAAGAATTTTATATGATACATTTAATGATGTAATTGATCTCCAATTTTTAATAAGAGTCTTATCACCATCTTTGGGTATTAGTTTAATTATTACTTTGTTTATCTCTTTACCTAGAGAATCATTATTTATTGGTTCCTTATAAACCTGACACAAATATTCACTAATCCAACTTATATTTTTCTTATAGAATTCAATAGGAATTCCATCTAGACCTGGAGATTTATCATCACTAAAGGTTAGAATGGTTGTGCAATTTCTTCTTTTGTAATCTCTTTCTCGAGTCTTTCAAAAATGTCACCTAAAATCATATTTGGAATTAAGTTTTTATATATATCTCTCACCTTATGAGAGTGAGAGCCATTCTCTTCTGGGGAGAAGAGATTTCTAAAAAAAGAAAATAATTAATTTTGTACTTCCTTCGGTTATTTATCAAGGTGTCTCCTATCCACAAACATTTAGTTTCTTCTTTTATATTTTTCTCTTTTAGGAAGTTGAAGAAGAATCTCATCCCTTTATCACCATTGTTTAACTAGTTTAATTTAGATCTTTTCTTTACACCTTGTATTTTCATTGTTTGCAAATTTCTTAGCCCATTCTTACATTTAATAAGTTCCTCATAAATTTCTTCCTTTCTTGGGTCATTTTGTAGATTACATTCTATTTCAAGAAGTTTTTCTTGGAGAGCATTTTCAAAATTTCTGTAATCCTTGGCTTTTTTCCTCCCTATAGTTTGGAACAAAAAAGTCGAATTGTTAATATTTTTGTTCCATTTTTCAATAGTTTTAAATCTTTTAGTATCCACTTATTAATTTATCTCAATATAAACAATATTATTACAAGCTTCATCCTTTAAAATATTAGTGTTTAAGAAGAACTTTTCTTTTTTTCTTTCTTTCTGAGATTGGTTTGTTACAAGAATTTTAGCAATAACTAGGTGATGATCTGAAAGAGTGGAAGGGTAAATTTTGACCCTTGTTTCATTTTATAAATTATCATAAAAGAAGTGGTCTCTATTTGCATAAAATCTACCTAATCAACAATAAGTTATTTTGTTACCTCTTTGATGAGATAGGTTCATTAAAGAAGGGAATGAAAATCAAGTTTTGGTTGACGAGGAAATTAATTTGGAAGATTGGGGATGGAAGAAAATGGGATGCAGGGGGTGGGAGGGGTAAAATATAGGGTTTTGAGGTCTATATATAGGCCCTTGGGGGTCATTTTCACCTCATTTGCACTCTCAAAGTTAATAGATTTTAGAGATCTAAGTGAGATTTCCTAGTGAAGTTGTTGCAGAGATGACCCTTATTCCATGAGATACACACCATGTAGATGACATACGTTAGTTCCATAGGCCAACCGAAGCAAATCCCCTAGTATGCGTCTAATCCTTTCATAGTTAGGCATAGTTCTAGGTGCAATAAATTCTAGGTCTAGGGATTCCATCAAATGTGTGGATCTAGGATCAATGCATTTAAACATTGACATGACACATTTGAAACCCAACACAATGCATTCGATTGTGTCTTGACACGTATTTCAAAGCATTTTTCTTATGTTTTTGGTTTTCTTTTGACTATGATCATGCGACACTTTTGAAAAATGGATCGCTTATGATTTGGTAAAGAATTTTTTTTGAAAAAAAGTATTCTTATAATTGTGAATGTGAAACTTTTGCATAAAAGGTCACTTTTGATTCTGAGGTCTGCAAAATTAGATTTGTTTTTTCAAAATATTGACAAATTGATGGTGTGGGCATTATGCTTGTAGGTTTTAATTGACCCTACCTTGTTGCAAGAGTGATGACCTTAGGTCTTAGACCGAATGACCCATCTCAGCGAGATGGATCAAAAGTTCTTAGAATCCATCGATTTGTTTCACGTTGCATACATGCCAGAGATTGGATCACATTAATCATTCATGACCAGTATTGTGGAGAGGTGGCAATTAGGGAATTTTTCCTTTAGATTCCTGATTGGTGAGGCTACCATTACCCTTGAGGAAATATGGATGATCCTGAGAATCCCTATTGAGGGAGCGCAAGTAAGTTATGATCCAGACTCTGGTGTAGAGGCCTCAGAGCAAGTGTTGTTCAATGATGAGTTGGATATTGATGATGGGAAAATTGAGTTGAGATCTTATATTAGAGTGACAAAAAAAATCATCTTAGTGATTAGAGGGCTTACCTATGGAGTGATTGTCCTTGATTGATGATCCATGGATTTTTTTCAGTTGGATGGGGACATGTTTGGAGCGGATGATGTAGGGTTACGTTACATGGTATTTGTATGGGGACCTTGCGTATTAGTGTACTTATATCATGATATGCACGAGGTGTTCTATAGCTTAGCCACCAGTTTGTCAACATGAGTCACATTATTGCATGTATGTGCATCAAAGCACATTGCAATGATGTGACCAATGGGGGATTTTTCCTAAGCAACATGAGATCCTTTTGTTTATAGATATGATACCTTACTGATATAGAGGAGACTGGGAGATTTTGATTACTAGAGGAGGATCCTTGATGAGATGGACAAGTTCACTTGGCACCTATGGCTTCAGTATGAGGATTGGATTGATGATCATATTCATCTTCCATATTGTAGGTAGATGAGGTGGTTTATTGGGTGGACACTTCACATCTTGGAGAGGTACTTACTAGACAGATTTAGGAGGTGGTTCGGTGAGGCCCAATATGTGCTTGCCACAAACTATCATGAAATGTTTTCTCAGACTCAGAGGAAGATTGGGGAGTGGGAGCTTATGGCCATTTCATAGGTTATAGTTATGAAGTTCCTAAACTTGATACCGTTACATTAGATTTGGGCTGATGGTGTTGAGGATGAAAGTACATTTCTTGAGTATGATACATGGTGGGCCTTGCAAAGAACTTAAGGTTTACCCATTCAGATGATGGTGCAATAGGTAGATAGAGGAGGAGAGAGGAAGATCATGGTAGGGATCATCAATGATAGAAGTAGAGGATGGAGGCCAAGGTAGGTGGAGGAGGGTGTCCTAATCAGGGACACCAACAAGTGGTAGTGCCCACAGTGGCTATGAGGGGAGATGGGCAGAGGGATGAGCATTGGGAGAGGATAGGCCCAAAGGCAGAGACACATATGACATATGTCTTGTAGTGGCACTCTTAGAGCATGGTTAGGCTCTTCGAGAGCAAGATGGATACAAAGTAGAGAGGGACAACTTGACTGTCCATTTGACATAGAGGACAATAGAGAGGGACAAAGAGATAACCTGTCACCAATAGGCAAAGGAACATGTTTCTTATCTTACAACTGAGAGAGACACAGAGCAAGCGAGGCAACAAAAATTAGGGGTTACATGATAGGGAGTGGTAGTCTTGATGGTATATCATATGAGGGAGGTGACCTAATACCATACCCTATATGAGGTTGCAATACCTGTTGGGAGGAGAGCTCCCAAATTTTTAGCTAGGACCGTAGTAGGGGTAGTCAATAGGTCATAGGGGGATCGGTGGGATGACCACCTTAGCCACCTCAACCACAAAAATCAAGGGGATCCAAAGGGTAGGGACAATAAGGATCCATAGGATAGGGACAATAGGTAGTTCCTCCATTTCCACCTTAGTCTAGAGGTTAGGGGTAGCTCCATGTAGATTATGTCTTTATATACTTTGATGTATATATGCATTGTGTAGATACATTATTTTGATGATCTATGTATATTGATGGCCCTTGATAGCACATTGTACACACATTCAATGTATATGACTCACTTTTGATGGTATATGAGATATTGAATTTTATGAGACTATGATATGATTTCATGTGATGTTATTATGCATGTGATGTTATGTATCTATATGATTTATATGTGATCATATGATGTGATGATGTTATGATTCTACATGATGTGTGATATTTTATGATGGATAACATGATTATGCTTAGATTAGATGATGACATGATGTATGGATATATGATGCAATGCTATTATTCTTTTTGTGTTTTGATGATATATATGATGAATATGCAAGATGTATAATGTAATGTCTTAATACTATGGTTATGGATGCATGATGTGATGTTATAATGAGACTAATAATTTGTGAATGTAGGATGTGATGAATATTTTTATGTATGTCGTGATACATGGATAGAATAGTTAGTATGATGGGCAAGATAGAAGAAATGATAGATGATTTATAAAAAAATGATTAATAGATGTATGATTAAAGAGATAGATAGATGAATGAATTAGATGGATAGGATGATGTTGATCAAATATCAAGAAAAATATGATTTTTAGTTTGATTTGAGATTTTATTGGAAATGGGATGGGATAGATGATTTTTTATTTTTCTTTAGGTTATTCTAAAGAATATCGAGCAATGCTTATTTTGATATAGAAAGTAGATAGTATGCACCAAGTTATGAAGAAAAAAGGTGGCATCATATCTATTGTATGCACTTTGAATTTGTAAACAAATAGGAGTGTTCTTGTTCATACTTGACATACATAAACCTTGTTTGATCACATGAGAGAATAAGGCTTCAAAGAAAGTTAGGCCTTATACACAAAGGTATAAAGAACATAGTATGCAAATGTCATTATATTGCCTAAAACTATCCCTACACACAAGGCAAGTATTCACCATGGTCATATTACAAGAACATCCCAAAAGCACAGTAGATGAAAGCAATGACTATGCCCCATTACATACTTCTCTAGACACACAAAGATATTAACGATCAAGGTGGCTTCGAGTAAGAGATGGAATGAGACAAAAGATAAATCAAAAGAAAATAATGAATGAAAAAACATATCAAATACATCATATCTCTTTTCAGAGAGATTGTAATTGTTGGCCCATGATTGTTTCTATTGCAGGAATAATGTATCCATTAAGGAAATGATGTTGGATGTCGAATTAGATGATTTAGGCAGTTGGCATGTAGGTATTTGGTTTGTTCTAACAATGATCAATTCTAGTAATTTTTCATGAATGTGGTTTCAATGATTGCCACATTTTATTTTACTTACTATTTTAAAGATGAAGGTGATGATAGGTTTATTATGAACGATGATGTTATTGTGGACGAACAAGTTGTGCTGATTTTTTTTGAACTTTTAAATTTTTTATTGTTTTTGAACTTTTGCTGGATGTATTTAAGGTTGTTTTTGAAATTTTAAGAATATTTGAATGTGTTTTTGGATTTTTCATTATTTTAATGTTTTTGGATTTTGTGTTATTTGAATATGTTTGGATTTTGTATTATTTGGATGTTTTTGGATTTTGCATTATTCAAATGTTTTTGGATTTTGTGTTATTTGGATATTTTTTGGATTTTCAGATTTAGGTAATGAACAAGGACCCAATCCTAGTAATAGGTTCAAGAAAATGCCCCCGGTTAGATGTAGGATTGTTTTATTATGGACTAGGTGAGATGAACCTAGGAGATACAAGGCAATGATAGGTAACACTAGATACTGATACAATTATCAAGCCATGCTAGGTTCGTAGGCAAAAATATGATGGATGAATGAATGAATATGGATGAGATGGGAGATTTATTATGGATGACTTGGAAGAGAATATTAATAGATGGTAGATGATGCTCATTGCACAAGGCACCTGTTTACTAGGTTTTCACCAAGGTACTTGTTTAAAGAGCCACCGAAGTGGTTTTCACTAGAGGATGATTTTTTTCAATACTATTATCCTTTTTTGGTTTTTCTTATTTTTATTTTTTTGATTTTTTAAATTTAGGATATCTTGATGGGTCTAAGTGTAGAACCACTTGATATGAATGTTGTTGATGGGCTCTTGTAAGGGTTCGCCTTCAGGTTTAGCTAGTTGATAGGATCTTGAGCCATAGCTTGCTGTGATGAAAAATGGTCCCAACCAATTTAGTTCAAAATTTCCCTTGCTATCTTGATTTAGTTGGTTCTTTTGATTCTCCTTGAGGAATAGATTACCTACTATGAACCCCAATCCTAGACCTACACAAACATAGCAAATAAACACAATATTAGATTCATATGCAAGTTAGAATTAAGATTCCCCATGAGATTCATCTACAATGCTCAAAATATGAAGAAATGAAGAATAAAAAATGAAAACTAATTGAAATCCTACTTAAACATGCAAACACTCAATCCCATGGGGGAATTGATGCCAATTATGTGTAGAAATTGCTCCTTTCCCAAATCCTATGATGGAATGTTGATAAGTGATTCCCTTTGATGAAGATTCAATTGAGCTCCATGATGAAAAATCTGCATAACCTAGCTAAAATCTTGATAAAATGGATGAAAATAGATATGCTTGAGGATGAAATTGAGTATAGTGAGTTTACTCAAATTGTGGATGATCAAATGAGTAGAAAACCTCCTATTTAGAGAAAGACAAGATGGAGGAATGAGCAAAATGGAGCAATGTGAGATCATTCAACATCCAATGGCCAAGTTCCACTTGTCAAGATGTGAATGGAGGAAGGTTGTGCATATTTTGATGAATGAACCAATAAATGATATTAGGTGGAATTTGAAAATAGTGAAATGACTTGTTGAAGAGGGAAATAAAATGACTTAAATGCCACTTGTCTCAATGCACAAGGACATATAAGAGGAAATGAATGCTTTATTGGAGGGACAAATCCACTTGGAGGGATTTTCAATCTTGGAGGAATATTCCCCTAAATATGCCATGTTGAAAGAAAATGTTAGAGTAAAGGTTTTAACTTAATTGTGTTGATTAAGTTACCTTTATTCCTCTCTTAAAATTTCACTTTTGTTTGCATTAAGTGACATTTAATAATTATATTAATTATTAAATGTTTTCCTATTAGGGTTTCTTTTAGGGTTTGCATGATCTCCTTCTTAAGGATTGATCCATTGTATATTTCATAATTCCTTTTTGTTCTAATAAGATAATTTATCCATTTTTCAGAGCTTCAAACCCTTGTTTGTTTTCTCCATCCATTCTCTTCCTTGTGACAGGTATCCATTTGCATGCAGGTGTTCTTGGAGTCTGAAGTTGGTTTTGACAACTTCCTACAGTTGAGTAGGGAGGCAAAATTTTTTTTGCCCTAAGGCCGTGCGGCCCCAGGGCACGCCTTCCGCAGGAAAAAAAAAAATAAAAAAATCAAATTTTTGTGTTTAAAAACTTGCGGACAGGGTAAACACGCAGCACCGCCACTCAGCCGCCCAGCGGCAACAGCCAACTGTGGCCAAGCGACCACCGTAGCGCTGCCAACTCACCACTCCGGCGGTGCACCTCCCGTGTGCCACCTGTGCACCGCCTGCACGCCACTCGCGCTCCACCTCCTGCATGCCAGCCCCTTGGTCGGCCATGTGATCAGGGGCCAAAAAATTTAAGCCCTTGAGGGCTGTGAAGTTTTTTTAAAAAACCATTTTAAGCTGCTTTCACAAAATCAGACATATCTCGGGCGTTTTAGCTCGGATTTTTGAACGAAAATAGGCGTTGGAAAGCTGATTCTGACACCAATCTGATGGTGCAGAATTTTTTTCAAAATTTTCCAGCTTGGTTATATTTTTTTCCAGTCAAAATGGGGTCTTTTTTCTGCACTTCCAGGGCCATAGAAGGTGCAAACGGACTCCGTTTTTCAAAAATGAATAGGCGTTGGAAAACTCTCAGCATGCTCTATTCAGATATGTGATCTTTTTTCTCAGAATTTTCATCAGGTACACAATAATTTATTTTGAAGTTTTTTTGCTTATGCATTGCTTCCTCTTTCTTAGTTTGTACTAGGGTTTGGGTTTATCTCTTGTGGGGGTGTTTTTTTTCTCGCTTTCTGTCATTTATATCAGAAAACCAGAACACCAAAACTCTCAAAAAAATTAAACCCTTTTGCATCTTCTGTCTATTCTGAAAGATCACATAATAATAAAAAAACACAAGTAGGTACAACTGCAGGGTTTCATGGCAGACTCCTCAATTGGGTTACTCACATCACACAACTATCACACTTGGAAGTATCACATGATGAGGCTTCTCAGGTCACGAGGGTTGTGGTCTTGTTTAGATGAGGTTCAACCTCAGTTGTAGCGTCCTTTTGAGATTATGCAGCACAGGAACAAGATGGATGAAGCTATGGGTTTGCTATCCATGCACGTTTCAGACAATATTTGGTTTCACCTTGATGCTTTGCTCACTCCTCGAGCCATGTGGTTGAAGTTTGAGACACTTTTTGGGGCCATTAATGAGTTCTGAGCATTACAGATTGAGGTAGAGATGACTTCACTGTTACCTGAATCATTTCCCACTATTGAGGACTTTTTGAACAAGTTCAAAACTATCCGCACTATTTTACAGGGTTGTGGCAAGAATAAGTCAGACACAAAGTGCATTTACTTGATCCTTTCGAAGCTTCATGGTCCATTTCAGATATTTGCTTCTTCCTTCTATTCCACCATGGATGGCTTGGGTACTCGTTTTACCATGCCTACCTTTGATTTGTTTTGTAAGTGTTTGTCTCATGAGCAATCACACCTTTCTCAGATGGATATGCTCTCAAGATCAAAGAACAAAGCATTGGTTGCTCAGTCATCTAAGGAGAAATAGAAGCAAAAATCAAAGCCCAAGAAAGATTTTGCAGGCATTGAGCATTCCTCCAAACCACCTCCTAAGTCTGATTCCAAACCACCACTTAATCCAAAATAGGGGAAATCTTCAACGTCTGGTGAGTCTTCCTCCAAGACTAAGCAGAAATCATGAGACACTTGTAGCTTCTATGGCAAGGAAGGACATCTAGTTTCCAGGTGTTGGAAACGATTAGAGGCTTTAGAAGAAGCCATGCAACAACATCACATCTCCTCACCTCATTCGTCTTCTCCTTCCATAGGGAAAGGACATGCTCTCACTGCTTGAGCATCGACCTATGGGTCCACTTGGATTTTAGATTCTGGTGCTTCTCACCATATGACTCACACTCATCAATTGGTCACTTCTCTTGCCTCTTGTGGTACTTCATAGATTGTAGTGGGTGACTCTACACAACTTTCAGTCTTGGGTTCAGGTTCTGTCTCTTTGGATGGGGGCACTCTACAGGATGTTTTGGTTGTTCCTGACATCTCGACGAACCTCCTGTCCATTTATCAGATTTTCCATATTGGCTCTGGTAAGACAGTTGAGTTCTCACCACATGATGTGGTTATTCGAGACCTCCATGACTCTGATCTGGTTGTGGCTACTGGGAGTGTTGATACTACATCTCGTCTTTACATATTTGATGGATTTGAGCCTTCTGAGGGTACAGGTTCATCTCTTATAGCACATGCAGATTCAGTGAGTAAGCTTTGGCATGAGCGTTTGGGCCATGTCAATTAGAAATATCTTCAGCAGATGAGTACATAGGCACTTCTTCTTGGTCTTCCACAGATTTCTTGCACAGATGGTGTTTGTCATGGTTGTGTGTTTGGCAAGCATCATAGGGATCCCTTTCTGAAGGGAAGAGCCACTTGTGCTTTGACACCCTTGGAGTTGATTCATAGTGACCTCATGTCATTTCCCACTCCTTTTTCTGGGGCCAAGTATGTACTCACATTCATTGATGACTTCTCCAGACGTACATGAGTGTACTTTCTTAAGTACAAGTCTAATGTCTTTGATTACTTTTGAATCTTCAAGACATTTGTAGAGAAGCAGTCTGGCCTTTCTATTCGACAGATACGTACAGATAATGGGGGGGAGTATGTGAATCAAGCTTTTAGAGATTTTTGCACTGTGCATATTTTGCAACATCAATTTATTGTTCCCTACACCCCTCAGCAGAATGGTGTCGCTGAGAGAAAGAACATGACTTTGCGGGAGATGGCGAATTGTATGATTCAGTCCAGGTCCATGGATTCATCCTTTTGGGCTGAGGCAGTTAATTGTGCCAACTATATTTAGAATCGAATGCCTCACAAGGCAATTCGACATATGACTCTTGAGGAGGCTTGGTCTGATGACAAGCCTAATGTTTCATCATTCCGAGTATTTGGTAGTGAGACATGGGCATTTATTCCTAATGCTCAGAGGAGAGCCATGGAGCGGAAGAGTCGACCCCTCATTTTTGTCGGCTACTGTGAGGATGTTAAGGCATACAGGTTGTTTGATCTTGATTCCAGAGAGGTCCTATTTCGATGGGATGTCCAGTTTGATGAGCGCCTTCCCATAATGGATACCCTGTCTCCAATATCTACTTCACTACCTACTCCTCCCATTGCAGCTCTTCAGGATTATGTTGAGGATGATTTTGACAAGTATGTTGATGATTCCCCATCTCCACCTCCACTTGCTCCACCTCAGATGTCCAAATGGGCTCGCTTTGCTATTGAGGCAGCAGGATCTATGGCAAGTGATCCTTCAGACACTCGTCGCACCCGTTCTCATACTGCGGGTTCTAGTCTTTTGAGTCATGCTCTTTCAGAAGATCTTGAGAAGTTTTTAGAGGCGACAGGTCACCCTGAGTGGGATAGTGCTATGGAGGAGGAGTATTCTTCTTTGATGAGGAATAGTATTTGGGAACTCTATCCTCTTCCTAAGGGAAGAAAGATGGTTTAGTGGAGATGGTTGTATCACACCAAGTATGCTGCTGATGGTTCTATTGATAAGTACAAAGCACATCTTGTTGCAAAGGGTTTCTCCCAGATTGAGGGTATTGATTACTTCGAGAGATTTTCCCTAGTCGTCAAGATGAATTCTATTCGCTTTGTACTATCACTTGCAACTTCTAGGGGATGGCCCATTTTTTAGATGGATGTGAAGTGTGCATTCTTGCATGGTGACCTACAGGAGGAGATCTATATGGAGCAGCCTTAGGGATTTATGCAGGATGCTTCTTTGTTTTGCAGACTTCAACATTCATTATATGGTCTCAAACAGGCCCCTAAGGCTTGGTATGAGAAGATGGACTTTTTTTTTCTCTCCACTGGTTTCACACACTATCATTCTGATCCCACCTTCTATATTTAGAATCTTGAGGGTGAGATCTTGATTCTTGTGCTATATGTTGACGATCTCCTCATCACAGGTAGCTCATCCTCTATGATTCAGCATGCTCAACAAGCTTTGATGGAGCAATTTGAGATGATAGATCTTGGTCTTCTGCACTATTTTCTTGGTCTTCAGGTGATTCAGTCTTCTGATGGGATCTCCATTTACTAGCAAAAGTATGCTCTTGATATGCTTCAGTGCTTTGGAATGCTTGATTGCAAGCCTTCCCCCACACCTTTTCAGTCAGGGGTTGTTTTGAATACTACTTGCCCCACTCCTTCAGTCGATTCTACACTTTACAAGCAGTTGGTTGGCAGTTTGTTGTACCTGAATCACACTCGTCCTGATCTTTCCTTTGAGGTTGGCCTTGTCTCTTGATTCTCCCATGATCCCCATGAGAGTTATTGGCAAGCTGCCAAACATATTTTGAGGTACATTCAGGGCACCATTTCTTATGGCATTCACTACACATTAGGGGATCCTCACATTGTTGGCTACAATGACTCAGATTGGGCTGGTGATGTCAATGATCGAAAGTCTACTTTTGGCTTTGTTTTCTATCTTGGCTCTGGTCCTATCACATGGTATTGCAAGAAGCAGACTGCTCATGCATTATCATCTACAGAGGCTGAGTACCGAGCTGCTGTGCTCGCTAGTCAGGAGATTTTATGGCTTCGACAGTTGATGACTGAGTTTGGTTTTCCTCCTGATAGTCCCACTATTCTTTGGTGTGACAATCGGAGTACTATACACATTTCTAGCAACTCGGTGGAGCATCAACGGATGAAACACATTGAGCTTCATATGCATTTCATCAGACAGTTGATTCAGGATGGTTCTCTCATCAGATGTCTGCCGAGCAGGTTGCAGACATCTTCATGAAGCCTTTTGCATCGCCGCACTATCTTTAGTTGCGCTCTATGCTTGGGGTGAAGGAAGTTGTCCTTGGGGGGTCTTTATGAGGCCTTCCTTCCTTCCTTCATGTTTCTTTCAGCATGCTCTTCTATCTCTTTTTGGAGAGGAGTTTTTTCCCACTAGGTTTTCTCTTTTTCTCCGTTTCATAGAGATTTCCTTGTATTTGGGTACCTGATCTGGCCTAGTTGCCGGGACCCATGTTTACCTTCTTGCATTGTAGTTACCTTTTCTTTCTTGCATTTGTTTGTAGCTGCACTCTTGCTCATCTTAAGAGGGGGTGTTAGAGTAAAGGTTTTAACTTAGTTGTGTTAATTAAGTTACCTTTATTCCTCTCTTAAGATTTCACTTTTGTTTGCATTAAGTGACATTTAATAATTATATTAATTATTAAATGTTTTCCTATTAGGGTTTCTTTTAGGGTTTCCATGATCTCCTTCTTAAGGATTGATCCATTGTATATTTCATAATTCCTTTTTGTTTTGATAAGATAATTTATCCATTTTTCAGAGCTTCAAACTCTTGTTTGTTTTCTCCATCCATTCTCTTCCTTGTGACAGGTATCCATTTGCATGTAGGTGTTCTTGGAGTCTGAAGTTGGTTTTGACAACTTCTACAAAAAATAGGGATTTAATAAATCTATTAAATATATTTTCATGTGCAAGTGGAAAAATCTAGAGAATTTTGGAGATTAGGATTAAATTAATCAAGGGTTAATTAATTTAATTAGGGATTAGGTGATGTGACTATTTGATTAGATTTATGGGTCGATTTAAATAAAAAGATGAGAAATGTGATTTAGATTTAATTAAAAAAAGGATTTGATTTATTTAATTAAAGAGGGATGATGATGTTAGATCAAATTAAATAAGGTTTAATTTATTTAATTTAATGAGATGACTTTAGATATTTAATCAAATAAGATGAATTATTTAATTAAATAGAGATATAGGGTTAATTAAATCAGATCGATTAATTTAATTAACATGAGAGAATGACTTAATAAGATAAATAACGATTTATTCAATTAAGGGATGCAATGTGATGAATTTAATCAAGTGTAAATTATTCGATTAAATGACTAGCAAAGGAGATGATTCAGGATGAAATCGTGTTAGTAAATCAAGATCAAGCGTATAGGATCAATTTGTATAATTTTCATGTCTACATCTACCTATAATTTTTGGTTCTTGATATTTTTGTTATAGTTGCAACAAAGACAATTTTAGTAAGCTTGAGGATTGTTGAGTGCATTAAGATGTTTTTCATCTAACAATTCTAGCTCTTATAGTCTAGAGACCCTGTATTCCTCATTGTTGACAAGATGTAGCAACAACAACCTTAATGAAGGAAGTTCGACCTCAATAGGAAATATTTATTCAATACCATGGACTAGGGAAAATGGTGTGGCACATGTAGGTGTTCAGATGTTGGTACGGTAGGCCCATAACACGAGATTTAGCTGGAGGTGCTAGTGATGTCCAACATTATTAACTATATTTTTAAGGATTTTTAGAATAGTTTTGTTAGATGCTTTAGCTTGACTGTTTACCTGGGAGTAGTATGGAGTGGAAAAGCAATGTTGGATATGGAATTGGGCACAGGGATTTCAAACATCTTGATTTTTAGAGGGTGTTCCATTATCTGTGATGATGACACGAGGGACACCATACCGAAAAATTAAGTAGTTTAGAATAAACTTAGATATTTTTTTACTGGTAATATAGGTGAGGGGAATGGCTTTGATCCACTTCATAAAGTACTCAGTGGATGTGGTGATGAACTTATGGTTGTTAGAGAATATAGGAGAATTTTTTCCTATGAGGTTGAGTCCCTATTGTGAAAAGGGCCATGGTGTTGTGATAGGTTTCAACTCTTGTGTTGGTGCATGAATAAGATCACCATGCTGCTAACATTGTAGACATTTCTTTGCAACCTGATGTGATTCTTGATCCATGGTAGGCCAATAGTATCCTTTCCTTAGTATTTTTTTAGCAAGGGTAGGGACACTAGAATGTAACTCATAAATATCTCCATGTACCTCACATAGGGAAATTGTAGCCTCTTTGGAGTTGAGAAATCTAAGCAATGTACCATCGTGACTTTTTCGATTAAGGGTGTCACCAAGTATGGTGAAGTGAGAGGATCAACAGATAAATATTTTCTTAAGATTGGAAGTGAGGTTGGGTGGTATGGTACCATCTCGGAGATAGGTGTAAATTTTATGGTACCAAGGGGAATTGGGACCAACAATTTCACACACGAACTCCAATTTGGGTTCTTTGAATGCTGGTAGCAATAGTTCTCGACAAGGAACTCACATCTATGACTATTATGCGACATGTCTAGAAGAGATTTAATGGTTTCCATATCATCTACAACCTTGTTATTGATTCTAGGTATTTTCTCAAAGGAGACCGTAGTGAAATATTGCTTGAAGCTATCAACCATCCTTTTGTTGGGAAGTAGTTTGTCATCTTTAGTTTGATATTCATCATTGAATTGTCTCACTACTAGTTGGGAATCACCATAAACATGTAAATATTTGATCTACCATTGTATTGACATCATTAATCCTATATAATAAGGGCTTCATATTCAACTATATTTTTTGTGCATAGAAACACTAGCCGATATGACTTTGGTATGCAGTCACCATGATGTATAATGAACATTAATCCTTCCCCTAAACCATGTTGAGTATGAGATCCATCAAAGTATAGCTTCCATTAACTAGTAGAAGTGATGGTGGATACTGCTTCATCTGTAAATTCAGATATGAGAGGATTTTCTTCATATATTGGAGCTTCTGCTAGTTGATCTGCTATGACTTGTCCTTTGATTGCCTTCCTATCCACATACGCTATGTCGAATTCACTAAGTATCATATCCCATTTAGCCATGCGGCCTAATGAAAATTTCTTTTTCTAATAAATACTTTAGTTGACCTACCTTAGAGATGGGATTGAATTGATGATTAAGCATATAGTGTTGGCGCTTTTGAGAAGCAAAGATGACTACTAAACATGCTCGCTCAATAGGAGTACAACTAAGCTCAAAGACAACTAATGTTCAACTGATGTAGTAGAATTCTCTCTTTTCTCAAGTCATCGTGTTGTGCTAAGAGAGAACCTAATGTTGCTACTATTGCTAAGATGTACATGATCAAAGGTCTATCTACCACTAGAGGCATCAACACTGGAGGTGATGCTAGGTAATACTTGAGACATTGGAAGGTTTGTTAAAATTTATCATCCCATTTGAATGTGACACCCTTATGTAGGAGATGAGTAAATGAATGACATTTTCTTGCTAGTTGTGCTATAAGCCTTTTGATAGATTGGAGCTTTCCCTGTAGACTTTAGAGTTGCTTTAGAGTTTTAAGAGGAGAAATGTCAATGATTGCTTTGAATTTCTCTGGATCCACCTCAATACCTCTTTGAGACACTATGTATCCCATTTTTTTTTTCCAAAAGTAACTCTAAATACATATTTCTTCGAGTTTAGCCTTACTCGCAATTTTTTAAGCTTGCCAATTTTTTTAGCTAGGACCTCTAGGTGTCCTTTACTTGTCACCAATTTAGCTGAAATGTCATCTACACAGTATTCCATGCTGTTGTGGAACATATGGAAAATCACTGTCATGGCTTGTTGATATGTTGCCCCCACATTTTTAAGACCAAAAGGCATAACATTCCAACAATATGTACCCCAAGGGCATGTGAAAGCTATTTTATGTTGGTCTTCTTGTGCTATGTGAATTTGGTTATACCCTGAAAAACTATCCATGAGTGAAATAATTTCATGCCTTGCTGTCAAATCCATGATTATGTCTATGTTGGGTAAAGCAAAGGTTTCCTTAGGATAGGATTTGTTAAGATCTCTGAAGTTGGTGCAGATGCGGATGCCCCCAGTGGATTTGGAAACTAGTACTAGATTGGAAACCCACTCTAGATAATCGATTGGCCTTATGAAACCAACATCCAAAAATTTCTATAGCTCTACTTTCACTAGTAATGCAAATTGTGGGTGCATTTTTTGCAGATTTTGTTTCACTAGTTTACCTCTTGGATATACCATTACGAGATGCACCACTAGTGCGGTATCTAGTCTAGACATGCCAACGTAAGACCAAGAAAATTTTATTTTATGTTCTTCTATGAATGATGTGTAAGTTTTTTCTTCTTCAAGATCTAAGGATATTGTGTATAACATGATCTTTGGTGTGTCAATTGTTCCAACATTCACTTTCTTAGAATCCTCAACCAATGCTGCTAATTTTTCTTGATATTTAGTGATATTTGGGAGGTTGAATACTTCATCCTCAGGTGCCTTAGAGAGGTTTTCACCCTTGGATACGCCCTTTATTTTTAATTGTTCTTGATCCAAAAGCCCCACATTATGGTTTTCAATTGGGATCCATTTTTTATTTTTATATTTTTAATTTTGTGATTAATGGATTCAGGGTCCCCCCAAAATATGTTTTTTCATCAAGGTCTATGTCAAACCTTGCTTTATGATCTCTAGAAGGCATGCCATCTCTAAGTCCCATGAACTCAACAATAGCTTCACTGTTTTCAAATAAATCTAGAATTGGTGCTTGTTGTTGATCCCAATTGATAAGTTGGGGGTAAATGAGTGGAAGGCTATCATCTTGTGAAGATGAGATAAATGACATGGTTGTGATGGTGTTAATGGATTTCGAATAAGTCTGTGATATACACAGTAGAGTCCTTGATGGCATCAGTGTTAGTCATATCAACCATGGGAGAAACCTCAACTACCTCACTAAGGACACTCTTGATGTGAGGGGTGATATTATCTTGTTGACCATATCCAAGCCGTTGATATTTTTTCTATTTTTATAAAAAAATGGGTTCTTTGATTCCTTGCCGATGTAGACCAAGGTCGCCATGGCTTGTAAATCCCATGTTGTTAAGTATTTGGAAACCTTTACCATTTTGATCAATTGGCAATGTAGTGTGTTCCTCTTCATCATGATACAACCATTGGGAAATGTATTCTTCTATAATTTCTTTGTTTAGCTCTCCTTGGAGAAAATCGTTGGTGCAAATTTGATAATAGAGGAAGTTTTATCAATAGGTTGTGGTCTCCCATATGTCTTAGGAGAAGATAGATGTTGTCCTACATAAAAGGTCCTTTTGAGATTATAATCACCACAACCACTATCTCATATATGGATCTTGATGTCAAGGAGGGTTTTGTGAGAGGTAGATGATGAAGCTAGTGTTGATGGATTGACACATGATGATGAATGTAGGGTGATATCATTGTTTGGGACTTGGATTAGTTTTTCATATTTCTCTTCCAAGTCTTTGAAATAATAGAATGGTCGAGGGTCACCATGGATGATGACCTCAGTTTCGTTGTAGGGAAATTTAATGTATTGGTGGTAGGTTAAAGGGATGGCCTGCATGGCATTTATCCATGGTCATCCCTGGAGAATGTTATATGGTAGATCAAGATCCAAGACTTAACAGGTCGTCTCTGCTATAGCTAGACCAACTTGAATGGGAAGCTTGATAGTGCCCTCTGAATCATGTTCATTTTCATCATATGCCCTTATAGTAATACCCTTTTGTCTTTCAATTACCTCTTCAGAATATCCTAATTGCTTAACCAATTTCAAGGTATAAATATTTAAGCCTACCCCATCATCTATCAAGACTCTCTTAATTTTATGCTTGTGGACATAGACTTCTAAATGTAGAGGATGGTTGTGATATGTAATAGATGGAATATATTTCTCCATGAACACTAGGTGGTGATTGGATGCAATATGCCCTACTATGGCTTAGAATTGATATGTATCTATGTTGGTTGGGGTAGAGGATTTCAAGAGTGCTTTGTCTAGGACTTCTTTATGTATAGGAGAAATCCTAAGAAGCTCCACAATGGATGAGTTGGGTTTTCTTTAGATGTTCTATGAGGATATAATCAAATAATTTTACCTTAGGTAAGTTCCCAGATGGGGGTGGAGATCCTTGAATAGTTACTTTACCTTGTTGTGTGGTGACTCCACACTCAAGATTCTTACCAAATATAGTAATAATAGAAACATGATTATTTGGGTCTTGGACATGTCTCACTATATTATCATAGGTATGATTAACCTTGTTATAGTCCTTAATCTTACCCAAGTCGTTTCCTTTACCATGGTTTTGGATTGGGTCTTAATCATTATTTTTGGAGGTTCGAGGATGTTGATCTACGCTTACTTCTCCTTGGTCAATAAGATCTTGTATGATTTTCTCAAGTCTCATATAGTTAGGTGTTTTATTCCCTTTAGTCCTATGGTATTCACAATAATCCTTGTCATTATACCATGTAGGTTTGAATTATGGTTCGTCATATTGCCTTAACTCTAGAAGCTTGATAAGGTTTGTTTAAGTTAGCTTCTTCAAGACCATTTCGATCGGTTCCCATAAGGGAGTGTATTATTGTCTAGTATTGTTATTTGGCCTTGATGGTCCTCTTGGAGGATTTGTGTTTTGGTTACTCTTTTGATTGTTTTATGGGAGTTGTATGCTTTGGACACATTTGGCATCTACTACTTCGTCATTTCTTACATTCTTATTTTTGGCCCAAAGGCGAGGTTTGTCATTAGAATTAGATGTATGATCCCTATTATCTTTATATATTTTGACAAGGGCATTAGCAATAAGAGCCTTCTCAACATGGTGAGTCCCTTTTCTATGCTCTCTTTGAAAGTGTTAGCACATTGCATGGTTATGGAAGCCGATTTTCGTGTTTAGTTTTAGACAAAAATGTCTACAAGTTATTTTTTAGGGATGGGCCATTTACATTTGCTGGATTTGTGTCTCCATCGTTGCAAGAATGAAGTAAATGTTTCTCTTGAGTTTTTCTTTGTGCTATATAATTCAGTCATGGTGTTTTCATGTTCAATATTATATGAAAAATGACTAATTTTTTTTTCAACTAGTTCTTGAAACATTTTGATACCTTGGGGTAGATGAGAAAACCATTCTATGGCTTGTCCTCCTAAGCTTCGAGGAAAGAGGCACATTAGATATGTATTGTTGTAGGAGACCTCTAGATAAGCTACATAGAACTCTCGTATGTGTTCCCTAGGATCTCCTCTTCCCTTATCGAATTTTGAAATTTTATAATTGTTAGGGAAAGGTATCATAGACCTGTATGTTTCTATCAAATGGATATGAACAAATGTCCTCAAGTGTATAATTTTTCTTAGTTTTCCCTAGTTGCATGTTTGTGATTTTTTGGTTCAAACTTTGTATTTCAGATGCCAAGTCATCTTGTTGAGTGTTTTGCGGTTGGTGGGATGGGGTGTATGTTGTTGTTGAGGGATGTTTTGGGGCAAACGAGTGTAAGGCTATCATCTTGTGAAGATGGGGTAAATGACATGGTTGTGATGGTGTTAATAGACGTGTTTTGATGATGATGCTTAAGAGTTTTTTCAAAGCGCCTCCTTATAAACCTAAATGACATCACATTCCATAAGTCTCTAGATAAATTCAAGGAATTTATATTGGTAGCCTTCAAAGCTAGGGTTTTTTTTATTGTCCATTTGTAGAAGTGCCAAATGGAGCTCTTCTAGAGTGAGAATGACATCATAAATATTTGAGCAGATTTGTCAAGTTTATAAGGAGCAACACTAGGGCATTCTTATAAATCTTGAGCACATTCATAAAAATCTACATAGTATTGAAAAACTAGTTTATAGTGGCCTAAAACGACTTGAAATTTATATTATGGAGAGTAGGAAGACACACATGAGAGGAGTGGTTGGATTTGATTTATTCATTAGTGTGCTTTAGGTGTACAAAATTTCTTAGTGGATTTGTCAGTAATCTTAAGGAAATGTAAGTGAGCTTTGCTCTAATTTGAGAACCATCAATATGATGGCCTTCAATGAGCTTGAGTTGGTACTTGAGTTGAGTAGCAGGAGCATGAGGCTACATATTAGAGGGTTTGTTATCATGTTGAGGGAAAATCTAAATAACTATTTGATTATTGTGTTATTAATACACTTAGACATCAAGCAATTTTTTGAACAAACACTCAACAACATTTTGTCCATATTAAAAAATGGTTAATATTTATCTTATTTTTCTGTAAATTTTGATCAATATTTAAAAATAACTAACCATAGTGAGGAAACCTTGTTCCTATCCTGTAAGAAAATTGAATATAACACTTCAGATGCCTAAATAATTTATCAATATCTTATAAAAGTTGTACAATCTATTCACTTGTTACTTTCAGGGCCAAGATATAATGTTTAAGAATAAAATTGATGGTCCACAATAGATTTTTACCATTCGAGATGATAAATATATGTTATAGGCCATCGAAAAAGAGAAGGGGAATGCTATAAATTATTGATATTGTAGAGTTTGCTGAGAGAGGAGCACTCCAAACAATTTTGGAGGGCTCTTATCTTGTTGTGGGCTGTTTTGGTGCCGCATCATCTGTAAGACAACATCTGTGTTGGTATTGGAAGAGTTGTTTTGGCGAAGAAATGCAAGTATCCCTTTGCATATGCTTTGCAGCCGGACTATCTCTGATGACAGCACTATGTTCTTTTCTCTTAGCTTTTCGTTCTCCTCAGCAAGCAATTCAGAAAGTGATTCCTCTGGGGGCTCTGGTGACACTTGCTGAATGCTCATGCTCCCTTGACTTCGAAGAGGCAGCTTTCTTCTTTGGATATGGCAAAGAAGATGTTGATGCCCCTTTTTGAATAACTCATTTCCAAATTCATATCCCCCTCTTGCTATTTTTCGAAATCCCTGCAACACCAACAAGTTATTTAAAGAAATTTTTTTATATATATTTTTTAAATTTTGGGGTCAATATTTGCATATAGATGGATCTAAAATTATCACTATCTGTTTGATTGTGGAAATTATTTGACATTTACATTATAAAATTAAGAGAGATTTTAGATAACTGTCAGAGGTAGACAGGAAGATCAAGCTGTTTAGAAGATTAAGTTGTTGGAAAATACGGATGATGGACATGCTTGATTTTCTGGATTTACTTTCATATGAGTAGAAAACAATTCATACAGATGGAGGTTATAGTGGTGCGTCTTAGGAATTCAATTCACAAATAAGTCCCATCAAGGATTGATTCTTCCATTAAAGAATTAAAAAAGAAAGAAAATAAATATGCTTGGACGGAGAAAAACCTTGAATAATATTATTACAGGTTTGATTCCATAGATTTACCTTCGCATGGGTGGAAAACAGCTCATGAAGACAAAAGTTATGGTGTTAGGATTTTACTTGACAAACAAGTCCCACCAAATATTGATTCCTCCATTAAATAAAATAAAATAAAATTAGACAAACTTTACAAACAAATCTCACCAATTATTATTTCTTCCATTAAACACAAGAAAGAAAGGGAAAAATAATTTTTATACAAAATTGTTGAACAAATATTCTTACACAAAATAAATCTTGAATAAATATTCTTACAATGAAAAAGACTTTGAATAATATTATTAAAGGTAGTCACATCCATTCTGCTGGATTAAAATCATTGGCAGAAGATCTCATATACGTTTTTGGATCAAAAAGATTTAAAAGAAACTCTCTTAAGAAAACAAAGTACACTATCATGTGATTGCTCAGATTCAACTCTATAATCTAGGTTCGATCTTTATCAACTTATATATTTCATATGAACAATTAAAAAAAACCCATGATAGAAATAGAGATTTTTAATTTTCCAAGTTTAAAGTTAGTATAGATAATCAGCAGAGAGAAATCACAAGGCTCTTGATACTTGCTGTATGAAACATATATGGTGAAAAAAAGACACCCAAGTATATGAGTTGCAGGAAATCTCTTTCCTTTCCTAAGCTAGTGGGAAGTGCATATAAAAATAACAGTAACAGAGAGAGAGAGGGTGAAGACTTACATAAGTGTTGAGCTGTCTAACAAAGCTGGAGAAATTGTTGTGGTTGAAGTAATGGGGGAGGAGAAACGTGGACAAGTCTTTGGGTTTCCATACTACAAATGTCTTGTTCTGCTCTCCCCATGAGATGATGTTATCAGAAGATGGGTCGTCCACTAAACGGTAAGTTTTAACCAGGAAAGGAGCTGCTACTAACCTTCCATCACCCATCCTTCATCTCATACCTGGACAATAGGGCTTAGGCTTTATAGTTATATACTATTAGTAACTGTGATCCTCTTAATTTCCATGGAAGCTTCTATCTTAGCTTTCTCCATCTGGCTGGTGGATCTCAGAGTGCACCAATAAACCGTACGCTATCGTATGCAAGCTTAATCAACGCAGGCAATATTTCCATCTAGAATTTCCTAAAGTTGCGCAATTTTCCTGTCAGAAGTATTGTACGGGACGGTGTAGATGCACTCCAAGCTCTATGGATTGAATCTGCATCTTTCACGTTTGGAAGTTCATCTCAAGACACCTGTGAACACTATTGTCAAAGGGGTAGTGATTGACTTATGGCTGTGCCCCTCAAGTCAACTTCCATTTGTGTCTCTGTATTGGCAAGTGGGATAATCATTGTAATTATGCTTCTCTTTGTATTTTGTTTGATGCTTGGAAAGTCCTTGGATCCCTGGACTCCTAGAATAGGTTAGATGTGGGAGTTTTCTTCTAAAATGAAGATTAGATTCACCACTGCAAATACTAGAATAGGAAGGAAAACTAATCTTCTTGTTAGATCAAGATTAGTTGGGTAAAGACACCAAGAAAACAAAGCACTCAAGCAATCACCAAAAGTTGAAATATGCATTCAATTCCCTTATGACTTGGAAAGGAGGGGCCACATTAAGTGGTTTTCCCCTCACCCTTAGAATATTTCAAGGGTCATTTAATAAACATGTCACATCATCTTTGTTTTGGAGGATATCTAATCTCATTTTTTACTTCTTAAAGATATTTTGATAATGTTTTTTTAATTATTTTTTTTAATCTTTTATAAATTGTTTGTTATATGTCACGACAATCACTTTTATATTTAATGATTAAAATGTTATGGAGAAAAATATTATCTTCACGAAACATATTAATATGGAAAGTTAATTTATTTTGATGAAATATCTATATCATGACAAATTTAATTGAGTGAAAATTGTACACTTATATCTTTTTCCATTATATTTTGGGTCCACTTTGACTAGATTTTTATTTATACAATAACAAGTTTAGAAGCATGATATGTTCTTATGTTGAATGGTCTCATGGCTTATCCTATCATGTCCCCATTGGCACTAATTTTGAGAATGAGATCTAATCCCTATGTCTCCTATTTACTCCTCTAGTTCAAATTCATGTTTGCAAAATTCACCCTGACCACTTCTATGTGTATGGATTTGAACTTAGAAAATTTAAATATCATTTTTTAAATTAAACCTTGTTGACCTTTTCCTACTAGTTATTGTGAGCAACCTCGTGCATGTTTGTGTGAATTTGTATGCTTTATTGTAATATTTAAGGGAATTACTTAATTCATTATTGTCAAATGAATATAGAAGCAGGAGCATTTGTGATACATCTATAGAAAGCATAACTAGAGCATCAATATTACATCATCCTAGAATCCTGCATATTTTCCTATTGGCTCTGATATTTTTTCTTGCTATTTAATTTACCCTCTTAGGAGCTTGCCCAAAGGAGAACAAGTCCTTGCCTTGCAAGTTTCCAAATAATGTATCTTGACACCACTTCACTTTAGACATAGGTGAAACATAGAAAAAAATGGGGTTCACCAAAATGAATGAACAAGATGATGAACCACAGAGTTTTTCTAGGGATGTTTCACTCAATTATGAGGGCTAAAATGCATAAATAACAATAAGAAATAGATCCTAACTATTATAACAAAAATGAGGGAAGTTTTAAGAGGCTGAAACAATGTGTACCTTGCTGAAAAGTGTTGTTTTGAGGTCATTAAGGACTCATTCACCCAAAGTGGCAAGGGTCCCTGTTAGGGTTTTTGAAAATTGACTTCTGGGTTTTGTTCTTCAATATTTGCACTTCCAGCTCCCAGGTGACCAACTCCCTCCCGAAATTTTGAAACAAATTCCATAGCTTCGTTTTCATGATCTTGCAATGTAGATGACAACTTTGCAACTTTGACAATTTTGCTTCAATCTTGTTCTCCACTTGATCTTTAACCTAAAACTTGTAATTGTACATCAAAGAGGAGAAAAACTTGTTGATTGTTAGAGGATAGGGGTTTAGCTTGGTCAAACCCCGTCTATGTAATTAAACCTTATGATGAAACAATGCAACATGAACAATGATACCTTGGATGATGTTTTGGAATGTAAATCTACAATCTAACATGAAGTGACCATGAAGAATGTAGATCTTGATCTTGAATTGGATGTGAAACAATGCTTGACTTGGATCTTCAATGCTACATCAAAACACTAGCTTAACAACATGCTTGATGTATTATGCCTTTGACATGATGGTATGATCTTGAATTGCTACAATAAAAAATTAATAATCTAACTCTGAATGTCCTTAAAATGCTTTATAATTCTCTTATGAATATAATCTTTATTTCTTATGAAGATCTAGGATTGCTTAGATGAAACTATGCAAAATAACCTTGTATTTATAATTAACTTAAGATTTAACCCCAAAATTCAAATAAAACAAGCCGACATCAGATCTAGGATTCAAAATCATCAAAATCCTACCACAAATAAGTTCAAAAAGGGGTCTCCTAAGTAAGGAGGGCCCATTTTCCCAAAGTGGCAAATGGGTCCTAACATAATTTTCTAGGACCAAGCTTTGAGGATGTGAAATATCACTAAAAGCCCATCACAAATATGTTAAAAAATAGGGTGTCCTAGGTAAGGAGGACTCATTCTCCCAAAGTGGCAAATGGGTCCTATCATAGTTTTCTAGGACTCAAACCTTGCCAATTTAAATGTTATGCAATATTATTAATGAGTATCTATATAGATCCTTCAAAAAATGTTATTAATAAGGCTTGGATTTGAATTAAAGGGGTCAACTAAGCTTTAATTAACTTTAATTAATTAATAAATCCCTAGATTAGTGTGAAAGTGTAAGAAAACACTTTACAACACCCTAAATAAGGCACAATTAAGTACATTTTATCATTAATTGTTAATTCCTAGACTAAGCGTGAAAAAGGGTTACTTTTTTCAATGCTACAATAGGTACAACAAATTGAGACACAACTACAACATTTATCAATTGTATACTAATTAACTTTCATAAGTTAAGTTCATCTCTACATGCTAGATTCACTTTAGCAAGAAAAAAGTTCTATTTTGTAGATCCATATCTAAACTAGAGCAAGACATAACTAGTATACATTTTGAGTCATTCATCTAACAAAACCTTATTTCTATACATAGATGAATTGATTCTTGACATCTTTAGTAGTATATTCCTCCATCTAGATTTTAGGCTATCACATTTAATTTATTTAAATTCTTTAAATCAATTCTACATTTATTGTTCTAGTCCTAGATTACGAGATTATGTTATATTTTTAAAATTGGATTATGATTTAATTAATTTACCTATGATAATTTATTTCAACAAGATTTTATTTTCCTTACATTTTGTGATGAACTTTTGATGCAGAGCAAGGTGTCCACACAACAGGTTTGTACAAAGATTCAAAGGTTGGGTCTTAAAAAACTATTCAATGGAATAGTTCTCAAGGACTCCAATCCACACCAAAGACTCCAGATTCTCACATGAATTTTTTTAGGCATCTAACAAGATTAAAATTGATAAGGAAAACACAGTTTTACCAAGTCATGGACCAACAACCCCATCCAAGGACAATTCCTTCATTCAATTGCTCAAGCCTTGTAGGTCTCCAAATAGATCTGTCTCTCTTTATTTATTCAACCAAGCATTGTAACCCAAAAATATTAACACATTTAAACACCCATTTCAAATTTCTAAAACATATCTCAAATTCAATATGGGGTCCTTTGGACTAGAGTCCCCAAAATTGGACTGTTCCGCTTTGTCTAAGGCTTAATCAGGCTTGCCAAGTTAAGGGTTTATTGGATTTCTCAACTCCACTCACTCCCAGACCCTATAAACACTTCAAACACACAAAATTACACCTACATAAGCTTATTCTAACCTTAAATGGCCAACTCCAACATTATTTTTACAATCCTTAACCTCTATGGCTCTTCAATGACAAATCATGGTAAATTCCACCTAGGGCATCAAAGAATATTAAGTAAATGTCATCCTCCAACCCTACAACCATACCAGAATTGAAACTAATATTTCCTAACCTTATATCACTCATTCTCAAACATTTTCAATGGTGGGATAAATGATTATCCAATTTTCTTACTTACAAACCCTTAAAACTAGGGTTACCAAACAATTTTTAGTAAAAACTCAATAAATTTTTTTATACTTAGTGAAATGACACAAAAAAAATTGAAAATAAAACTAGATTCATGGGATCATCAATCCCAATGAGTTCCCATCAAATACATGGCTGTACGGAACCGTACGAGAGCTTGAAACAAAGAATTTACACATAAAATACAGAAAATGGAGGTTTTATTGCTCTTCCATGACAAATATTTTCAATTAACAATCTCTCCTCCCTTTCCTCAAAGTATAAGAGGCTTATTTATGCTTTAAAACACCAAAACCAATGACCCACCTGAATCTCTAACTACTTGACTCTTTAACTTCCCTATTTTGCATTTTTGCACTAACACCTTTTACAAGAATGTGCAACTTTTACAATATTTGAAAAATGAACCTCAAATAACCTCCTAGGATCTAAAACCAACTTATAAAAGAATAAAATGGTCTATATGACCTTATTTAACCATCAAATCATTAATCTTGAACTAGGAAACTAAAATTGCCTCATAGATGCATGAGGTTGTTAGGGTGCTCTTGCACCAAACTCCTGACCAAAAGAAACTCAAGTCCCTTGAGGACTGAATTGCACCCTTTCTTTGCTTGATCATCTTGTCTTCTTTCTCTCCACTTTATCCTTCACCTGGTAGTCCCTTCCATTGGGTTAGGTATTGAAACTTTGCATCATCCTTTGCACTATTGAATTGGTTTCCACCTTGGTACTGCTCCATCTTCATAAACCGACTTGTTAGGTATCCTTTGGACTTTCCTTAAACTGAAGCTGATGCTGTACTTGTCTTCACTCCCATGAAAAATATCTTCCATTCTTAAATAAAATGGTCTCCATCTTAACTCTCCTTGTATGCTCAAATCTGGCCACAATCCTTGGTAACTTGTCCTCAACCCTTTCATTGTCCTTCCTTACCTTAGTCTTCAATATTTCTACCTCTAAGACCTCTTTTCTATCAGGAATACCATCCTCTTTACTGACAAAATTCTTCTGCCTTCCATCCTCTTGTCTAATCAATGGACAAAATATCTCTCCCACTATGACCTCACTAGACCAATCTTTCCTTTCCTCAGGCAACTCAATTTCACAAACCTCTGTATCAGATTTACAAACCTCTTATCGCATCAATGGAAAAATAATTGTTTCTTGTATAATCTCATCATTCTTTCCTAACTCATCTTGCATATTCACAAGGAGTTCATCCTTGATCTCTTTTGTCTCAGACTTCATCAGCAACTCATTATCCTTTGCTTCCAATCTCAGATCATTCTCCACCCTTTCATTTTCTTTTCTCTTCAATACTAAATCATCCTTCACACTTACTATCTTAGCATCTTCAAGCTATGAAGTGGCTGCACATTCCTCAAGTTTGTCTTCCTCACACCTTATAAATTATTTTCTGCCCATCATAATCACTCTTGCTACCTTGTTCTTTCCCTTATCCTCTTCCACCAATGGAGTCAATGTAAAGGAAATTCCATCCTTCTCAATTTGATAAGTGTTATTCCTTCCATCATACAGGGCATACCTCTCAAATTTCCATGGCCTCCCTAATAACAAGTGGCATACACTCATAGGTACCACATCACATAATATCCTATCCTTGTAGCCACCTATATTGAACTCAACCCAAGCTTTCTCCTTAACCAAAGAGAATGTCCATCATTCAACAAAGAAACATTATAGGGTGTTCCATGAGGTATCCTTACCGAATTCAATTTATCGACCATTTCTTGTGACACCATGTTATTTAAGCTACTAGAATCTACCATTACCTTATATACCTTGCCATTACACTTGTAGGTGGTTTTGAAAAGTGATCTTCTTTGTAACATTTCCTTCTCTTCAATCAATTATCTAACCAAGGCATTCATTTTGTCCTTTCTCCAATACAACTCTTCCTTCCTCAGATCAAGACTATGCTATGATACCAAGTGATGTAGAGCAAGGTGGCCACACAATAGGTTTGTACAAAGATTCAAAGGTTAGGTCTTAAAAGAATCTTCAATGGAATAGTTCTCAAGGACTCCAATCCACACCAAAGACTCCATATTCTCACATGAAATTGGCATCTAAAAAGATTAAAATTGATCAGGAAAACATAATTTGACCAACTCATGGACTAGAAACCCCATCCAAGGACAATTCCTTCATTCAATTACTCAAGCCTTATAGGTTTCCAAATAGATATGTCTCTCTTTATTTCTTCAACCAATCCCTATAACCCAAAACTCTTAGACACATTTAAATACCCATTTCAAAGTTCTAAAACATATTGCAAATTTAATATGGGGTCCTTTGGACCATAGTCCCCAAAACTGGATTGTTTCGCTTTGTCTAAGACCTAATTAGGCTTGTCAAGGTAGGGGTTTATTGGATTTCTCAACTCCACTCACTCCTAGACCCTATAAAAACTTCAAACACAAAAAATTACACCAGCACAAGCTTATTCCAACCTTAAATGGCCAACTCCAACATTATTTTTGCAAACCTTAACCTCTAGGGCTCTTTAATTATTCAAATCATGGCAAATTCCACCTAGGGGATCAAATAATCTGAAGTAAATATTGTCCTCCAACCCTACAACCATCCTAGACTTGAAACTCATCCCATCTAACCCTATATCACTCATTGCCAGATATTTTCAATGGTGGGATAAATGACTATCCAATTTTCTTACTTACAAACCCTCAAAACCAAGGTTACCAAACAGTTTTTAGTAAAAACTCAATAAACTCTTTATACTCAATGAAATGCCACAAAAAAAATTGAAAATAAAATTAGATTCATGAGATCATCAATCTTAATAACTTCTCATCAAATACATGGCTGTACGAAACCGTACAAGAGCTTGAAACAAAGAATTTACATAGAAAATATAGAAAATGGAGGTTTTATTGCTCTTCCATGACAAATATTTTCAATTACACATCTCTCCTCCCTTGCCTCGAAGTATAAGAGGCTTATTTATGATTTAAAACACCAAAATCAATGACCCAACTAATTCTCTAACTACTTTACTCTTCAACTTCCCTATTTTTCATTTTTGCACTGACAACTTTTACAAGAATGCCCAACTTTTACAATATTTGAAAAATGAACCTCTAATAACCTCCTAGGGTCTAAAACCAACTTATACAAGAATAAAATGGTCTAGATGACCTTATTTAACCATCAAATCATCAAGCTTGAACTAGGAAACTAAAATTGCCTCATGGAGGCATGAGGTTGTTAGGGTGCTCTTGCACCAACTTCACGTTCATAGATTACATAGGTTTTTGGCCTAAGGCTACTTATTTACTAGGGTTTTAGATTTACCTTATTGGATTACATATTTTATTTTAATAGATCTCATTAAGGTTTGGATGATCCTTTCTTTGTTCTTTAATTAAATACCTTCTTTACACATTTTACTTTCTATTGTGTGATTGTTTTTCATCATTTTTTACTTTCTATTGTGTGATTGTTTTTCATCATTTTTTACTTTCCAAGGATTTATATTTGCTAATTTACTTATAGTGCCAAATATTTGTATATTTTTTATATTTTGTATTAGATATTCCTTTATTTTCATATCATTTATCTATTGAAAACCCAAAATACTGATAGGGGGGTGAATCAATATTCTTTTAAACCACTTAAACATTTAAACATCCAATAATCATAGCATATTCAATTTTAGTAATGAAAGAAAGCATGGAAACATCCAACAACATCACATAACACATGAACATCATGATTTTTACGCGTAAAAACCAAAATGGAAAAACCATGGTGAGGATTAGCTCACAATATATTATAATCGGTTATAGTATATTACAAAAGTGCTCACTACAGGTGGACTCATTGTCTAAGGAGACTCACTGCCCACTAAGCAAAGAAATAGATAGAAGATATTTTTGCACACAACCAAGTGTTGAACTGTTACAAAATGATTCTACAATATGATAGAATACAGTTCCATTGAAGCTTAGTATACAAACTCAAAACTCTTCATACTGACCTGACTTGATACTCTTCTCTACTCTGCATTCACACTATATTCGCACAATTTGCATTCAAAAAAATCTTATGACATATCCTCATCTACAAAATACCAAAAAATCTCTAACTTATATATCTGATTTACCCATAATATCAATTAGGTTGGCCTAATTAGATGTTATAAATAAAATGTAACTTGTCGGCTGAAGATAGATATCCACACACACTTCACGCCAAGATTCAAATCTTAAAACAATTTGAAATAGGTCCACATGGACATATAATAGCTCCCACATAACTCCAAAATGCTCAATTAAGCTTCACATACCTTGAAACCTATTAGGTTAGCACCATAGAGAACCTAATACAAAATTTTTCCAACTGTCTACCCATATTTGGTCATGTGGACCTCAAAAAACCTTTCCAACTGGAATGCACACTCATTTGACATTTGTCAACACTTCCACAACTTCACAAAGCAAAAAACCAATCCATGAAGAATTGTGGACTCATCAACTCATATACACTAAACTAGAAATGTTTGAAACTACCAAGAAGAATTTTGTTTCTCACAACTCAAAAACCAGAAACCAAAACAAGCTAAAATTTTGGAATTAAGTTCTTCTATTAGCCAAACAAATTATTCTAAAATCATAAAGAAAAATCTTCAAAAACGAACCAATGCAGACCAAATTACTGGATCCCCTGTACACATAATCATTGGTATTAGCACTTGGTCAATTTTCATCGTAATTATCTTCACCAGATCAAACCTTCGTGCAAAATTGTATTTCACAATCATCTTCAACCATGCTTATATGATACCCAAATTGATCTGCACCATAGTCTTTGTATTGGGATACAATATTGACATCAATGACAATACTGCAATTCATAAGTGTATGTACCTTGTGCTTATTCCACATGCTCATGTTGTCAACAAATGCATCAATGACATCTCCTTAATCTTCAAACAATCTCCCCCTTTTTCATTGATGGCAACATGCCAAAACATCTTCAAAATTACTCTCCAGAATTAATCTTGCCGTTTGACATCAAGGGAAAAAGGCATGTGTATCAATTCTTCTTATACACCAAATCTCCTCTCAAGAAATATGTTCATATACAGAAACTTAAAATTGAAGTAACTTACCCTAAGAATGTTATGAACCAAAACCATATCAAATTTTTTTACTAGAACACGTTGTATACTATTCACATATGTACATTGAAGTCTAAAACAATAAATTGAAAATACATAAAAATATAGAAACACTATCAACCAGAGGAGGTGTTTGGTGGACTTTGGATGTATTCTCCTTAGCAACATCTTCACTGGTAGCTGCAACATTTTTCTCTACTTCTATGTTCTCCTCTTCTATGTCTTCCACTTTTGGAGGAGTGTTATCTTGTGCATTATGTTCTTCAAATATATACTCATGTTAGGCATCATCCATATGCATATCATATTCAACATTTTATTTTGCAGAAATCTCTTTCTTATTCTCAGGGGTCATCCCCAACTTTTTTGCTAGCTCAACTATCTTTTCAATACTCTCCTTCTTGAGCCTTTCAAGATCATTTTGATCTCTATCCATGAGGGTTGTCACCCTTTGTTTTGTCCCAAGTTATTTGTTAACTAATGTGGCCAATAAGGCCTTATTCTCCTCAGTCAGGGGAGCACTAGTCTATTCTAATGCATATTCCTTCAATTTGGTCTCTTTTTCTATTGCTTCCTCTCTCCTTTCAATCAAAATATTCCATAGATCTACAGGTAATTGCTTCTATATGTTCCACATATCTACTTTGAGAATTATAATATACTTTACAATGACCTCAATGATGGTGGAATTATCTACCTCATCTACCTCAGTATATAATGTTGTAGTTTCTACAAGCATGTCATGTTGTATCATACAATTAACAAGTGCATCAAATCACATGGGGTTGTGGGTTCTTATTGGAGGTTTCTTTTTCTACTTCTTCTCTTTTCTGAGATCTATCTTCTTTTGCCTTACCTCCACCCTTAAGCCTTCCATTTCTTTCTCTATCTCTCCATTACTATATGTATGAAAGACATTGAATTTCTTCCTTTTTATTCTTTCTTCACCTTTCCTCTTTCAGACTAGCTTAGGTCCTTCTTCTTCTTCCTCTTCAACATTTACACTTAACTCTTTTTCTCTTACTGCTTTCTATTTTGTTCTCTTCTTTGTAGGGGTTGTAGGTGGTGTTACTAAAGTATCCTTCATCTTCTTAGGCCTTGTATTCTACACAATTAGATGGGAATTATCCTTCACTAGAGGACTTGCAATTATCTTTCTCTTCTCTCCTATAGGGGACAGTCCCAAAGAAATTTTGAATAGTAGGAGGGGTGGTAGCTGTTCTACTAGATCTTCTTGTGCGTGATGAGCTTCCTAGAGCTCCAACCCTTGCTCTTGCTTGCTCCACTTGTTCTTTTGTGAAGCCCATGTCCTCCACAAACTATGCAACCATCTTTTCAACCTTATTTATTATTGGCATCTTTTGCTCCATATGCACCTCCATTGATTTTTCTTCATAGATGCCATATCTTCCTTCTATAGTATCCTTAGGTTTTTTGAGCATGTAGTCCACAAATAAAGTAATTTACTACTCAATAATCTCATAACCCATCTCTGGGATCCACAAGTTGTTCTTGGTTGAACTATTTTTATGATACATTCATCCTTAGAAACCATAAAAACCGATATCTTTCTTGTATTTTCTACCATTTTGCATGGATATTTCTCTCTCTTGCATTATTTTCTTAAATAATACAAAGAAATATACAAGATCTTCATCTTGTTCCTTTGCATCACTAATACCTCTCAAAAAGTCTCTAAGATGATGTGCAATAGGTCTTCCTTTCAACCATGCCACACTTTTGGTTCTGGGGAGTTCTCTCAAGAAATATAAATGTAAGCATATAATCAAAGTACCATATTTTAATAAATATTTCTTCTCCTTTGTCTATTTTAGATTCTCTATTAACTGTTGTCACAAAAATTCACAAAGATCATAATCAACACCTTTTTCAACCATTTCATAGGATGTGTTGATTGCGGTTGCAGATACAAAATTATCCCGATTGGAGAAATACAACTTGTAACCTATCATCATGGATGCGTACTTCACATCTAGATTTCTAATGTTATTCACTGTGAAGTCCCTTTTGTTATATGTAGCACTCATGAGTTGCATCACAACCTAATTATTGATAGATTTCAGTACTTGAATGGGTTCAATGGCACACAACCCTATGACTTCCTTAATCACTTCCTTAGTAATAATCCTAGGAAGGTTTGTCCACAAGAATTTATCACAAATATGACTCAAAACAATTCTCACCCATTTACCATCATGGAAAAAGTTAGGAAACCCTTGCCAAACATCAAGCTTCTTCACAACTAGTTTTGATATTCCAGTTTCAGTGTGAATTCATCACCAATAAGTTCCTTTATCCACACATCTCCTGGATTTTGGATGGTCATATTCTTCAAGCTTACCATGGATATATATTCAAATTTATTTTGTAAAAATCCATAAGGAACCCTCGAGAAAGCACCAATAGGGTCAACCTCCATAGATTTGTCGGGATGCTTTTTAAAATTAGGTTGGGGTCTCTTAGATGCATCAAAAACCCTCGGTATAGGCATATCAAAATATTCTAAACTGATTTTTAAGGAATTTTTTGAGAAACTTAGGGTAATAGAGAAACTACAAAATACCTTTCAATGCTTTTCCAACTAGGGTTTTCTCACACCCAAACATCAAATGCTTCAATTGCATTTCTCTGCTCTTCGTATGCTCTTCTTCACTTGAAAAATTGATTGCAAATGATTTTAGGTTAAGTGTAGTCACTTATAATACTTTTGTCGTGACCTAATTTTCCATAAATTATTTATTTGGTAAAGTTTTCAAACCCTTCACTATGTGCATAGTCACTTTCAAATGCTCTACAATCTTCCGCATTCCAATATTTTCTACCAAAATTTTCTCCAAAATATCAAGCATGTTGACCTACACCATATATCCTCAAGCTAAAGCATCAACACCATTTTATTTGGCAGGGAATAAAAGATTTTTATTAAAGCTCCCCCTGATCCAAAGCTCTCAACTTAGTTTATGAAGAAAAAATTGCACCAAATGCTAGTACAAATTCATAACCTTAGTATCTTCCTTCTTTCTCAAAATATTATGCATATCCTTCTTCGTTTCTTTTAGATTAATCTTTTGTATTGGATCATTCTTATTTACAGGATTATCCTTCTTCATATTTCTTCTTTTGCAAAACTTAGAAATGTGTCGGCCTATTGTAATTGTAGCATATATTATTATTTTGACCAATCTTATTTACTTTCATTCTAGATCTACTTTGATTAGCTTTATGACCAAATCCATAGAATGTATATTGTTGGATCTTTAAAATTCCAACCAGATCTATAAGGAATCCTATGGATTTTCCAATTCCAATAATTAGAAACCTAGAGAGGGTTGTCCAACGAATGAGAGAAAGAAACTTAACTTTCCTCTTGCACTTCGGGCTCTACAAAACCTGGGAGGGTAATCCCATAATGTATCTATAATATACCTTCACAAAATTACCATATACATTTGATATCTAGTAGACACATTCTCATATTTATGACTCAAAAAGTGACAAAAAGAAAGAACTTGGAAAATTCCTTACACCTTTACAACTTGGAGTAGAGAATGGACAATTCAACCGATGATTGCAATAACAATCATCATTATGAGTATGGATTTGATTAAGTGTAACGTTCTTTGACAAGATCCGACTGTTCAAAATATATTTGAATTCATTTGATACATAGAATAGTGCTTATCCTAAGGTGATAGGGTCAAAATTACAACAAACTGTAATGCAATAACAATGGCATTCAATATTTCAAGACTATTATGGATTTGAATTGCAAATTCACAGCTTAGATATTCCAGATAGAAAATACTTAAATATCTAGTGACTTAACCCACAAACCAGGGACTGCATCAAAGTGTTTTAATAAATTACTTGAATTAAAGCATACATGCAAACACACAACCAACCATATTAATTGGAGACCAATAAAGCAATCCTTAATCATTTTATTGCTAGTTCATGAACAAAACACAAGATACAATTTGATCAAAATTCTCCATTATCGATTTCAAATGCTATAATTGTTGTAAAACATTTAATATAATTGTAAGTATAAACTCATAACCTAAGAATCAATGAGAAATTCTATGTCCTTGTATGCTTGTTACAGTACACAAAGATATTTGTTAAGACTACTTGAGATCAACCAAAATTTTAAAGACCTTTGCACAAAAGTCTTGAATTCCCTTTTATAAGATTAAGGGAGAAAAACAAGCTTCGGGCTATTCGTCGGTCACATTACATTTCGATTTGTATTTCACAATATTTCATTTCATTTCAACCCCTAGGAAGTTATATTTGTACTCATGAAATGGGGGGAAATACAAGAAGACAAAATGCTTGCAGAAGCCCACATAACGCATGCCTTTGGTGATTGATGACTCCTCACTTATAGCACCACTCGACCCAAACAAATAAAACATGAAAGCATAAGAGAACATAAAGCAACGAGAGGGAAACTAGTTGAATTACCATGTGCAATTTCTTGATTGGGAAGATATAAATTTTTTTAAAAATAATTTCAAAGGCCAGACCTGTATTATAATTGACCAAGCATTATATCCTCCTACCACCCTTGTGGCTTACTCAACATATTTTTCCAACTAGGTTTTGTATTCATCTTCAGTGGGCCAACTAATATCCAGTATTTTTTGCACCTTGGTGTCATATGCACTATATCTTGCATCAATGGTCACCCTGGCCTCTTTTATAAAGGTATCCATGCCTGTTTCAATCTTAATTAAATTATCAATTAAAACATTAAGCATCGATAAATCTAATTTATCCTCAATATACACCATCTGGAGACACATGGCTATCTGATGATTGAACAATGCTCTCCATGAGGCATAATATTTCAGTGCTCCATCTTCATCAAGAATTTTGGGTACACCTTAGTCTTCCATATTCCCGAAGGCCTTCATTTTACCTTGCAGTTATCCACCAATTCTCTCATGAAAACCGATGATTTCACTAATGGTTTCAATTCCTCTTATTATGTTAGGAAGATGTGTTGGAGCTTCAAAATATCCTTTTGCATTTGTTTGAATCTCCCTCAAACTATTCAATCTGCAACTCCATTTACTCCAGGTGCTTTTGAAAACTTCTTGAACATGCTGAAATTTCACATATGCCTCATGGATACCTTTTTAGGTCAACCATGTGGTCTTTGTCTTAAGAGTATCTTTGGATAATATGTAGCTCATGATACCTTCAACCATCTCCTTAGTGACCTTACTCATACCTTCTTGGAGCTTACTCTTCTCAGACTTGGTTTCTTGGAGCTCCTTTTTCAATGCATCAATTCTTGATTTTAGGGTATCTCTATCTTGTTGCGAAGTACTAGATGGAGAAGTAGGAAAAGTATTCTGAGTTGCCTTGTCCATAGTAGCCTTCACTTTATTATACTCTTCAACTAATTTGTTGTGCTTATCCAACAATTTCAAATATCTAGCCTGATTAATTTCTGTAGTGTCAACACTCAACATAGCCAATTGCATTGTTAGCCTTGCAACCTATGGGGCTATCATCTCTGAAGCTCTTGCCATGATCACATCTCCTAAAGGGCTAGTCATTGATCTATTGAGCCTACACTTCCTTGAATTTGGTGTTAAAGACCAAATAGATAGTGCATGTAAACTATAGCTGAACCTTGAACCAAAGGTCTTCTCATCAAAGGTCTCCTCTAACATCACAACATTCGAGTCATTCTTGATTATATCTAGGGAAATTATGGAAGATAGGTTCCATCTTGGCATCACCAACATCTCAGTGTCTTTAACCAATCTCCTAGCCTTCATGGGATTCATTCGCTCAATTTCTTAAACAATCTCTTCCTCAGTTTTCTTCTTGACCTCCTCATGTTGCGAGGGATCAACTCCCTCTTGTGCCTTTTGTATCCTATCATTTATTTCTTGAGATTTTAGCTCAGAAATGAATTCTCTAATTTCTTTGGTGGTCACAAAATAATCATCCTCTAAAATTTTTGCACAAGCTAGAACCCTTGCATCATTATCTTGAATTTCATCATATTCCCAAGGTACTAGCTTGTCATTTGGAATGAAAGGTTCCATTAATTCTCCAACATTAGGGTATGAGAACTCCTACTCTACTCCTTGATCAATATGGATTGATTCAGTAGATGGTTGTTGGACATCCCTTTCAGCACCCTACACTTCATCAATATTTACAGAAGGCAATTCCATTTCAGGAATATCTTCAATGTCCACTGGTTGATGCAGGATTTTCTGATTGGCCACCAGTTTTCAGTGGATGCTCTTGTAAAGCACTTTCAGAAATGTGATTTGCTTGTTCCAACTTCTCCAGAAAAGTTCCATCATTGAAGTGAGCAAGTATCATCTCCATTCTCTTAAATTTAGTAGTGATGTGTTTGTAAGGGATTTTATAATGTGAATTCTTGGTAAACACCCTATGCTCAACCTCAACAATCTTCATCCAAACTCTCTCTCTTTCTTGAATAGAAGAAAATGTTGGCAAATTTCTTATTACATCTTCCTTGTGATAGAAAATTTGAGGTTCATATCCTGATATTCCCCTTTTGATCTTTTCTCTATCAATGAGTCCTTCTGGGTAAAAATTTCTAGTGGGGGCAGTTTCCATTCTTAGATTGTTTATCATTACGCCAAACACATCATAAGCTTCCTTTGTAGTGACCAAAAAATAATCAAAAGATAAATTTGTTGCAATTATAGAGGCATTTTTGGATAACCTAAAATTCTTTACATCACTATTATGCATTTGCCACATTATCTTAGTAAAAGCCAACCTATTAGAAAAAAACCTAGGCAAAAGGTGTGGCACTACAGTAGTCCCATAACATCTAATGACTATGAAATTGTCATAAAAGTACCAGTCTCCCTAATTACACTCATAATTGGGATCATCTCCACATTCTCTAGGTCTCAACAACCCCTTAATTATTTTAGAGATTCTGTCAACTGGCCTTAATCCCATTTGTACCAAAATAGTGTGTTTTATTACATTGCAGAATCCAACATAGTTTGAATTTAAACAATGAAAATCCTAGATGTGTGTCCACATCTGGACATACAATCTATGATTCCTCTTGTCCACTTGTTTTAGTTTCATTATTCGACCAAAAAATTCCCTTCCCTAGTATAGCAATATATGCATCAATAATGAATAGTGCCTGAATGTCAGAGGTGCCTTTCTTTCTTTCAACCTTATCAAGTCATAGTGCAATTGCTCAACAACTCGGTTCACATAGTCAAACCACTTGTGCTAGTTTTTATGCTGAATGCCCATGATCATAATTAACAAGGACGAAACTATCCTTCCATCACATTTCACCCCAAGCACTTGACACAACATATAGTATGTGTACCTAAAATAATCAGTAAATTCCTCACAGTCAAGTGGTTCAAATTCCTTGATTGCAAACCTAGAGTCCTTATCTCACCTATACTTGGGCAATTCACCTCTTCTGATACCAATTCTATGATCAACATAGTCCTTTCGCAACTTCTCCATATTGATTTTTTGATTGGCATTAAGGTTTATTCCGATTTTTTTTATGACCATACTCCTCTTTATTTCAAGGATGATTCTACCATCCGTATCCATGACCACCCTGTTGACATCATCATATCAGTTTGCAATCTGCAACATTAAATATACCTTCACAAAGATATTAGGGACAACTAGTTTCCCCAAATCATAACCCCATACATTTCAACCAGGGTGTGGAGCATCCCTCCTTTTGAAACTGTACAAAAATAAATCCCATCTAGGCTTAGGCATACCAATGTCACCAATTCCTCCTGCAAGGTCCTTCAAATTGGTGGTAAATATTCCTTCCCCAGTGGCCTTTTTAGCGCTTGCTTTGACATTTGTAGGCTGAAAATTGTCCATGAAGTGGACATAATTCTTTGGTTGCCCCTGTTTTTGTCAATTCCCTTAGATGTCTATGATGGGACTTGAGAAATATTTTGATTTTTTCTCTTGGGGGTGGGCTTAGAAGAAGATCACTCTCTCAGTTGACTCATATTAACTAGACTAGGGTTTTCAAGGCTGAATTCCAGTTAGGTTTCAAATTGATATGCTTTAACAATTGCAAAAGTAAAAAATACTTCTACCTTCTTTATCCTACCCCAACCAGGAATTAAACTAATTAAGAAAATCTCAGAACCCTAGTTTACCCTTGCAGATGATTCCGAAACCCTTTAATACATTGAAACAATTCTTGCAAAATAAAATAACTTTGCAAGGTTCAAAAATGGCCTACTCAGGGAAAACCTTCTGCAGCTACGGTTCACCATGGTTCTTCATCACTCCACTATCTTCGTTAGCTTTGCGTATGCCAAAATGAAATAAAATTCACGCAACATGCCTTTTCACAACTAGTTGGCCAAATTAAGTCACCATTAACGACACCAAAAAACTCGTGTGATTAAAAATATCCGTTCTATCAGTTGCCAGTTCTCATTTGAATTTAAACCATTGATGTACATGCTTTAAAACTCGATCCTACAACTCACATATTTATATCATCCCCATAATTATTTTCTAGCAATTTGGTATGTACCAAGTAATAGATTAGAAAGCTGCCACGTGTGATCCTTCATACATACAAGTATCATCCATCATTACTGCATTCTTGGTTTAGAATCTCATCTGGAAATGGCAATGAAGCCATCGATGAGACATTAGCTGTTGATCGTAATCACATGAACATCATGGCCATGAACATCCTTTACATCACTCACCACTTGTCCCTTTTCCTTTAGGTGGTCTCAACTAGCAATGCTTCGATCTCCAATGATGGGGAGAAAATCCACCCATTGATGGTCGCGGGTTCCTATTCAAAGAGTAAAACCAATAAGCGATAGTTATAGTACTAGTGATGGGTTAAAAGTTTAACCACATTGCTCATCAGGTGTTTCCTTTCAACGGTGATCTTAGAGTATGCGATGGGTGATAGACTTAAAATAGTTAAAGGGGTTTGAAATCGCTCATCACGGGTTCAATATAGGTCACTTTAAGGGAGAGGTGTGATTAGAGATAGATCGCCAGGAAGTAAAACTTAAGTGATCTTAATAGCACATGGGCATGCATTGTTCTTAAAAGGGACTTGGGCTCAACAGACAACCTAGTACTTGGGGCCGGTCATACCATGAGGATGGATATCTCGATGCATCACTAATATAATCGGTACCAGATACAATTGATCAATGAAAAATTATAAGCCAATGAGATAATCAAACGTACCAATGTGAAAAAAAGCTTTAAAGCTTAAACCCTTATAGGAACAAAGACATGGGAAATCAGATTTCAACCATGAAACAAGTGGGACCATAGAATTTTTTTTAGGGGTTCCACCAATGTCCCCGACCAGGGATGTATGCCTCTTGTAGGCATAATAATATCTCATATCTCTGGTTAAGCAAGCCAAGGATAAAATGACTAAAACCTAGGAGCTTGTCTAGTCAACACAAGTAGACACAACATAAAGGAAACACACCAAACCTATATAGAAAAATTATAGGACTATACAATGTACATTGTAAGATACCCCATTTAAGGAGAATTAGGGTTTCAATTCAAGAATTTCACCTATTATGGATTGCATGAAATATGAGTCTTCTCCATGCATATCAACAATTAGATAAGGGCCTAACCATAAAGGATCAAACCTCCCATGCTTACTCTTATCCTCCATTCTTTCATTCCACATTAATACCATGCTTCCCAACTCAAATTTCCTATCTTTAGCACTTTTTTCATGCAAATTCTTCACCTAAAGCTGTAACTTTGTGTTTTTCTTGTGACCTTCCCTCCTGGTTTCATCCAATTTAGTTAGGGCTTCAATTTTGCACTATATTTCAACACAAATATCATCGTTATACTCTTGTAAAAGCTTATACATCTTCATCAAATTATTTTGTGGCAACCTCACTGCAATACCATACACAAGGTCAAATGGTGCATGACCAGTTGCCTTCTTCACTATCACTCTATCTGCCCACAAAGCTAGTCTCAACTTAGAGTCCCATGCTCGTTTATTCTTCTCTATGATTCTCTTAATAATTTTCATCAAGCTTTTATTGCTTGACTTAGCTTGGCCATTCCCTTGTGGATGGTATGGGGATGATTATGAAACTTGGATTCCATTTTTATTATAGAATTCAATGAAATCCTCAGACCAAAAACACATTGCATTGTATAAGATAATCTTTTCAGGGACACCAAATCTGATCAATATATTCTCCAACAAAAAATCAATAACAACTTTGCTAGTTTCTCTTTTGGTGGAGATAACTTCAACCCACTTAGTGAAATAATCTATTGTCACCAAAATCCTCGAGTTTCCTCCACGTGATTTGTCAACTATTTCTCCAATAAAATCAATTCCTCACTGCTGGAAAGGAGCTTGGACTGTAATAGGTCTCAAAGGTAAATTACCTAAGAACTTCAATTTTGCATAAAATTTATGACAAGCATTACATGTCCTTACCAAATTTTTTGCATCTTTGAAAAGTGTGGGCCACCAAAAACTAGCTCTAATAATTTTATGAGCAGTGGTTTTTGCCATATAATGTCCTCCACAGACTCCATTGTGTATCTCATCCAATAAATTTTAAAGCCTGCGAAGCGTCGACACATTTTAATAGGACCCCACCTGAATTTCTCCACCACAACTCATTTTCAATAATCTCATATTTGATGGATTGCAACTTTAGAGTCCTCTTCTTATTTTATATCATACCATATGGGCACTGCATAGTTTGCAAATACCTCACAATGTTTTCATATCAATCACATATTTGGACATCACAGATGGGAGATACCTCCAAATGGTCTAGCTAGTTAATTTTATTAGCTTCTAGGTTAGTTTCAACCATTAATCTAGCAAGACCTTGGCCTCAAACCAGTTTGGTGATTTGGATATCTATGTTAAATTCTTGGATTCTATTAATTCATCTGCACCTCCTCCCTATAGTCTGTTGCTAGGTGAATATGTCCTTAACCATTGCACTCTGCACATATGCTACTATCTTTGCTCCTATGAGATAAGGTCTACATTTTTTCACCACCTTTACCAAAGCATAGGATTGTTTTTCTATCAAATCATATTTTAACTCAGCTGATTGTAGTGATTTGCTAAAGAAAGCAATTGGATGATCATATCCTTCATCATTTTTCTGTAAGAGCACCCCAACAACATTGTGAAATGATGCAAATGTAAATAATTGAAATGGAAATGAATAATCAGGTGACTTAAGGATAGGTGCCTCCTTAATGGTTTGTTTTATAGCTTGGAAAGCTTGTACTGGTTCTTCAGATCAATTCACCTTTTCACCCTTCTTTAACATTTTTGATATTGGCCTTGAGATTTCTAGAAAATTTGGGATAAACCTCCTTAGGAAATTAATTTTAGCAAAGAAGGATTGACTTCCCTTGACATTCCTGGGCTGTGTGATCTTATCAATTTCTGCTACACGTTCAGGATCAATTTTTACCTCACCCTTTGACACAATGTGACCCAACAACTTCCCTTCTTTAACTCCAAACTGACATTTCTTGGGATTCAAGGAAATCCCATATTCCAAGGTTCTGATAAATATATTTTCCAAATGATCATAGTGAACTTCTTCTTTCTTACTGTGGGCAGTAAGATCATCTTGGTATATGGCAAGGAACAAATCAAATAAGTCAACAAAAGCCACATCCATGTCTCTCTAAAATGTGGCACCAACATTAATCAAGCCAAATGGAATCCTTACATACACATATGTCCCCCATGGAATTGTAAATGTAGTTTTATATTATTTTGATTCCTTCACCATGACCTGATTATAACTTGAAAACCCATCCATCATTGAGAGTATTTCACATCTTGTTACTTTATACAACATAGCCTCCGTGTTGGGAAAATGATAATTATCCTTTAGAGATGCCACATTCAAGTTTCTGAAGTCTACACACAACCTCAAGTCACCATTCTTCTTTCTAACTGGAACCAAATTTGAAACCCATGATAAAAGTCTTATAGGCTTTATAATCCCAACATCTCTTAGCTTTGTAAGTTCTTCCTACATTTTTGGTTGCAAAGTGGGATTTATTGGCGTCTATTTCTGCCTAAAAGGCTTTGCATCAGGCTTCAACAATATCTCATGTTGGAACAAATCCTCCCTATAAGCCTTTAAGTCATCATAAAACCATGCAAACACATGTTGATACTTTTTCAAGAGGGAAATCAACATAGTTTCGACATGTGGCTTCATCCTCTTTCCTATGTACACCAATTTTGGAGAATTTTTGGTTCCCAAATTGACTTCTTCAAGATCTTCTTTATGGGAAGATGCTTGCTTTACATTTGCTTTATCAAGGCCATCAAAGACCCTTTCTAATGCAACCAGTCCTTTGGGGATTTAATTTTTTTCAACTGGATCACCTCATTTCCAAACCATGTTTCCTTGCCATCAACTTCTACTACCAATGAACCAAAGTTAATTTATTGGCTCTCGTACTCATCAATATAATGCAAAAATCTAAGGATGTCATTGTCATCATCAAACACTTGCTAGTTGCAAATATTATTTGGCATTGTAGGTTGGGTCTGTACCTCTATTTTTGAAACAACATCAAAGGTAACATCATCTAATTTGACAACAATGTTTGCTAACCAATATGCTTTTACATTCTTAGCTCTTTCTATCCAATCTATATTAAAAGTGTCAAAGGCTTCAATCATATCCCATACAACAATCCTATATTGCTTAAGCCTTTTATCTTTGACAAAAAATTTAGACCTAACCTAGGAAACCACCAACTCAAAGTCACCTAATAATTTTATCATGTTAATACCATGCTTTGAAGCTATCTTAAGACCCAAGAATAGAGCCTCATACTCGGCCACATTGTTGGTACAAGAAAATTTTAACAAGAAAGAATACTTGAAGGTCTTACCTTGAGGTGAAGTCAAGATAACTCCTACACTAGAGCCCTCCTTAGAGTAGGCTCCATCAAAGTACATAGTCCAAAGGGTGTATCCCTCAGAGTTATCAGAAACCTCTTGAAAAATTGGTGCAGGCTCTGTCTTCTCTTCTAGCATTTGCTCCTCAACCTGAAAGGTGTCTAAACTAGTATCTACAAAATTGGTCCTTGCTGGCTCCTCTGGTTCCTCCACATATTCAATCATGTGACAAATTCTTGGTTCCCTCGCAATATTGACATCCTTTTGATCAATATAGAAAGTGGAAAATGATAGATCACATTGTATACTCCCTCCCATGGAAACACTCCACTGTATGATAATAACATCCCATAGGTCAGTGGGATATCTACCACTATGATGCTCATAAACAATTCCTTTTCAGGGAAGGCTGCCAATTCGTATGGAACTTTGTTAATTACTCCTATAACAGGGACCTCTCTAGAATCTATAACATAACACTTCCCATAAGTGCTATCAATCTTCAGACCCATCTCTTCCATGATTTTTACTGGCATCGTATTATTTGAGGCCCCTGAATCAATCATGTAGTTCCTATGAAATTTCCCATCAATGATCAAGCTTAGAAAGAAAGGATTAACTTGGCTTGGGTTTGCAGTAATAGTAGTTCCTAAATATATTTTAGGGTTTTCATTTATCACTTCCTGGACCTCTGCATTCTTCTCTTGTCTTGTACTTGATCCAGGTTGGTCAATGACCATCTTGCCCTTACCACCACACTATTGATAAAAGAAATAGTCTTCTCCTTATGCTCCTCAATTCTCATCATTTCTAACAATGAAAGTGTAACTGTAACTTGATACAACACTTGGAACATGTCTAGAGGAGAATACAAGGGTAATTCAAGGAATATAAATTCTTTAGAAATTACCTTATCACCTTGTTTTTCACTTTTTTCAGCACTAAGCTTTAGATCCTTAGAATTCACAGCCCGGGGAACAACATCACCATCAATCTTGGCCCTAATATTCTTTTTAGAAAAAATTCTTATTTCTTTACCTTCTTTGGGCTTTGTATCTTCCTTCTTATTTGCTGTGCCAGTCCCCTTATTTGCTGCATTATTTTCTTTGACAAACATACTACTAGGGTCACCTTGGTTATCGCTTATAGTTCTGTTTCTCAACCGAAGGTTGCTTCTTGCTTTAGCAGCCAAGGTAACTATATACTTTTCAATTTCTTGATTATAGGGCCTCCTCAAAGAAACATTAGCTGACTCAAGAGTATAAAAAGTGCAATCATTTTCTCCCTCTTCATCAGAAAAAACTTGTTGATGATGCATATTAACTTCTTTCCTTTGCATATCCACATCATTCAGATCAACATCATCATTGGAAGAATATTCAGTGCAGTCAAGGTATGATTTGGTCATAAATACATTTTCCATTTGATCATGGTCATGAGGAGAATTTGACCCTCCTTGATCATCTTGGGTATCTTCTAAAGACCTTGCAACAACATTGTTCTGATGAGTGAGGCATTTGGAATACTTCACACCATGGCAAGTCATCAACAACATTGATGGAATTTATTTGCAGAGGATCAGGTGTACCTTGAACATTTTTTTGATTGTTGTTAACTAGTTTTCCATTATGCTAGTTGGTATGATATGGATAGTCTTGTAGCCTTTGTGGCATGTCATTCCTTTGGAATTGAGGATTTTCGTTCTTCGCTGCCTTTTGTAACAAACTAAGAACCTAATCCAATTTTTCATTGGTAGTTGTATTTTTACTAGCCTTTTCATTTTGAACCCTAGGGTTTTTTGCGGCCTTAGGGTCATCCCTTCTTCCCACTTTACCTAATTCTCTTCTATTTTTTTCAATATTGACCATCATTTTGTATGCTTCTCTTAGGCGTCATGGGTTCTTGTCTCTAAGAAAATAACACATCTTAGAATCATATGCATTGCAGTACACCACTAAACGTACATTTTCATTTGGCCTTAAATAGGCTGGGACTTTAAGCATAGCTTTCTGGAACCTTACATTGAATTTGGTTGTCATTTCATTATGCCCTTTAGTGATATTATTGAAATCATTCAATCCGAACCTAGGATCAATTTGATCCCCATACTATTCTTTGAAAATACTATAGAAAGATTCCTTTGAATCAATAATTGCATTAGGTAATCCCTTGTACCAATCCCTGGTGATAGGCTGTCATTAGGTCCTACTACTTTAGAATAATTGAATGTCAACTAGTCGACCGAGTAGTGTCCAAGATAGTTTGCAGAAGGAGATTATTTGGATAACTCATTTTATATTTTTTGTTTTACTTTCAAACTATAGAAATCAAGTCTAATCTAAGGCCGTTACTTTTAACTAGGAAATAATCTTACTCTAAGAAAATCCAGAAATACTAAATTAAAAAGCACAACACAACTAATTTAGAAAGCATTACAACTAAAATAGAAAGCATGGAAATGAGAAAACTAAACAACTGATGTATTACAGAAACAAAAAAGTAAGGGAATAGACAATTAAACATCTTTTAAATAGTAAGGGAATTTTATCAACTACAGAAGATAACTTATAAAAATTAAAAACAATGGTGCTCCGGAACAATAGACTTGACTCTTCAACAACTTGTTACTTCCTATTGCATAAAAAATTACCTTTAACAAAGAAAATAACTTAACAGTAAAATACTTATCTATCTAGGATAACTCCCCTCAAGTGGCCAACTTGCGGGCTAATACTTCGTCTTTAAATCACATAAGCTACAGATTCTCAAATCCTTTTATTACAGACAGTCATCATCATTCAAAATTCAATAGTTACCAATAGACAGAAATCAAATAACTCATTTTAACAGTGCTTTGAAAAACCATGTGAACAACATAACAATACTTCCTCTCTGTCTTATTCATCACTTGTGAAATTACAGTTTTATAGATAACTTCTTAACTAAATCCTAAATCTACAATGGCATGGATATTGAAAAAGTATTCCTTAACTTAAAACTAACTTCAATGTCTTTAAAGCTCTTAAACATGTAGAGGGCTTGAGAAGAGCCATAAAGTTTTTAACAAAAAAATTTAAAGAAACTGAAACTAAATCTTCGGTGCATCATCCAGGCATCTAGGAGTGGGTTTGCAACATTACTCTTGAGGCACGTGTTGGCTAAACATCTGCAACAACCGCTTGATGACCTATTATTCCTTACAAAAAAGCTCAAATCAACCCATTAAACTTGCTTTGGTAAATTTCCTCAATTGATCAAAAGAAAGAAATAAAGCATAATTTTCCTTAAAATAAGCAATTAACTCTCCTAAAGTTTAATAAATTGGCATAGGCTTAGGATTGAGTTAGAAAAATTAAGCTTTCTATATTTTATTATGATGAGGTTATTTTTACCTTATCATTTCCTCCCCTACCTAATTTCTGGTAGGTCCTCCTGCTCCATGGTTAAACCCCCGAGTTCTATTCCATTCCTTATAAAGAGTACTGAGATCATGTGTTTCCTTGGCTGATGCATTGAAAGTTTTAGGGTTATGAATGAACCCTCTATGGAACATCACACTCTCCCTCCATTCATTGAAAAGTCTATCATTCTGATTCATGGAATATTAAAGGTCGGGGGTGGATTAAGTAGCAAGGGAGGTCTGTATTTCATTCCTATCCATTTTGTTCTCAGATTTTTTCAGGATTTTAACTAGAGCATCAACCCTTCTGAATGACCATCTGATGTTTAGAGGAGAAATAAATTCTCTTTTATTTAAGTAAGTTGGTAGAGGGGTGAATCTTTCTTTGCATGCATGCCATGCTTTTCCAATTAATTTCTATCCATTTGCCATGAAATTGTCATAACACAGCTTGAGGCTATTGTCATACCTTTCCTTCATCTTTTCATTAACAAGGAGAGACAAAAATGTAGCTTTGAACCCATCAGGCCTTGAATTTGGGGACCTTATCTAGAGACCCACTATTCTCTTTGCCTATGCAAAATATTTTGTTCGATCCTACCAATGAATTTGATTTCTCATGGTTGAGAGAAATGCCCTCAATTCTACCTCTCCAACAAACAAATTGATAAATAATTTTGTATGATTTTCTAATAACAAGTTATGCAGAAAGAATTCAAAAATTAAATCTTGGTCTTTAGGAGTAGACTCTACAAATATTTGACACACTCTTTGTCATTAGGCTCACAAGGCTAATCATTATAGATCCTAAACAGTTTCCATAATAGCCATTGTTCATTCAAAAACATTGAGTAAATTCTTGATGGACTTCTACAATTCAGCAAACAGTCCACAAGTTGACAAGCATCCTACTTCCCTCTATAGGCTTTGTGAAATGACTCCTTTAGGAGCACCGGTTCCTTCTTCAACCTGTGATTTTCAGTTTGGAAATTCCCGAGGAAGTAACACTTTTCCATCCATTTTATTAGTAGAGGTGGAATGCAGACCTGAAACCAATCAGTTACAATTGGTTCAGTCTGAATTTCTTTGGACTTCATTTGGGGTTTCATAGTGAATTCCTTCAAGTCCTATTCTAGTTCAACTACCCTGCCGATGGAAGCGTTCAACTCTTCAATTTTTATTTGCTTGTCCTCCTTGAAAGCTATGAGCATGAGCACAAAATTTTGTTTTATTCTTTCCATTTCTGCATCTTTATGTGCAATGTCCACACTATAAGTTTTATGCTTCTGATACTACTCCTGCATTTGTTCCTGTAACTTATAGATTTTTGAGTCTTTTTCCTGCAGTTGAAGCTTCAAGCCTCTTATTTCTTGATCTCTTTTATTTATTATAGCACTTTGCACAACTAACTCTTCTTTCTGCAATTCTATAAATTCATTATTTTTAGACAATTGTCTCTGTAAGTCATCAATTTCTACTTTATACTTTTCTAATTCAGCAATGACACTACTTGTTTCAGCTGTTCCAACAATTTTATCTACAATGGGTAACAATTTTTTTGGCATACCGCCATCCCCCTCAGGTTCTCTTCCCTGAATTTCATCATTGAAGATTTCCTCTATATGTGCATAATGGAAAGGAAACACTTCGCCTGAATCCTCTTTATTTAGGGGTACCTCATCTTCATTAGCATGCTCTGAAATTTCTATGGGCTCTTGTGGCCGCTTAGGAATTTTATTTTGTGAACTCCCCTCCTTACCCTGTATTGGGGTTTTGGAGAATTCAGAAGCCAACTGCTTACTCCTTTTGAGTGGAGGTGATTCCTAGAAAATGACGAGTGTTCTATTTTTCCTCATTTTCTTCTTTCTTGGTTTACTTGTGTTAGAATAAACAATATCAACCTATTCTAGCAAGTCAGGGGTTTTGAATTTATCCCCATAGAGGTCTAAAAAATACTCACCAGGAGTGGTGGGATTAAGAGCTTCCAGAGTTGAAGAGCCCTTAGGGGAAATTGCTTCGGATGATGGAATAGCCTGTTGGGATGGTTCCCCCAATTCTATGGTTCTCACAATTGTAGGCTTCTCCATTTTCCCTCAGGTTTCTTACGGAAGTGGTACTTGCAGATTAGCTGAATTAACCCGTGATGTTTCAAAGGCCCAGTCCCTGTTTTATACCTCTCTATGGAATTATTTAATGAATCACACAAGAATTCAGGCATATTAACCCTAAGAGTCGGGTCCTCCTTCCCGTGATGTAAATGGGTCAACATATGAAAGACAGGCCCTGCAACTATAGTAAGCTGACCCTAACAAGGAAAATAATTTATAATCCATACAACGATAGTACCCCAAGGTTCTAATATGGAGGTTCTTTGGAATCCCTTATTTTGTCCCCTGGTACTTATTACTACCATTGAGTGTGGGTCTCCCTCTTTAACAAATAATTCATATAATTTCTCGTACACAATTTGAGAGGTTTCTTTTATATTTATGCCTGCATTCTCTAATCTAGATAAGCGAGAACTAATTTTGGAGCTTACCTTGAAATGCTTCCCTTGAAGTACCACTTCAGCGTTTGTGTAGTTCTCAGCAAAAGATCTTATCAACTTTTCATTATGGCCTTCAATTTTTTTGATGAAGTTTAACCACCCTGCTTCCTCGAACAACCTGGAGATATTACTCAATCCCAATAATTTTTCTGCTGAATCTGGCTCTACCTTTCTTTTACCACCCCCCATTTCCTTATTTCACACTCTGCAAAAGATTTCAGTTCTAGAACAGAGCTCACACACAAGTTTATTTTGAAAATATAGCCTCTGAAATCACTTATTTTTTTTATTTGCAGCTTACACTTCAATGATTTCCAATCTGCATGGAGGTTTGCGAAAGGCTTTTCCATACAAGTAGTTGATTGCTGGGTGGCACAAATTGCTAAATTGGAAGTGAGGTTTGTGCCATTTAATTATTCTTTATTAAAAAATAACTACCTACTTAAAGCGGAAATTAATACTTACCCGCGTTCCGTGATTGATCAAAGATCTTATACCTCACAGATTTGATAGGATGACATGAAGGCATTGGTTGAGGTGATGATGAAGTTATTATGATATGGTCCAAAATTCTATGGGGGATGGAGCTATCAATGAGGAGTATGGAATTGGGTGGCTTACTTATGACTAAAGAAAAAATAGAAAGACAAATGTATAGGATATTCTGGCAGAAGAATCACGAAAATTTTAAAATTTTGAAAAAGGTGGCGGGAAACAAGCGAACAAGTTCCAGAGCACGTAATTTGGTCAACACGCTCGAAATGAGTGCATAAGTTCTGGATCATAGGTGTGTGGTGCGACCGAAACAAGAATGAAATGAAGGTTCCGAAGCATTGTTGAAAGATGCAACTGAAGCAACAATGGAATGAAAGGTTTCAGAGCATCGCTGAAAGATGCAGCCGAAACAAGAATGAAATAAAGGTTCCAGAGCATCGCTGAAAGATGCAGTCGAAGCAATAATGGAATGAAAGGTTCCAGAGCGTTGTTGAAAGATGCAACTGGAGCAACAACAAAATGAAAGGTTCTAGAGCATCGCTGAAAGATGCAGCCAGAGCAATAATGAAATAAAAGGTCGAGTGACATGGATTTTTTTTTTTGAACTTCATGAGATTTGAACCTTATTGCATAACACCTCTTCAATATGATGAGCTTTATACAAGTTCCAGACCATCGGGCTTGAAAATTTCAAGTTTCAGAGCATCGATACCGACATCATAATGTTCCAGAGCAACTTTGGAGGGTGCTCCAAAAGTTATTTTCTGCTTCTTGAGAAGTCCTGCAAAAACATGAAAAATATTTAGCTAAGTCCAAAAATGACGAAAGATTTAATGAAGGAAAATATCTTAGCATACATGTTCGTTTATTGCATATTTTCATTTTTTTTTTTAACAACATAACATTGTTACTAGATAGACTCTACTGTGGTAGAGTCAACACATTGGACCTCGCCTTGCATTTCGACCATGCTTGTAAAGTCTTCCCTGTTGAATGGCTTATGGTAGACACATTAGTGATGACCATTAAACAATAGAGTTCGTGTGTCACCATCGATTGGTTTTAACCGAACAGTTCCATTCGAAAAGACTTCCTCAACTTCATAAGGTCCCAGCCGATGAGTCCTGAGCTTCCCCTTATGATCCTTGTATCTAGAATCAAATAACAAGGCCAATCCCCATTATGAAACTCCTTTTCCCTAATATGTTTATTGTGCCGCACTTTTTGTTGATGTTGAATTAGTTCAGTTTGATGGATGACGTCTAAATGAAGCTCATCCAATTCACTCAGTTGCAGAACTCGTTCAATTTGGGCTTGTTTTAAATCTAGACCTAATTCCATAGCCGTTCGTAGAGTTTGTAATTCAAACTCAATGGGAAGAAGAGGCTTCTTTCCAAAAATGAGCTCATAGGGTTGAATCCAATAGTAGATTTCTAGGTTCTGTTGTATGCCCATACGACTTCAAGGAGTTTCCTAGCCCAGTCTTTTCTTCTAGAATAAACTATTTTTGTTAGAATATTTTCCAGTTCTCTATTAGTTACTTCTACTTGGCCGTTCGCGTGAGGGTGGTAAGGGCATGAATTCCTATGGCTTACCTAAAAATGATTGGTAAATGCCAAGAGCACCCGAGACATGAATTAGGGTCTTGGATCAGTTATGATAGTTTGAGGGGCTCCAAATTAAAGGAAGATTTTATTATAAAGAAAGTCTGCAACCTGCTTTTCCCTAGCTATTCTTAAGGCTTGAACTTTAGCCCATTTTGTTAGGTAGTCAGTGCAAACTAGTATATACTCTTTCCCTTGAGAGGAAGGATCTATGGGTGCGATAAAATCTAAAACCCATTTTTTGAATGGTTCAAGGACTACCTATGGCAATAATGGAATTTTCGAAGAAGCAGTTGGTCTTCCTACCCTTTGAAATTCATCACAATGATGAACACAATTATTAATGCATTTGTGCATTGAGGGCCAATAGTATCAAACACCTAGGACTTTGTTGGAGGTTCTCTTTACAGAGTAATGTCCTCCCGAAGGGTCATCGTGACAGGCCCTTAGAATGTTGTAGGTTTCATTTTCTCTTACACATCTCCTCAAAATCATGTTAGGACCACAATGAAATAAAATTCCATTAATCCACTTGAACAGGGAACTTTCCTTGATTAGACACTTCTTTTTATTAGACGTGAATCCAAGAGGTATCTCTGAAGAAACTAAATAGTGAGCAATATCTACAAACCAAGGTGATTTTACAGAAACTACAAACAGATTTTCATATGGGAAATCATCCTGTACAAGGGTACTGTCATCTTCTTCATGTTTGAATTGTGACAAAAAATCGGCCCACATTATATTTCCCTAGTTTATCAAGAAACGTGGCATTAAACTCTTGAAGGAGCAATGGCCATCTCATAATTTGACCATTAACCATAAGTTTGTTCATTAGGTACTTCACAACTGAGTGATCCGTATAAACTATAACCTTATACCCCATAATATAATGACGAATTTCTTGATAGCGTGAACAACAACTAGGAATTCCTTTTCTATTGTTCTATAATTCTTTTCTCCCGAAGTAAGATTTTTGCTTATGAAATATATAGCATACTTCCCCCCGTTCTCATATTCTTGTCCTAGAACTGCACCGATAACATCATCAGAAGCATCAACATAGATATGAAAGGGAATACTCCAATTCGGCCCTCTTAGAATGGGAGCAGAGACAAAATTTTTATTGATTGCTTCAAATGATTGCTGACATTCAGATGTCCAGACAAACTCTACTTCTTTCTGTAAAAGAGAGAACATAGGAGCTGCTATTTTACGAAAGCCTTCTATGAACCTTTTGTAGTAACCAGCATGTCCAAGAAAACTTCTTACATCTGTTTGAGTTTGAGGGATTGTCAACTGTTGGATGACTTCAATTTTCTTAGGGTCGACCTTTATTCCTTTTGAGGAAATATGATGACCCAAGAATATTCCTTGTTCCACCATTATTAAGAATTTCTCATGGCTAAGGGATAGTCTATTTTCCTCACAAACTTGTAGAACTTGATCTAGGTTCTGAAGAGCTTCATTATATGTTGACCCATAGACTGTAAAATCGTCCATGTAGACCTCGACACAGTCATTAACGAGAGTAAAAAATATGGCAAGAACGACTCTCTGAAAGGTCGCTGGAGCGTTGCACAGTCCAAAAGGAAGCACTCTATATGCAAATATGCCCCAAGGGTAGGTAAACATGGTTTTGTCTTGGTCTTCTAGAGCAACATGTATATGATTATAACCACTAAATCCATTGAGAAAGGATAAATACTTCCTCCCAGCCAAGTTGTCCAGGACTTGATCAACGAATGGTAAGGGAAAATAATCTCTATAAGTGGCTTTTTTGAGTTCTTGATAATCTACACAGATTCTCCACTTACCATTTTTCTTTGGGACTACCACCATAGCTGATGATACCCATTTACTATCAGATATTGGATAAATAAATCCAGCATGAAGGATTTTCTCAATCTCAATTTTGATCAAATCCTTTAATGCAAGATTGAGTCTCCTTTGTGGCTGGCGAACGGGCCTTATACTGATGTCAGTGTAAATGTGATGAGTAAAAACACTTGGGTGAATTCCTTTTATGTCCGTATAATCACAAGAAAAAGATTTAGACCTTTGTACCAACACATTAAGCAACTTATCCTCCCGAGTTTCTGTCAACCAATATTGATATTCAAGGTTTTTCCTAGTAATAGCATTATCAATTTTTTTCCAGGATGAGTCGAGGTCACAATATACATAGGTCACAACAACTTATTAAGAGGACAACTATGAGGTACCGGTTGGTGAAACCTTGTGATATCCTCATAGAAATGACTTGTTTTGGGAATCATATTTGCTAACGGACACAACATTCCCATTGTAGCATAACTGTGTTCCATTCCGCTTATATCAATTGGTTGCCCGAAAATCCTTGGAGCATCCATCATTTCTTCCTCGTTTGGGGTTATAACAAGGCATGCTATTTCATTTACTAACTCTTTCTCTAGTTCTTCCCCATGTTGTTTAATTACTACCATGGCTAGGGAAGCTAAACTGTCTAAACCATTTGATTCCTCAGGAGCATCAACCCATAATTTTTCATGCTCAGTAGGCTTAGCAGGGGGATATAAGAACAAAATTTTGCTATCTTGGCCATGTGAAATGGTCATTCCCCCTTCGCTACAATCAATCTTAGCAGGAACCGTGGCCAACCAAGGTCTTCCAAGAATTATAGGATAGCTATCCTTAGGTGTAAGCGACTGAATTACCTGGAAGTCAACTGGATAATCCCATCCATTAACTTTGACAAGGATGTTTTTAATGACACCCTTTGGGATGCCTATAGACTGATTTTCCATTTGTAGGATTGTGGTTGTAGGATGTAAATCAGTTAAACCTATTTTTTCCATTACATCCATAGTCATCACGTTAATAGCTGCTCCTAGATCCACTAGTGCATTTGGTATTGTTACCTCATTGACTGTAACCATTATAAGTGGACTTCCAGGATCATTGTATTTTAGAACAATAGTCTTTCTAGATAGAAAATCAGCTAAATAACCATCAATATGAATGGTATTTATCATTTTTGGCTTTCTCCCTGGTGTTTTGATACATAAATATTTGATTAATTGGTTTAATTAAGGGATTTCCAATAAAGGAACTTCAATTTACAACTGCTTAATCTCCTGAATTAACGTAGTTTTTGTAGCCAAAGATACTTCCGAAGTATCTTCCAAAGTTATGGACTTTAAATGTTTCGGATATGGTGCCATATTTTTATTCCTTGGAATAGGATCTTCCTTATGTTGAGTTAAGGACTGACCTTCCTCCCCTTGAGACAAGTCAACAACCCTTGCTGCTGAAAAAGGCTCTTTGTCTTGAGGAGTAGTATCCTGCTTAGATGACGTGTCTTTTGTTGGACTTTTAGGATCAGTTTCCTCCACTATTTCTTCAATGGTCGGAGGTTGAAGAGTTCGACCAGAACTCAACTACACATTTTTGAAGTGAATTGCATTAAGCCCTGTAACATTTTCATGTTCAATAGAATAGACTGGTGTATTTTGGTGATTATTCTTAGGATTGGGAAGCGGTTGCGCTGGAAGCTAAGGTTGGTTTACCTGCTCATTTTGAGGAGGGTTTTGAGCTAGAGGTAATAGATTTTTTTGTTAATTCCTCCTTGGTTCAGTATAGAACTGATTTTGTGCTCGATTCCATTGAGGGACTGCATGTTGTTAGTACCACTGTTGTTAGGGTTGATTTCCCCATGTGTGGTTTGTCCACTCAGGGGATCCCCAATAAGGAGTTCCCTAGTTAGGTTGAGGTGGAGGCGACTAATTCCAAGATGGAGTCCATTGATTATGAGCCCAGTTATTTTGTGGTCTCCATGTAGGATTAGGATTTTGTCCATAAGGGAAATTACCTCCTTGACGTTGGTTTAAGGCATGTATTTATTCTTCAACCTGAATAGTTTTTTTCTTAGTATTCTTAATATCCGACAAAAGCTCACACTGGTTTGTAGGATGATTTTTCTCACATAGTTGACAAACATTGACTTTATCCAAAGGACACTCATGCAATGGGTGTTTATTCTGACACTTTGGACAATAAATTGACAAGGTCTTAGGGTTGCGAGTTTTAGCTTGTATACCATCTAATGTGGTATTCAACTGCATGAGAATATCCGTTTTCAGATTTGCTATTTCTTTGCGTTGCTTACCTATCTCACTAGACTCTTTAAAAAGATTAGTTTTGTGGATTCCTCCCCAAGTACAGGAGAAATTATGACATAACTCACATATTTATTCAAGAGTTAATTGAGATATGTCACCTTTTCCCATTAAATCAAGATTTCTTCGAGCATCATCATCAAGACCTTTAAGAAATAATGTTTTGAGAATCTCTACATTAATGGTCGTTTCTCCACATATTTTGGAGAGGAAGAGGAACCTATCGAGATAATCCTCATAAAATTTTGTCCTCATTTTGTCTCAGCTTAAACAAATCCTCCTTACGATCACTTACCCTATAGTAACTCTTTTAATTTTGCAAGAAGATAGTCTCCATTTCTTCCCAGGATGTTATACTACCAGAACCCCATCCCATGAACCAACGCATTGCTGAGTCCTTCAAAGTTGACGGAAAGAGCTTCAAATTTTGGTTGTCATTCTTATAATCATAAGTCTGACATAGGACTTTAAACTCAAAGAGAAATTGGTTAGGGTCTTCCGAGGACAATCCATGGAAGGTTGGAAGGAAAGCTGGAGAAATGTCCTTCATGACAGTATCATCATCAGTGTCCAACGTAATAGGATAGGTAAACATTCTAGGAAGTTGAGGTTCATTGTGGTTAGGTTCAACTCTATGATCTCCCATGATGTTCAGAAGAGTATGTTCCTCAAAAACAATTTCCTCTATAACTGGTTGTTCTTCCAGTTGCTCGACAGGTAAATAATGAAAAGCCTTGGGTGGAGTAGGCTCAAATAATTCTTCAGAAGTGTGGTCGTCTAAGCCTTGGGCTTCCCTATGTATGATTGGTATGTATTTTGGGGGTGTCCTTGTAATAAAACATTTGTGAGGGCCTCTTTTCCGGACGATGCAAAAAAGAAAGCCGACTAATTTTTTTTGGCATAAAACTTTGTATTCAAACCGTCTCCTAATAACACTTAAGCACGAAGGATTTTTAAGAAGTCCCCGACAACGGTACCAAAAAGTGATAGGATATCGTTAGGTCCTACTACTTTAGAATAATTGAATGTCAACTAGTCGACCGGGTAGTGTCCAAGGCAGTTTGCCGAAGGAGATTATTTGGATAACTCATTTTATATTTTCTGTTTTTCTTTCAAACTACAAAAATCAAGTCTAATCTAAGGCCGTTACTTTTTAACTAGGAAATAATCTTACTTTAATAAAATCTAGAAATTCTAAATTAGAAAGCATAAGACAACTAATTTAGAAAGCATTACGACTAAACTAGAAAGCATGGAAATGAGCAAACTAAACAACTGATGTATTACAAAAACAAAAAAGTAAGGGAATAGACAATTAAACATCTTTTAAATAGTAAAGGAATTTTATCAACTACAGAAGATAACTTATACAAATTAAAAATAATGGTGCTCAGCAACAACAAACTTGACTCTTCAACAACTGTTACTTCCTACTGAATAACAATTTACCTTTAACAAAGAAAATAACTTAACAATAAAATACTTATCTATCTAGGCTAACTCCCCTTGAGTGGCCAGATCGTGGGCTAATACTTCATCTTTAAATCACATAAGCTATAGATTCTCAAATCCTTTTATTACAGACATCCATCATCATTCAAAATTCAACAGTTACCAATAGACAAAAATCAGATAGCTCATTTTAACAGTGCTTTGAAAAACCATGTGAACAACATAACGATACTTCCTCTATGTTTTATTCATCACTTGTGAAATTATAGTTTTATAGATAACTTATTAACCAAATCCTAAATTTACGATGGCATGGATAGCCATTGAAAAGTTCTTCCTTAACTTAAAACTAACTTCGATGTTTTTAAAGCTCTTAAACATGTAGAAGGCTCGAGAAGAGCCATAAAGTTTTTAACAACAAAATTTAAAGAAATTGAAACTAAATCTTAGGTGCATCATCTAGGCATCTAGGAGTGGGTTCGTAACATTACTCTTGAGGCATGTGCTGGCTAAACTTCTACAACAACCGCTTGATGACCTGTTATTCCCTACAAAAACACTCAAATCAACCCATTAAACCTGCTTTGCTCAATTTCCTCAATTGATCAAAAGAAAGAAAGAAAGCATAATTTTCCTTAAAATAAGCAATTACTTCTCCTAAAGTTTAATAAATTGGCATAGGCTTAGGATTGAGTTAGCAAAATTAAGCTTTCCAGATTTTATTATGATGAGGTTATTTTTACCTTATCACCTGGTATCTTCGATCAAGGATTGCATAAAATATTTCATGGCAACATCATCATCCCATAGTTCAAAATCTTCCACAAAGCTCTGGAAGGATTTCAAATGATCTTCATCATTAAAAGAATTATTACAAGTAAATTTAGGGAGATGCTTCCTTGCATTATCAGGGACAAGGTTTGGGTAACCTAGAATCTTGTCAAAGCACAATTTCCTATACCTATCAATCTAGGGTGGCCTCCTAGTGTTTCTATCTCTATGAGTGTCCCTTTGCTCATCATCTCCTTTGTTGTCAGATTTATCTCCAGTCCTAGCTCTCCCACTTTCTCCATTACCACCACACCTTTTCTTGCTTCCCTCATCATCTTCAAAGTAACAATTTCTATTCTTATTACTCCCTCCACCTCCACCACCCTGATCTCCAGCACCATCCTTGCTAGGGGTATGTCCATCAGACTTCTTATTTTGGAACTCACTATTATTTTCTCCAAAGCTTGAAGGTTCAAGAGTTGGCATAAAAAATTTATGGAAAGAAATATTCTTGGCCATTTTTGCATTAGCAACTTCAATTTCGGCCTTCTTCAAGTCTTCCTGCAATTTATCATTGACCAATTGCAATTTAAGGAGCTCAAGATTTGGGGGTGCAATATATGGAGTGGGAATTTTTTTAGAGATATTGACGAGAGTTCTGGCAGATGAAGTGTGGGTATTTATATTGGTATTGGGAGTGAATGTATTGAAGGTATTTTTCTTGGTCTGGTCAATGGGCTTCATCCCATGATCTAAAAAGGATGTATTCTTAGCAGTGGCCAAATGATTAGAGGTTTTGGTAGTTGCAATACTTGTTGCATATGTACTAGAAGCAGAGGTTTCCATCTGAACTGTTACCTTAGGAATTTCATGGATGATTTGGGCTGCTAATTTGGTGGAATTCTCTTCAATAACTTTACACCTAGAAGCATCCTCTCATTTTCTCAAATTTTTGCCTCCTAACATCCCTCTCAAGTTACTTGGCTCTAACCCCATCCGCCTTTTCTTTCAACGCCTTTAATCTATTCTTTTCTTCTTGCTTAGCAAGCCAGTTTTCCCCATCTTCCAAGGCTTGCATATCCTTATCTATGTCTTCCTCATTTTCTAAAAAATCTCCATACTTTTTTGGTGTAGGGGTATGAAAGGTTTGATCAACTGGATCTTCTTCAGGGGGAAACCATGTTTCCATATTAGGAGATTCTTCTCTAGGGTTAAAATTTCCTCCATGAAAAATAGACCCAACTCCAAGGGTTGGTGGTTCTGGGAATTCCTTGTATTCCAAACCCCCACCTAGCTTCTTCTCTTGATATGTCCAACTCATTATCAAACACTTGCTGAACAGGGAAACTTCCTTGATCTTCCCTAGACATTGCAAACCCACTTGTTTCTTCACAAGTATTTGCACTATTTACTTCATTATTGAAATTAGGAGATGCTTCAACAGACTTACCAGATTCAATAGTTATTTTCACCCATTGTGGTTGCTTGTCCTTGGAAAGCTCAAGCTACAACTTCTGCTCAAAATTTTTCTTCATCTAGATTCAGGTTCCTCACATTTGTGCTTGATATTTCTTTGCTTTTTCCACCTTCTTGAATCTTCTTCTATTCTTCCTTTCATTTCTTGAATATCTTCAAATATTGGCACACACTGGTACAAATATTTAAGAGTCACCACCCAAATTGTTTGGGAAAAATTTATATCAATTGTGTTACTATTCATGCTAATTTCACAAGATCTTCATTAACTTAGAATTTTTTTGACAAATTCAAAGTAATTTGGGTTGAAACTTTTAACACGAGCCTTTTACTACATAAAAGTAGTGGGGGACTTAACATAAAATCTAGTGGAACACTTGGGAAAGAGTTGAGAAAAAGTTAGCGGAAACTCAACAAGACCGACTCTATAAACAATATCACCATAAATTTTAGTGAACTTTGACAAGGCATACTGGTAAAAAAATATCTATCCAATGTATTGTCCCCAGTAGAGTTGCCATTCTATTAGCTCTTTAAAATTCCAACTAGATCTACAAGGAAGCCTATGGATTTGCCACTTCCAATAATTAGCAACCTAGAGAGGGTTGGCCAATGAACAAGAGAAATCAATTTAGGTTTCCTCCTGCACTTCGAGCTCTACAAAACCCGAGAGGGTAATCCCATAATATATCTATAACATACCTTCACAAAATTACCATGTACGTTGCATATCTAGAGATAAATTCTCATATTTATGACTCAACAAGTGACAAATGGTAAGAACTTGGAAAATTCCTTACACCTTTATAACTTGGAGCAGAGAATGGACAATTCAACTGACAAGTGCAATAAAAATCGTCATTATGAGTATGGTTTTGATTAAATGTAATGTTCTTTGACAAGATTTGGCTGATAAAAATATATTTGAATTCATTTGATACATAGAACTGTGCTTTATCCTAAGGTGACGGGGTCAAAATTACAACAAACTATAATGCAATAAGAATGGCATTCAATATTTCAAGACTATTATGGATTTGCATTGCAAATTCATAGCTCAAATATTCCAAATAGAAAATACTTAAAGATCATGTGACTTAACCCACAAACCAATGATTGCATCAAAGTGTTTTAATAAATTACTTGAATTGAAGCATAAATGTAAACACACATCCAACCATATTAATTGGAGACCAATAAAACAATCCTTAATAATTTTATTGCTAGTTCATGAACAAAACACAAGAGACAATCTGCTTGAAATCATCCATTATCAATTTCAAATGCTGTAATTGTTGCAAAACATTTAAGATAATTGTAAGTATAAACTCATAACCTAAGACTCAGTGAGCAATTCTATTTCCTTGTATGCTTTTTACAGTACATGAAGATATTTGTTAAGACTACTTGAGATCAACCAAAATTTCAAATACCTTTGCACAATAGCCTTGAATTCCATTTTATAATATTAAGGGAGCCAAACAAGCTTTGAGCTATTGGCCGGTCACATTACATTTCAATTTGTATTTCACAAAATTTTATTTCATTTCAACCCCAAGAAGTTATATTTGCACTCTTGAAATGGGGGGGAAATACAAGAAGACAAAATGCTTGTAGAAGCCCATTGAACTTGTACCTTTGGTGATTCATGACTCTTCACTTATAGCACCACTCGACCCAAAAGAATAAAACATGAAAGCATAAGAGAACATAAAGCAACGAGAGGGAAACTGGATGAATTACCACATGCAATTTCTTGATTGTGAAGATATAAATTTTAAACAAATTTTCTTCAAAGGCCAAACCTATATTATACTTGACCAAGTATTATATCCTCCCACCACCCTTGTGGCTTACTCAACACATTTTTTCAACCAGTTTTTGTATTCATCTTCAGTGGGCCAACCAATATCCAATATTTTCAGCACCTTGGTGTCATATGCACTATATCTTGCATCAATTGTCACCTTGGCCTCTTTTACAAAGGTATCCATACCCATTTCAATATTAATGAAATTATCAATTAAAAAATTGAGCATCGATAAATCTAATTTATCCTTAATATACACCATCTAGGGACACATGGTTTTCTGATGATTGAAAATTTCTCTCCATGAGGCATAATCTTTCAGTGCTCCATATTCATCAAGAATTTCAGGCACACCTTGGTCATCCATATCCCTGAAGGCCTTCATTTTACCTTGCAGTTGTCCACCAATTATCTCATGAAAAATGGTGATTTCATGAATGGTTTCAATTCCTCTTATTATGTTAGGAAGATGTGTTGGAGCTTCAAAATTTCCTTTTGCATTTGTTTGAATCTCCCTCAAACTGTTCAATTTGCAACTCCATTTATTGCAAGTGCTTTTGAAAACTTCTTGAGCATGCTAAATTTTTCCATATGCCTCATGGATACCTTTGTAGGTCAACCATATGGTCTCTGCCTTAAGAGAAACTTTGGATAATTTGTAGCTTAGGATACCTTTAGCCATCTCCTTAGTGACCTTACTCATACCTTCTTTGAGATTACTCTTCTTAGACTTGGTTTCTTGGAGCTCCTTTTTCAATGCATCAATTCTTAATTTTAGGGTATCCCTATCTTGTTGTGAAGTACTAGAAAGAGAAGTAGGAAAAGTCTTATGAGTTGCCTTGGCCACAACAACCTTCACTTTATTACACTCTTCAACTAATTTTTTGTGCTTATCCAACAATTTTAGATATCTGGCTTGAGTAATTTTTGTAGTGTCAACACTCAACATACCCGACGACATTGTTAACCTTGCAACCTGTGGGGATGTCATCTCTGAGGATATTGCTATGATCACATCTCCTGAAAGGCCAGTCATTACTCTACTGAGCCTGCAAATCCCTGAATGTGGTGTTAAATACCAAATAGCTAGTGCATGTAAATTGGGGGTGAACCCTAAACCAAAGGTCTTCTCATTAAAGGTATCTTCTGGCATCACAACATCTGGGTCATTCCTGATTGCATCTAGGGAAATTATGGAAGATAGGTTCCATCCTGGCATCACCAACATCCCACTATCTTTAACCAATCTCCTAGCCTCTGTGGGATTAATTTTCTTAATTTCTTAAACAATCTCTTCCTCAATTTTATTCTTGACCTCCTCATGTTGCAAGGGATCAACTCCCTCTTGTGCCTTTTGTATCCTATCATTTATTTCTTGAGATTTGAGCTCAGAAATGAATTCTCTAAATTCTTTGGTGGTCACAAAAGAATAATCCTCTAAATTTTTTGCACAAGCTACAACCCTTGCATCATTATCTTGACTTTCATCATATTCCCAAGGTACTAGCTTGTCATCTAGAATGAAAGGTTCCATTACTTCTCCAACATCAAGTTATGATAACTCCTACTCTAGTCCTTGATCAATAGGGATTGATTAAGTAGACGGTTGTTGGACATCACTTTTAGCACCTTGCACTTCATCAATATTTACAGAAGGCAATTCAATGTCCACAAGCTGCTGTTGGATCTTTGGTGTAGGCTGTTCTGATTGGCCACCAGTTTTTAGTAGATGCTCTTGTAAAGCACTTTGAGCTATCTGCTTTGCTTTTTGCACCTTCTCTAGGAAAGTGCCATCACTGAAGTCAACAAGTATCATCTCCATTCTCTTAAATTTATCAACGATGTGTTTGTAAGGGATTTTATAATGTGAATTCTTAGTAAATGCCCTATGGTCAACCACAACAATATTCATCCAAACTCTCTCTCTATCCTAAACAACCACAAATGTTGGAAAATTTATTATCACATCTTCCTTGTGATAGAAAACATGAGGTCCATATCCTGATATTCCCCTTTTGATCTTTTCTCTATCAATGAGTCCTTATGAATCAAAATTTCTAGTGGGGCAATATCCATTCTCAAATTTTTTATCATTATTCCAAACACATCATAAGCTTCCTTTGTAGTGACCAAAAAATAATCAAAAGATAAATTTGTTGCAATTATAGAGGCCTTTTTGGATAACCTAAAATTATCTACATCACTATTATCCATTTGCCACATTATCTCAGTAAAAGCCATCCTATCAGAAATAAACCTAGCAAAAAGGTGTGGCGCTATAGTAGTCCCATAACATCTGATGACTATGAAATTGTCATAAAAGTACCAGTATCCCTAATTGCACTCATAATTGGGATCATCTCCACATTCTCTAGGTCTCAACAACCCCTTAATTGTTTTAGAGATTCTATCAACTGCCCTTAATCTCCTTTGTATGAAAATAGTGTGTTTTATTGCATTGCACAATCCAACATAGTTTGAATTTGAACAATGCAAATCCTAGATGTGCGTCCATATTTGGACATGAAATCTATGATTCCTCTTGTCCACTTGTCTCAGTTTCATGATTCAACCAGAAAATTCTCTTCTTTGATATAGAAGCATATGCATCAATAATTAATAGTGCCTAAATGTTAGAGGGTCCTTTCTTTCTTTCAATCTTATCAAGTCATAGTGCAATTGCTCAACAACTTGGTGAGCATAGTCAAACCACTTATGCTGGTTTTTTTGCTTAATATCCATGATCATAATTAACAAGGATGAAACTATCCTTCCATCACATTTCACCCCAAGTACTTGACACAACATATAGTATGTGTACCTGAAATAATCAGTAAATTCCTCACAGTCCAGTGGTTCAACTTCCTTGATTGCAAACCCAAAGCCCTTATCTCACCTATACTTGGGAAATTCACCTCTTCTGATTCCAATTCTATGATCAGAATAATCCTTTTGCAACTTCTCCATATTGATTTTTCATTGGCATTAGGGTTCATTCCGAAAACCTCTATGACCTTACTCCTTTTTATTTCAAGAATGCTTCTGCCATTTGTCTTTGTGACCACCCTATTGACATCATCATATCAATCTGCAATCTGCAACATTAAATCTAACTCCAAAAAGATATTAGGGACAACTATTTTCCGTAAATCATAACCCCATACATTTTGACCAGGGTGTGGAGCATCCCTCCTTTTGAAATTGTACACAAACAACTCCCATCTAGGCTCAGGCACAACAATGTCACCAATTTCTGCCGCAAGGTCCTTGAAATTGGTGGTTAATATTCCTTCCCCAACAACATTTTTACCACTTTCTTTGACATTTGCAGGCTAAAACATGTCCATGAAGTGGACATAATTCTTTGATTTCCCCTTTTTCTATCAATTCCCTCAGAGGTTTGCAACGGGTCTTCAAAAATATTTTTCTTTTTTCTCTTGGGAGTGGGCTTAGAAGAAGACGAATCTCTCGACTGACTCATATTAACTAGAGTAGGGTTTTCAAGGCTAAATTCTAGTTGGGTTTCAAATTGATATGCTTTAACAATTTCAAAAGTAAAAAATACTTCTACCTTCTTTATCCCACCCCAACCAAGAATTAAACTAATTAAGAAAATCTCAGAACCCTAGTTCACCCTTGCAGACAATTCCTAAACCCTTTGATAGATTGAAACAATTCTTACAAAATAAAATAACTTTGCAAGGTTCAAAAATGGCCTACCCATGGAAAACCTTCTGCAACTCTAGTTTGCCATGGTTCTTTGTCACTCCGCTATCTTCTTCAGGTTCGCATATGCTAGAATGAAGAAAATTCACACAATAGGCCTTTTCATAGCTAGTTGGCTGAATTAAGTCACCATTAATGGCACCAAAATACTTGCGCGAGTGAAAAAATACATTCTGTCAGTTTCTCGTTCTCATTTGAATTTGAACCATTGATGTACATTGTTTAAAACTCAATCCTACAGTTCACATATTTCCATCATCCCCATAATAGTTTTCTAGCAATTTGGCATGTACTTGAGGGGATATATTAGAAAGTTGTCACGTGTGCTCCTTTGTACGTACAAGTATCGGCCATTGTTACTTCATTCTTGCTTTAGAATCTCATTGGGTGATGGAAATGAAGCCAATGATGATAAATTAGTTGTTGATCTTAATCATATGAACATCCTAGCCCTGAATGCCCTTTACATTGCTCTTTGCTCATCCCTTTTCCTTTAGGTGGTCTGAAGCGGTGATGCTTTGATCTTCAGCTATGGGTAGAAAATTCACCCATCGGTGGTCACATGTTCTTGTTCAAAGAGTAAAACCAACAAGTTATAGTTATAACACCAAAAATGGGTTAAAATTTTAACCACATCGCTCATTGGGAGTTGCCTTTCAATGGTGATCTTAGAGAATTTGATGGGTGATCAAATTAAAATGATTAAAGGGGTTTGGCATCACTCATTGCGGGTTCAATATAGGTCACTCTAAGGGAGAGGCACAATTAGCGATAGATCTTTAGGAAGTAAAACTTAAGTGATCTTAATAGCATGTGTGAATGAGTTGTTCTTAAAAGGGTCTTGGGCTCGACAGGAAACCTAGTACTTGGGGCTGGTCAGACCATGGGGATGAATACCTTGATACATCACTAATGTAACAAGTATCGGATACAATCGGTCAATGCAAATATAAGCCGATGAGATAATCAAATGTACCAATGTGAATAAAAGCTTAAAAGCTTAAAACCTAATAGGAACAAAAACACAGGGAATCAGACTTCAACCATGAAACAAGTGGGACCATACTATTTTTTTTAGGGTTCCACCATATATAATAGTAGCCATTGAAATATTGAACCATTCTACCATTCTTATAGCCATTCATCATTTGACTTCTGCACTCACTAGCTCTATGACCAAATTTCTTGCATGTAAAACATTGACCAGAAAAAAATGGAACATTTTGATTCATTATGCTTTTACATTCCACAACCTTATGCCCAAATTTATTAAAAGAATAACAAAAACCATTAAAATATGGGTACCTTTGTGAATTTGGTTGTCTGACCATTGGTCTTCTAGTTAGACTCCTTTGATTCTAGATATACTTGCCATTATTCTTCTTGTCTCTAGTCTTCTTTTTAGCATTTGGTGTTTGATCTGATTTTAAAATTTCACTCTTTTCAAATCTTAAACCTTATTTATCTTTTGAGCCTTTATGATTTGTAGAACAAATCTTGAATTTGTCTTCATCACTCCTTTCTTTTTCCAGATTTGATATCAAATTCATAACTTCTTGTTTAAGCCTTGTGCATTCTTCAGATTTTATTTTCACCATTGCATTCAAGCATTCTTTAACTCTCTTTCTTTCTTCAACTTGCACCTTCAAACAAGTAATTGTTTCATTTGCTTGATTTAATTTCTCAATGACCTCCTTATGCCTTTCTCTAAATATCTTGATTTTCTTCCTCAATTTCTCGATGCATTCATCTGCTTCTTTGAAATTTTATTTCAGATTTGTATTTTCACCTTCAATTCTCTCCAAATCTTCAAGAGAAACTTTGAGAACTCTCCATTAATGTCAAATATGAAATATTCTTCTATAGATCCAACAATAGGAATCTCTTCTGGAGGAGTAGATAATCTTCTAACAACCATGTGTTCAACCACCAAGATCTTCCTCAAGTGATTAAGCTCCTTCTAAGGAACCAAGCTCTAATACCAATTGATGAACAACCATAATACTGAGAGGGGGGGTGAATCAGTATTCCTTTAAACCACTTAAACATTTAAACATCCAATACTTATAAAATATTCAATTTTAGTAATGAAAGAAAGCATGAAAACATCCAACAACATCACATACCACATGAATGCCAAAATTTTTACATGGAAAACCCACAATGGGAAAAACCACGATGAGGATTAGGTTATAATATATATTATAACTAGTTACAGTACATTATAGAAGTGATCACTATAGGTGGAATCATTGTCCAAGTGGACTCAATGCCCACTAAGAAAATAAATAGATAGAGAGATTGTGGCACACAACCAAGTGTTGAATTGTTACAAAATGCATCTACAATATGCTGGAATACAGTTCCATTGAAGCTTAGAATATAGACTAAAAACTCTTCATACTGATCCGACTTAATACTCTGCTCTACTCTACATTCAAATTATATTCATGCAATTCACATTCAAAAAACTCTTATCACATATCCTCATCTATACAATACGAAAAAATATCTAACTTATATATCCAATTTACCCATAACATCAATTAGGTCAACCTAATTAGACGCAGTACACAAAATGTAACGTGTTGGCTCAAGATCTATCCACACATGCTTCACGCCAAGATTCAAATCTCAAAAAACTTTGAAATAGGTCAACATGGACCTATAATAGCTCCCAAATAACTCTGCAATACTCAATTAAGCTTCGTATACCTTCAAACCTATTAGGTTGGCACCATAGAGGACCTGATATAAAAAATTTCCAACTGTATACCCATATTCAAATAGGTGGACCTCAAGACACCTTGCCAATTTGAATGCACACTCATATAACATCTGTCAACACTTCCACAACTCCACAAAACCAAAAGCCAATCCACGAAGAAGTGTGGAATCATCAAATCATATACACTAAACTGGAAATATTTGAAACTGCCAAGCCTGACTTCTATTTCTCATAACCCGAAAACCAAAAACCAAAATAAGTTAAAATTTAAGAATTAAGTTCTTCTACTAGCCAAAAAAATTATACTAGAAGTGCAGAGAGAAAACTTCAACAACGAACCAATGCGAACCCAATTATCGGATATCCTCTACAAATAATCACTAGTATTAACACTTAGTTAATTTTTATCACAATTGTCTTCACTGAATCAAACCTTCTTGCAAAATTGTCTTTCACAATCATCTTCAACCATTCTTATGACACCCAAATTGATCTGCACCATAGTCTTTGTACTAGGATATAATGTTGACATCAATAACAACACTAGAATGTATAACTGTATGTACCTTGTACTTATTCCACATGCTCATGTGTTGCCAACAAATTCATCAATGAAATATCCTCAATCTTCTAACATTATCCTCAAGGGTTTTGTGAATTATTTTCATGCCAAGGTCTCACCCACATCCTCAGTTTTTCTTAAGAGAATCCCTCATTTAAATTTGCACATGGCCCAATTTTTTGAGAATGATATCTTTGATGGTGTCAACATGGTTCTAATATTGTTACTACTACTATTTAGGTTGAGGTTGAAAAAGGTGATTGTGAGGAATATTTGGATTAATGGAATTTTTAGTATGAGCTTGTTGTTTTATATGATGTTTATAGTCCTACACAATTAGTTGAGGTCTTTCATGAGTTATTGATTAGTGATCCATTTATTTTATAAGTGACTCAATATAATAAAGTTTCCTCCTCTTAGTTTTGTTTTTTAATCTTGGTATGCCTCTTTTTGTACCTTCAACTTCCATGTTGGATACTTGTAGTATATTTTCACACACACTCTACTTGAGAAATCCATGATACTATATACATATATACTTTTTTTCCCTTTAGGTGATGTATTCTTTGAGCCATAGATCTTTCAATAATCTATGAGGTTCCATTATTCGACTCTCAAATCATTATAGCGATTTATGCAACTCCACGCTTAATTTATGGGTGTCATGGTGTCTAAAAATACTTTCTTTATCTCTTAGTGATTTTGTGTCATTCCAAACCTCCATTTTTTGATTTTAGTGAAGTTCTTAGGTATCCCTTATAGAAATCCTTTCATGTCAAAACTTAACAACTCTATAATATTTACTATTTATGGTGCGCAAACTCACATGGGCCTTGCTTACTCCTTTCAATAGGTTTTGTTTAACCTTTCACATTACTTTGGTGACCAGGAAATAAAATATTCTTGTGGTTTTCTATTGTATATCCAATAATGTACATACTTTTATTTGATTTATTACACTCATAGCAACCCCAACTATACTAGAGTCAAGGTTGGAGGATCAAATTAAAGACTATCTAACCAAGAAAATAAAAATAAAAACTCAACTAATACACATTGAAAAAAATTTAAAATGACAAGTGTACGAATTTAACTGATTCATACATGGTAGGATTTTTTTTTTTTATCACAAAATATATTAGAGATATATCACTACTCTATTTTTTATCATTCCATTTCCTTCCCTTAGCTTCTAGGTGACTATCCTAAAATAATATCATACTTATCTTTATCTAAATTTGTAAAAATTATGTACATCAAGAAACATGATACTTCTTCATAGGGAAATGCCATAATAATCAATGAATGCAAAATTAAATTATTTGGATCACTAGTAGTCTAGAACTAGGTTGATATCTTTACGTAGTATGCAAACTCATTCGAATATGTATAAATACCATTATCGATGTACCTCAAGTTTGCAGTTTCAAAATTTAATGTATTTATATACATGACCCACTTAGGATCCGCAATAAACCTGGTAACATTATGAATTGACAAAAAAATATAATACTTGGCACATCATTCAAATATTGTTATATAATGAATTATCTAGTATTTATTTATTTTATCTTCTTATGATATAAAACATGATGTGGAAATTAGGATTACATGAACATGAACTAGGAAATTTAGGATGCTCTTTTGTACTTATGTTTTAAACACAATCAAGAATATCAAACTATGTTATTGGATAGCTTGGTAAATTTTGAGTGGTTTTGTGATGATAATTATGAAGCTAGACAAAAATGTGGTGAATTTTGATGCTATAAAATTGATACACACAAATATAAAACATCTATAAAAGTAACAACGTTCCTACCATATAAATAAAAAACAACAAAAAATAGTTTTGATTAATTCAAGATTACACATTGAATACTCCTACATTAAAAACACGTGTAATTGAAAGTGAACCTCTCACTTTTGTTCAAGTTCCTACAAAATAGATAAACATTAAAATAAATTAGTTTTAGTCAATGCAAGATTACACCTCGATTAAGCCTATATTAATACCTCATGTAACTGAAAATGAGCCTCTCACTTGTGTTCAAATATTTGAGAGCTAAAGGAAAACCAAAGCACTCAACCGCAACTCTAGACATCCATGTAGAATCTTCAACTAGCTTATCCTTCCCCTTTGTAAAGTTCCCTTCCCGGATTGTGCAAGATTTTTTTCGATTATTTTCTAATTTGATAGATGTTACATTTTATCAAACTAAAAACATTACAATGCACGTGTAATAATCAATTTTGTAAAGGAAAGATAAACATGAATTCGATAAAAAGGTCTACAGTTCATTGTACTATTACTGTCTGAGATAACATACTATGAGAAAAATGCATTTCAGACTTTGATACAACCAAACTGGGCACTATTATGAGGTCACTTTGAAAGTTTCTACACTCAGAAATAATCAACATTAAGCCAACACTATTACTATAACATGGATGATTTCCAGACAATCTTTTCATAAACTAACTGTAGAAGATTTCACAACTTTAATAACAATGGACTTAATCTGAGACAAGGTTACAATCCCTTCATACAACTGATTGTAGCAACAAATACAATGATTATGATAGCAGATAATAGAACGAACAACAAACCAGAAAAAATAATAACTATTAAATTATCTCAAACCTAGAAAATACGATGCCAAAATAATTAACTATTAAATGATTGGAGTGTATGAGTGTACACTCCATACACTCATACACATCTACTGGATGAAGCCTCACACATGATAAGAGTTGAATACTATTCCAGAAGGCCACGTGCAAGTCTGGTTGACTATGATACCTCACAATAAGGGTCTTAAGACTAATACGAGTTGCACACTAGCTGTATATATGAGTCGCCCTTCTCTTGTGATGAAAACATTCTCTTAGGAACTCCTAACCCTAAAAAGTAGCCACATCCCTACTCAGAATAGATTAATACCTCAACGCTTAGGGTGTGGTATGCAATACAACTTCTAGGAATGGAAACCATTGTTAAATGCAATTTTTTGATGAAATAAATGGAGCTCAAAGAGGGATATCACCTAGATTTTTCAAATAGAGATTTTCATTCAAACTTCAAACCCTTGCACAGTTCCATAATTGAATACAATCGTTAATCCTCATTTTTGTCTTCGTAGGAGACTCATAAAAATGTCAATATCACCCAAGTAGAAGACCTGAATGATCTACTCAATGAACTAGTTAGGGTGGAATTGTTTCACCATTGAAACCAGATTCCCTAGGTTTCCCTATCCCCAAGACCATGAAGCTCCCAGAGATCTCCAATATGGAAATGAGAAATAAACCAAGCATCCTTGAAAATGAGCCTTTAAAACTTCCTTTATATTTCTCACTATAATTTCCCACTTATATATAATAAAGTGACTTTATTAAGTTCCTTTTTAATATTTTACTTAAAGTCACTTTATAATATATTTAATTAATCACTTAACAATACCTTTTTAATTTTTTGTTTTCTCGTCAGATAATATTTAATAATTAAATAAATGAATTCTCTTACCCCTCCTTTAGCCTATGAGAATTAAATAGGCTAAATTAGCATCTTGGGTGATCATAGAGAAGGGGGCATTACAATCCTCCCTTCTCGAGATTGCTTGCCCTCAAGAAATTACAAATTGGGATGTTGCAATATATGTTCTCCCTCCCAAGTTGTGTCCTCTACTGGCAGGTCTCTCCAGATAATTAAATACTCTTTAATCACCCTATTACTCAATCTCCTCTCTTGAGTATCAACAATCTCCTCAGGAACCAAAACCAAATGTCCCTCCTCATCCAATCGAGGAAAATTTGCCAATGAAGTAGCCTGCTACCCCAATGCCTTCTTAAGTCACAAAACATAAATCACATTATGAATTTTGTTTGTTTTTTGGAAAATCCAACTCATAGGCTACTTCCCCTACTCTTCTAGTGATCCTATAAGCTCCATAAAACTATGGATTTAGTTTTTATGCACCACTTATTTTTAGTGAAGTCTTCCGATAAGGCTACAATCATAGGAAAACTAGATCTCCCACCTAAAAACTACACTCAAACATGTGCCTATCTGTGTAGGTCTTTTACTGATTCTGTGTGACCTATAAATTCTCCTTAAGAGCCTTAAGAATGTATTGGATCTCATATATCCAATCATTGGCTTTAGGAGCCTTGCCATATCCAAAAGCCAAATCCAGAAATGATGGCGCATCATATCCATATAATGCACAAAAGGCTGTTATACTGATCACCATGTGGTAAGCGGTGTTATAGCAATGCTCCCCCAAGTGTAACCACTTAATCCACACCTTCTGCTGACCAAAAACATGGTTACATAGATACCCCTCAACTCACTTATTCACAATCTCAGTCTAGCCATCTATCTAAGGGTCGTAACTCATTCTTAGAGTCAACTCTGTACCTATTAATCTGAATAGCTCTTGCCAAAAAGCACTCAGGAACCTACTATCCCTATCACTGACTATGTACCTCAGCAACTTGTGAAGTCTAAAAACCTCTCTAATAAACAACTTTGCCACCTAAGGTTCCTTCTACCCAAAAGAAATAAAAAAGAAGTGAGAAAACTTAGTCAGCCAATCTACTATCACATAAATGTAGTCTCTACCATGAACCTTGGGTAGACTAGTGATAAAGTCCATCAAAATGATTTCCCACTTTTTCTTTGGAATGGGTAATGGCTACACCAAACCTATCAAATGAGAATGATCTGACTTGTTTTGTTGACAAGTCATACACTCCCTTACATACCACAATATTGTTGGATATTGCTGATATGTGGTTGTCATTGATGTCAACACTATTTCCATTAATGTCTTTAAGGCTGTATATGTCGAGGATATTGAAAAAATTGTAATAAAATAAGTTAAAGGTTGTCAGTGAAGTAGTGAAGTTTAGTATGATGGATAGTTCAATATATTGATGGTGAGAAGTTGCGGATTAAAGGGTTTGTTGATAAGTATATCTAGTTTATCCACCAAAATTTTCAGAGATTCGCATGAAGATTTGATCAAGTTATTACTATTTGTGTTTTAATAGTTGTTCTATTGCTTTAGTTGGTGTTCCTAAAAGAAGATGATGTGATTTTGGTAATTTGAGTTATTTTGAATGCTTCTAAGGTGATTTATGATGCTTGTGGATGTTTCTAGATTGTGCTCTATCTATGTTGTTGGTTCAAATTGATTGTTGTGCTTGCGATTGGTGATTTTCTTCTATGTGTTCATGTTTTTCATGTTCATGGCCGATAGGGTGATTGTAGCATGTTGTGGATCTTTGAGGCTAATTGTTTATGGTGTTTCATGTTTGAGACATGTTGGTTTGGGTCCCTACTATGTTTTGGCTAACATTGGTTGATTTGCATTGACAATTATTTATTAATTTGTGTCGATAATTTTGACACATTTTATATTTTATTGAGCCAAAATGTAGTTGATGTTATCCTTAGATGCAAATATATTTAACTGATTGTTTACATCATTTGAGACATACGAGATGTGCGAATAAAGTTTAGATCTTTCAAAGGTAGAAGTAAAGTGTGAAGAAGAGTGAGTAGAAGAAAGAATGTTCATGTGCTTAACCAGAACTGTAATCAGGCATTAACAAATTCTATCTTCTCAATTCAAAATCTCTTAGATGGATGTAATCCGAATGTGATTGTAAGACAATGTGTCTTCCTTTGGGTAGTAAGCCTTTTTGTATTTGAGCAGTGAGCTCTAGGCAGTGTGCCTGAATACATGTGCATTCCCCATTTACTATAATTTTTTTTTTTGATAGGTATCATGATAATTTTATTGAAATTAAAACAACATTACATATAAAGTGGCATAAATTTTTATAATGTCTGAAATATAACTACAATACAAAATCCTACACCTAATAGAGTCTTCACATGATTCTAAACCCAAACCCCTAATCCACCAACATTCCTTTCTGCTGGTCGCCAGTCAAAAATCCGCATGAGGTTATCCCTCCTCTTATCCTTCCGCTTGGCCCTTGCAACTTTTTCCGTTCGATTCTTCAATCCTCCTTGTTGGTGCCTTCCACCACCATTCCCATCTTTCGCCAAAAGGGAACTATATATACGACCTGTCCAAAAAAATTCTTTATCCTAGAAAAAACATCTTCTTCCCCATTTAATTGCTCATATTTCCTTGTTCATTAAAATCCCCCAGTCCTCCTCTTCTACGCTCCGACCTCTTCTTTTTTGGAACCAGTTCTGGGATAGTGGCTACCACCTGGTGTCAACTTGTTTCTTTCTTGTGTAACTCTACCTTCAAATTTTCCCAAGTTATAATCACATTCAGCTTGTATAGCTCCCTGTCCGTCGACTTCCACCACCTAATGAATGGAACTAGCCCTTCATTAGTAGCCTCGTCCATCTCTTCAATTCCTTCAGACACATCAAAATCCACACCGGGGACAACCCATTCAAGAAATGACTCCATCTTGTCCAAAAGTTCCTCTTGAAACAAATTGAGCATAATTCATTTGATTTCTTGCAGCTCCTTGCCAATTTCCATCCCCCACGTGAAGATTATGGATGCAATGTCAATGTTCTGTCTCCCCCTGTGTGTCGCATCCCAAAAATGTGGACCTAGTGTTTCCATTACTGCGTTGACAACTTTATCGTTCATCACTTTCAGAAGTTGCTTCAGCATTTTTACCATTGGCTTCCCAAAGAATGGTTTTTGCTGTAGCTTGGTTGAAAACCCCATCATTGCCTCCATTTTTGCACCAGAAAATTCTCACTTCTTCACTAAATTCATTCCACATTGTTTCGTTTGTTTTCTGCATCTCGAGGCTTTAAAGCCCACGTCTCTCCTCCTCTAGGTATCTGTATACCCAAACTTAAATGGGCATCATTTCACATTCACTTCCTTCATCGCCAACTTGCAACACTACTTAAAATTTCTTATCCGAGCTAAACTAAGCTTTTCACATGCGTTCATTGTGATTTCAGTCACTTAAAAAATCGTATGTGTCAGGGCCAAATCTGGCCATCCATCTTTCCAAGGATGCCGCCACCTCCTGTACTCCACCACATCATCTGTCCTTTACTTGTTCTTGATTCACCCTATTTCTTAGATGATATGACTCCCTCATTAATGCATGAGCTACCTTCTTATGTTTTCAAAAAGCTAACTGTTCCTCCATCCAACACTTGATGATTTCTAAGTTCTTCAATAACCATTCTCACATCATCCGAAAATTATATTGCCCACTTGGATAGGACGTCAGCCTCTTTGTTGCCTTCCCTCCTTATATGGGATATGTTAAAATTTTCAAACGGTTTTAATTCTTCTACAATTTCCTTTATTATATTTTGGAGATGCCACACCTTAATTCTTGAACCCATGATTGCTTGAAAAATTATGAGTGAATCACCCTCTAAATGGAGCTTCTTGACTCCAAATTTTTGCAAGTTTTATTGCTACTAAGGTAGCATTATCTTCAGCTACATTATTGGTCCCTAGAGGCAATTTCTTTGATGCAATTGCTATGGTATTGCCTAAGCAATCCCGAGCAATAACCCCAACCCCTGATGGTCCTGGGTTTCCACGTGCAGATCCATCAAAATTTACTTTACACCATCCCTCCAATGGTTTTTTCCACACCACCTCCACCTCCCCTTGCTCTTTAGGAGACGTCTTAATCTTACTCGTTAAGTTTCTTAAATGGATTCTAGGCCAGGCTCGTTGAACTAACATGTCCTCTAGAGCGAATGGATGCCACCAATTTTGTGACTGAGACATTGCACTGCTAACAACTTCTTCAATACTCTTATCTATTCTACATATCATTCTAGATGTAGGTTCACATTTATCTAAGAAAATCCTTCAATTCCTTTCTTTCCATATTTCCCATATGATTAGCGAAGGCGCACATAGCCAAACACTAGATAATAGTGTTTCTTTGCCTTTCTTGGCCAAATTTCAAACAAATATTTTAAGGTCAACGAGAAAGGACTATGCCAGTTCAATTTCTGTATGACATGCCCCCAACACATCCCAGCCACCTCACATTGTAGTAATAGGTGATCAACCGACTCCTCGGCCTTGCCACACATGATACACTTTGAAGGTCCTACAAAACCCAAACGTTTTCTTCTTTCTCCCATGAGAATTCGCCCTTTAATAGCTAACTAGGAAAAGGTTCCTGCCTTGGGCAAGGAATCCTCACTCCAACAAAGATCCTTTGCCCAAAAATTCTCTCGCTCTTTTGAATCCAACAATTGATACCCAATCTTCATCGAGTAACAACCAAAAGAGGAACCACACGAAACGATCCTATCCTCATTCCTAGAGATTTGAATCCTCCGCTCAAGGAATATCTTTCGCATTTGCTAAATTTTTTGAGGATTTAAATCCTCCTGAGGCACCTCTTTCCAACCCCATTCCTGCCCCAACAAACCCGATTTCACAACCATATAGTCTCTAACTTTAATCCCCCACTGTTGGGAAAAGTAATTTTTGAGGAATAAAAGATCTGGATCCTCATTCAAATTTGGCATCCCATTCCAAGAATCCTCCCAGAAATTTGCCTTTAGACCATTACCAATCTGCCACGTTAGGTGATTGACAATCACAGGCCTACAAGAAACAATACAATTCCAGATCGTTGACCCCATAGGAAGATTGCGAATAGTGAATATTCGATGCTCATCATCTGTATCTAGGTATTTTGCTTTTAAGACTTTCACCCATAACAGATCTGGGTTAGTATATAAACTCCATACAAGTTTAGCCCCTAGGGCCTCATTTAACAGTGTCCAATTTCTTAACCCTACACCCCTCTTATCTTTTTCTCTGCAATGCAGATCTTATCCCAAGCTAGGAGGGGCATTTTTTCATCATCCATAGCTCCATTCTGGAAAAAATTTCTCATACGCTGCCCAATAGAGTTTATCACTTTCTTCGGGATTCGTAAACACATCATTGAGTAGATTGGAATAGTCGATATCACAGTTTTAAGCATCAATATTCTGCCCGCCGAAGTTAACAATTTTCTTTTCCATCCATCCATTCTTTTGAGGCAAGAATCCACCAAAAATTTCCAAATTTTTTTTTTATTTGCTCCCCCAAATAGAGGAATCCCCAAAAATTTGCTTGGGAGTTTACTAGCCTGCATCTCCATCATACCACATATATCTTTTTGCCTCTGTTTTGGGGTGTTGAAGAAGAAAATTTCCAACTTCCCCCAATTGATACACTGTCCTGAAGCCAAACCATACTTATCCAACACTCTCTTCATCACTTAGGCCTTAGCTAGAGTGGCATCCCCCATCAAAAACATATCATTTGCAAATTGTAAATGTGAAACTGGTGCTATCCCCTCTACCACTTTGATTCCCTTCCACTGCCCATCTCTACATTTCTGTGCAATTAATCTGCCAAGCACCTCGACAAAAATGATGAAAAGGAAAGGCGATAAAGGATCACCTTGTCTGATCCCCTTGTTGAACTCGAAAAAACCTTGAGGGGTTCCATTAACTACCACTGAAACCTAGGAGAAGTAATGTAACTTTCTACGCATTTTAACTGTTCTTTACTAAAACCAAATTTCGCTAAAACTTTCAAAAGAAAAGGTTTGTTTACTTCATCATAGGCACACTTAATATCCAATTTGACCATCATTTTTTCTAATTTTTCCATCCTAACTGAATGAATGGTTTCATGTGCCACAATTACCCCTTCAAAAATTGACCGATTTGGCGAGAAGCCACTTTGTTCAGTTGAAATTACTGAGCTCAAAACCAATTTTAATCTATTCGCCAATACTTTAGAGATTACCTTATAAACTGTATTGCACAAATAAATGGGGTGAAAATCATCAAAGGAATTCACATTATCTCTCTTTGGAATAAGAGCAATGAAAGTATTATTGATGTCTTTCAAGATGAAGCCCTCCTTCCTTGATTCATCAACAACTTCCCAAAAATCTTGAGCAAACACAACCCACAACTTCTGAAAGAAAATTGTTGGAAAACCATTAGGATCTGGAGCCTTGTCTCCCCCCAAACCAAAGAAAGAACATTTAACCTCCTTAAAAGAAACCTCCTCCATTAGCATCCTATTTTGGCCCTCTGAGATACAGCTCGGGATCACATCCAAAATATTCGGGTCCTAGTTTAGCCCATCTGTAGTCATGTAGAAAGTTTCTATGAAGAACCTCACCGCCTCTTGGTTAATTTGAGCAACATCATTTAGAAATTCCCCATTGTTATTCTATATAGAGTAAAAATTTCTGTTCGACCTATGAACTTTCACCGAGTTGTGGAAAAACTTGGATTTTCTGTCTCCTTCTTTCAGCCAGGTCTCTAGATTTCAGCCTCCAAAATAGTTCTTCTCTTGCCAGTATTTGTAAATATACTTTATTGAGTTCCTTTTCCTATAGAAAATCTTCCTTCGACATCCCTTGAGAAATTATTCTTGTATGCAAGGCACCTAGTTTCTCTTCTATTCGTAGTTTCTCCTCAAAAATATTCTTAAAGGACTCCCGATTCCATAACTTCAATTGTTCTTTCAAAAACTGCAATTTTTTGAAGAAAATGAAAGATTTATTTCCCGATCGCAAGGGAGCGTTCTTCCACCAAATTTCTATTTATGCCTTAAAATTATCAGCCCTAAACCACATTGTTTCAAATTTGAAGGGACACCTGTCTAGTGTTGCCTCATCTTGGATCCTCAAACTTATCGGATAATGATTTGAACCCATTATGGGTAGAATATTTGCATCACATTGCCAATGCTGCTCAGCCCAATTCCCAGCTAGAAAAAATCTATCTAATTTTTCTGCTATGTTTAGAAAACCCCCACGTCTGTTGGTCCAAGTAAAATCCCCATTTCTGAAAGGCAGCTCAATCAAACCATTGTTCATTGGAAAGTCACAAAAGTCTTGTTGACTCTTACCCAACCAACATAAACCACCCAATTTTTCTGAAGGTCGCATGACTGCATTGAAGTCCCCACTGAGAAGACACATTTCACCCTCCCTTCCAACCAATAGGCAAGAAAGTTCCTGCCATAATTTTTTTTTTCTGTGTTGAATTGTTAGGACTATATATATTCAGAATCCAGAAGCTCACTCTCAAATTTATGGATTCCACTTTGCCCCACTGCCTATTTCTTTCCTGCCTTAGAATTTTCACATCCACTAGCGAGTCATTCCAAAGAATTCCCGATCCCCCAGACACACCCATTGCTTGTGAGAAAGATGTATGCCAATGCCCAAAACATCTTGTAAACCCATCCATTTCAAACTTCTTTATTTTCATTTCTTGTAGTAGAATCAGTGCTGGTCTCATTTGATCAAAACACCTTTTGATCAAATGAATCTTGTTAGGGGCATTGCAGCCCCTAACATTCCATGAAAGGATCTTCATGATTGTCAGGAAAAGGCATAGCCTTTTCCCAATCTAAGCTTTCTTTGGCCCACTGCATTCCCTGCTATCTCAAGCCTCATTCAGTTTGTTTTTGGCCCTCTTCTACACTTCTCACCGCACTTCACTTTGTTATTTGTGGCTGAAGACTATTTAATAGAACGTTTTTTAGCTATTCTAATGCTATCTTGAAGACCCAGTAAATCCTCTTCACCCTGTTCCTCATCCGACTCTGACTCTGATGTTGAGCCTTCCATATTCCCCCCACTGTGTCAAACTCCATCAAAGGAATTCTCAAGATTCCTTATGGGAAATATAGGTATATCTTTGAAATTAGTTGTTTCTCCTGGGGCTTCACATAAATCCAACTTATCCCAAGATTCATTATTGCCCTCTTTGTTTCTGTCCCCATGCTAGTCTTGGTCCCACAATTCTCCAGGCTTTTCTGCTCTATTTTGAGCAATAGAAATCTACTTCTGGGCCCACGCCTCCTCTCCCATGTGGGCTATCTATTTATTTTATTGATTTACCAATTTCTCTAATGTTTCTTGTTTAGCTAGACCTGCCTCATAGTCACTCCTAATATCCTCCAACCCAATTTGTTGTCTGACTTGTCTGACCAAATCCTCCCTGCCTAAAACAACAGTTGTTTGCTTCTGGGCCCACATTTCCTCACCCATTTGTGTGTTCTACACCTCTCCTTGATTGCAAACTATCTGAGGTGATTCTTGCTCCACTAGGACTCCATCATATTCACTTCTGATTTCCTCCAAACCAAACTGTAACCCGTTTTGACTATCCAACAACTCCCTAGCTGATTTAATCACTGATAAATTATCTGTTGAGTTTCTTTCACACATATGTTCTTCCCTTACTTGTGTCACCTCCATGTATGCATTTTCATAGAGTAGATCAAATTCCTGTCGATTTAAACATTCCCACCCATCATTTGGACTGATAACATCTTGATTTTGGTTGCGAATCTGAGAGCCCCACTCTTGACATTTGCTAGCACACTCCTTTAGTTCATTTTCCATCAGTCTTATTATTTCCTCATTTAGACTGTTTTGGCTTAAACCTTTACCTTTCTCTAGCAAGAGATCAATATCGTTGGGTAATTTTTTCCCAATGCAATCCCTCCCCAGACTTAAGTTCTACATTTTCAGAAAGAGAGTGAATCCCTTGTCTTAAAACACAAATTCTAGGAAAGGTGCTGAAATCAGTTTTGTCCACAATCTCCTCCAATTTCACAAAGGTGCCAAATTTTCTACCAATCATGCTGAGTGTTTCTTGATCCCTATATTCATGCGGAAGGTTTTTCAACCTAATCCATATTGGAATGTCTTCCAAATTTGTGTCATTTGGGTTAAAATTTGGTGTCCAATCCTTAATGTAAAACCCTAACCCATCCATTACAAACTTCCCGCTGTTGATGATCCATTCCTTATCCAAGTTGGTTTTACAAATGGCCAGGTAGAAGCCATTCTCAAGGGTTTTAATCTCACATTCTAGACCCCAATTTTTATCACACCAAGCTCTAAGCTTCGAGTAAGCCTGCCATTTCCCACCCCATTTTAGAAAAAAAGGCCTAGCTTTAAAAAAACTAACAGAATCCTTCCATTCACTATTGTCTAATAGCAAAAAAGTAATGGTTGCATATGAGATGCTAGGGAATACCTGACTAGGGCTGACATTTTTTTCTTGTCACTTTGGTCACCAAAACTTCTCAGCTACATTTCAAAAATCTATCCACTCTGGTAAATGCAATGACCATAAACGCTCACCCCTCGGAGGATGATCCCCCAAACACGACCCGCCCCTAGTCCTACCGCTCGCATTGTTGTGATAGTTCTTCGGAGCCTACCAAGCCCTGTTTGTCTCAAAAATTCTGGTTTGAATACCATTCCTTCCCTAGCATTTATTAAACGACCATCTCGAATGCTGCCCCTCACCATATTACAGACTGTTATGCCTTCAAAATCCTTGTCGCCATTGATTCTCCACCATGATGCTCAATTGCTACGCTTCAAGTTTACAATACGCATATATCGTTTACTATACTTTTATTAGAGTATAAACTTGTGGATTAACCTCCACCGTGTTTTTTCCCCTAACAGGGTTTTCGTATAAAAATATTGGTGTTATGTGTGTTTCTAATATGGTGATGGTTTTTTCTTTCATGTTTATTTATCAGATCTGAGAATAAGTTTAATAAGTATAATTTTTGAGACAAATAATTCACCCCACCTCTTAGTTGTTTGCCCTTGTGTTTCCAACAATTGGTATCTGAGCAGGTTCCTCTAGAGAAACTTGATCAATTGAGGTGATCCGGGATGGCAACATATAAGAAGGATAGTCTAATATTTGATGGAACAAATTATTCTCTATGGAAGATTCAAATGGAGTGTCATATGAGATACATTGGTGAACCCTATTGGACAATTACAAAAAATATATATATCATACCTCAGAATGGTCCTTCTACTGTAGGTAGATTAAGGAAGCTGATTACAATATCAGGGCTAAGGAAGCATTGTTGAGTGCTCTGATTGATTCCAAAATGAAAAATGTAATGGAGGTGAAGACTGCTTATGAGATCTGGAAAAATTTGGAAACTTTGTATGAATGTGATACTCGTGTGAAGATTACTAAGCTGTAGAGCCTGAAAGGGAAATATGAAACATTGAGAATAGGTGAAGATGAGAACATTACTTCTTTTATGCAGAGAGTGAATGAGCTTGTGTGTAGTATCAGATGTGCTGGTGGAACATTGGAAGAATTAGAGATTGTTGCTAAAGTGCTCAGATCCCTGCCTACTACATACAAACACAAAGCTTCTGCTATTGAGGAGATCCAAACTATGCCAAATGTAACCAGAGACATGTTGATCGGTAATTTTCCTGCTTTTGAGTTATGTGAGTTTGGTGAATCTCTTCCTAAGACAAAATCTGTATTCAAAGCTACTGTATCAGAGAAAGATAAGAAAATATATGATCCGAGAGAAAGTTCTTCTAGAAAAGTGTCTAAATATGAGAAGGAAATGAGAGAGATTGAAGAAGAAGAGAGAAAACTAGATGAGCTTGAAGCACTTCTTGTCAAGAGGGTAGCCAAAGGAGAAGGTAAGTATAAAGGGAAATTGTCTCTTAAATGTTTTTCTTGCAATAAGATAGGTCATTTTTCCTCAAGGTGTCCTGAAAGAGTTCCTAAGCCAAGATCTAACAAGCCTAGATTCTAGAGAAAGTGATATTTTGCTACTAATGAAGGTGGAACAAATGATGAATCTGATAAATGAAATATAAGTGAGGATGAGTTTGTTTTTATTACTATCAAGGAAAGTAATCATGTACCTATTGAATCTACTAGTTGCATGAATGTGGAGAAAGCTCTAGCTACTCGAGTTGAAGAAAAATATGAATGGGTGATTGGGAGTGGATGCTCTCATCACATGACAGGTGACAAAAGAAAATTTGTGAGCTTGGAAAAGTATGATGGTGGTGTTGTAAGGTTTGGTGATGACAAAGCTGGTGTAATCCGTGGTAGAGGATCCATTTTTTTTTTATGCCAAGCATAATACTGATGATGTTTTATATGTGGAAGCTTTGAAGCATAATATTTTAAGTGTTGGATAGATGGTTGACAAGGGATATAATCTTTAATTCAAGGATGGAAAATGTAAATATTGGGGTGTTCTGGAAATGTGATTGCATCTGGTACAAAAATAAAAGGTAATATTTTTCACCTAAGTACTGCTAATAAAAGTTGTCTAATTGCTCAAGTTGATGAAATTTGGTTGTGGCATAGGAGATTGTGTCATGTAAACTTTGACAATATTATCAAGATAAGTTCTACCTAGTCAATGAGAGATCTTCCTAAGTTGAGAAAACCTACTAATACTATATGCAAGGAATGCTAGTTAGGGAAGAAAACTAGAGTCTCATTCCAAAGTAAACAGTATTGTTCAAATGAAGTATTGGAGCTTGTGTGTATTGACTTGTGTGGTCCTTTTAGAATTAGAATTTTACAAGAAGACAGGTATTTCATGTTACTTATTGATGATTATTATAGATTGATGTGGGTTACTTTCTTAAGGGAAAAATTTGAAGCTCTAGAGAAATTCAAGATTTTCAAGGCTATGGTTGAGACAGAGACAGGTCTGAAGATTAAATGTTTGAAATTAGATAGAGGTGGTGAATTCAATTCCGGTGAGTTTAATTATTTCTTTGAAGAACATGGGATAAAGAGACAATTTTCTGCCCCGTGGACCCCTCAACAAAATGGAGTTGTGGAAAGGAAGAACAAAAAAATTCAAGAAGTTGTTAGGACTATGATGTTGGAAGGAAATGTTCCTCATATCTACTAGAGATAAGTTGTAAGTAATTCCATTTACACTCTCAACCAGGTATATGTCAAAGGTGATGCTGGTAAGACTCCTTTTGAGCTATATTTTGGTCATAAGCCTACTATTAGATACTTCAAAATATTTGGAAGAAAATGCTATATCAAAAGAGATGAAGATATAGGAAAGTTTGATGCTAGAAGTGATGACAAAATATTTCTTGGTTATTCTACTAAAAGTAAAGCCTATCAGTGCTACAATAAGAGATTGAGGAAAGTAGGTGAAAGTGAAAGTGTAAAGGTTGATGAAGACACATTTAGACCATCCAAAACTTGTGGATATGATTTAGATAATCAAAAGGATAGTTCATATAAAGGAAAGAAATTTCAAATCATTTCGGTGAATCAAGAAAATCAAGAGGAAGAAACTGGTGAAAGTGCAAAAGCAAGATCACAAGAGCCTGAAATTCAAGAACAACCTAAGAATCCAAGGTATGTAAGACTAACTCATTTAGAAGATTAGATTATAGGTGATAAGAACAAAGATGTTCAAACTAGGAGAAGAATTGCAGAAGAGTACTGTTTGATTTTGAAGACTGAGCCTAATAGTGTCAATGAAGCATGGAAAGATGAACATTGGATGGAAGTAATGAAAGAAGAACTAATATAAATTGAGAAGAATGATACATGGAATCTTGTTCCTAGACCTAAGGAAAAAAGTGTAATTGGAACTAAATGGGTGTTTCAAAATAAACTGAATGAGAAAGGTGAAGTTGTCAGAAACAAAGCAAGATTGGTGTGTAAAGGATACTCTCAGATGGAAGGAATTGACTTTGAAGAATTTTTTTCTCCTGTTGCTAGAATTGAAGCTGTGAGAATATTTATTGCTTATTCTTCTTACAAAAACTTCAAGGTTTATCAAATGGATGTCAAGTCAACATTTCTGAATGGTGAACTAGATGAAGAAGTGTATATTGAGAAACCTTATGGATTTCAATTGATTGTTCAAGGAGACATGGTTTGCTGACTGAAGAAAGCATTGTATGGATTTAAGCAAGCCCTAAGAGCATGGTATGCTAGATTGAATAAGTATTTGGTTAATCTTGGATTTAACAAAGGTACTGCTAATAGTAATTTATATTTCAAGATTGATCATGATAAATTTTTGATTGTTGAAGTCTTTGTTGATGATATTATTTTTGGAGGAGATGATAGTTTGTGCATGAAGTTTTCTAATGAGATGAAGAGTGAGTTTGAAATGTCTATGATTGGAGAAATGAAATTATTTTTGGGATTGAAAATTATTCAGTTAGATAAAGGGATTTTTATATCTTAGTCCAAGTATGTGAAAGAATTGTAAAGAAGTTTGGTATGGAAGATTCAAAGCTAGTTGGTACACCTATGGTGACTGGATGCAAGTTGACTCAAAATGATGATTCTTCTAAGACAAATCAGACTAGATACATATCCATGATTGGTGGATTGATGTATTTGATTCAAACTAGACCTGATATCATGAATGTCATATGCATTGTTGCAATATTTCAAGCTGATCCTAAGGAATCTCATGAGACAACTATGAAGAGGATTTTTCAGGTACTTGAAGGGAATAGTTGATTTTGGCCTATGGTATCCTTAAGAGGATGACCTTACTTTGAGTGCTTTTACTGATGTTGATTAGGAAAGAGATGTGGATGATATAAAGAGTACTAGTGGTGGTGCATTTTTCTTGGGAAAAAAGATGCTTTCATGGTTAACTAAGAAGCAAAATGCCATTTATTTATCTACTGCAGAGGCAAAATACATTGCTACTGCTAACAATTGTACTCAAGTATTATGGATGAAGAAGATTTTGAAAGATATCAGAGTTGTGTATGATGAGCCTATTGCTATATTCTGTGACAATTCAAGTGCTATTAACATTTCTAAGAATCCGGTGCTGCATTAAAAAACCAAGCATATATCTATCAAGTTTCACTTTTTGAGAGACAAGGTGAGTGAAAAGGAAGATAGACTGGAGTATGTGCCTACTAAGGAATAGATTGTAGATATATTTACCAAGCCCTTTCCTAAGGATACTTTTGAGTATCTCAGAGGGAAGCTAGGGGTGATTACCCCTCCTAATCAGAATTAAAGATCCATTTACTTGCATTAGTCTGTACATTTCATAGTCATATCTTGAGATTTAGATTGATGTTGTGGTGGCTACTATTCAGGGGGAGTAGTCATATGTTCAAATATGTGGTTTAGATCTTGTGTGGAGAAAGATAATGTGTATGTTTGTCATTGATGTCAAAGGGGGAGAAGATTCATGTGAAAAACTATGAAAGAAAAGAGTCAAAATAAAAGGGGGAGAAAGTGCTAAGAGAAAGTATTGTTGATGGTGTTTTTTACATCATGTGTTGCCATCGATGCCAAAGGGGGATATTTTTGGATATTGCTGATATTTGGTTTTCATTGATGTCAACACTATTGACATGAGTGTCTTTAAGGCTGTATATGTCGAGGATATTGAGAAAATTGTAATAAAATAAGTTTAAGGTTGTTAGTGAAGCAGTGAAGTTCAATATGATGAATAGTTCAATATATTGACGGTGAGAAGTTGCAGATTAAAGGGTTTGTTGACAAGTATATCTAGTTTATCCATTGAAAGTCTCAAAGGTTTGCATGAATATTTGTTCAAGTTATGAGTATCTGTGTTCTGATAGTTATTCTGTTGCTTTAGTTGGTGTTTCTAAAAGAAGATGATGCGATTCTGGTAATATGAGTTGTTACGAATCTTATGAGGTGATTAATGATTATTGTGGATGTTTATATATTGTGCTCTATCTGTGTTATTGGTTTGTATTGATCGTTGTGCTCACGATTGGTGATTTTCTTCTGTGTGTTCATGTTTTTCATGTTCATGGCCGACAAGGTGATTGTAGCGTGTTGTGGATCTTCAAGGCTAATTGTTTATGGTGTTTTGTGTTCTAGAAATGTTGTTTTGGGTCCCTAATATGTTTTAGCTAGCTTTGGTTGATTCACATTGACAATTGTTTATTAATTTGGGTTGATGGTTTGTACACATTTTATATTTTATTGAGCCGACATGTAGTTGATGTTATCCTTAGATGTAGATATATTTAACTGATTGTTTACATCATTTGAGACATGCAAGATGTGAAAAGTGCGAGTGATGTTTGTGAATAAAGTTCATATCTTTCAAAGGTAAAAGTAACGCATGAAGAAGAGTGAGTAGAAGAAAGAGTGTTCATGTGCTTAACTGAAACTGTAATCAGGCATTAGAAGATGCTATCTTCTTAGTTCAAAATTTCTTAGATGGATGTAATTTGAATGTGACTGTAAGATAGTGTGTCTTCCTTTGGGAAGTAAGCCTTTTTGTATTTGAGCAGTGATCTCTAGACAATGTGCCTGAATGCATGTGCATTCCCCATTTACTATAATTCTAATAGAGTATAAAATTATGGATTAACCTCCACAATGGTTTTTCCCCTAACAGGGTTTCCACACAAAAATCTTGGTGTTATGTGTGTTTATGATATGGTAATGGTTTTTTCTTTCATGTTTAATTATTAGATCTAAGAATAAGTTTAATAAGTATAATTTCTGAGATAACTGATTCACCCCCCCTCTCAGTTGTCTGCCCTGGTGTTGCCAACAAATATATCATCCTTAAGGCCCTTCCAAGAGAACCTCTCCCTAACTTTTTGATATATCTTAAAATAACCTTGATGAACAACTAAGAGAGTGTTGTGAGCAGCTCTCATTATCTTCTCCGTGATTTTAGATTCTGGCACTGAATTGATTTTGTCCTTGTAGAAGATGATATCATCCAATACCTTGTAACGATAATCTTGAACTTGCCTGTCCATCAACTTAGAAGCAATTTTTTTCTTGGAGTACTCCAACAATAGATGGGATTTCCATCTGCAAAAATATCAGTAAGGGAGCAAGTTGCTAGTTTCCTAGAGAGGGCATCTGCTACAGTGTTCTTCTTTCCCTTTATGTAATCAATGTAAAATTCATAGGCCTGTATTTTTCTAACCCACTTTTACTATATCTCATTCAAATCCTTCTGCTCCAAGAAATATTTGAGGTTGTTGTGGTCAGTTCCCACCATGACACTCCCACATACAAGGTACTGTCTAAAATTTTCCAATACATGATTATGGTGAGCATATCCTTATCATCAATAGAATATAGTCTCTAAGGCCACCTCAAATTATAGTTCTCAAATGTAATTAGATGCTTTTTATACATCAAAACTACTCCCATGCCCTCACCTGATGCATCACAATCCAAAATAAATGGTTGTGTAAAATCTAGAAGTGCCAGTACATGATAACTACTCATCACCTCCTTGAGCTTATCAAAAGATCTTTGTGCCTTCTTTGACCATTTGAAAGCCCCTTTCTTAATGTGATTTGTCAATGGTGCCCCTAGCTATGAGAAACCCTTGAAAAAATTCATGTACTATCTACATAGTCCAAAGAAACCACACAACTGAATAAGGAACTTAGGAGGTGGCCAATAAAGAATTTCTTGGATCTTCTCTTGATGAACCTATATGCCTTGAGCATTAATTACATGACCCAAGTATAAAATATCATTAAGGAAAAACTCACACTTTGAGGTCTTAGCATACAAGAACTGCTCCCCCATGATGCCCAAAACCTCATCCAACTATTTCAGATGATCATCCCAAGTTTTACTGTAAATGAGAAAATCATCAAAGAACACCAAAAGATACTTACACAAATTCTTGTTGAAGATATGGTTCATGCAATATTTAAAAGTGGCAGGTGTATTAGTCAAACCGAAAGGCATGAATAATAACTCATAGTGCCTATAATGACACCTAAAAGTTGTCTTTTGTATGTCCTACTTTTAGACTCTAATCTGATGGTACCTTGAGCGTAGATCAATCTTAGAAAAATAAACTACCCCATGCAAACCATCAAGAAGCTCATCGATCTTGAGAATTAGGTACATGTTCTTAATTTTTTTCTTGTTTAGATCCCAATAGTCTACACACACTCTCATTTTCTCATCCTTCTTCTTCACCAGAACAATTGAAGAAGCAAAGGGACTGGAGCTAGCTTTGATATGCCCCATGTCAAGTAATTCCTTAATTCCTTTCTCAATATCATCCTTGAACTTCTTAGGATGTCTATAGGGGTGGTTATGATAGGATTTACCCCCTCCTCCAACTCAATGGTATGCTCAAATCCCATGTCTAGTGGTTTCCTAGGAGGAATCTCTCCAAATACTCTATCATTCTTACCCAATAATGATTGGATATCCACATGGTAAGGTTGATGACTGTCAAGAATCTCCTTAGTAGTAATAAAACACTATGCAACTCATGAAACATCCACATACTTGAAGATTCTCTCCATCCTCTTAGTTGAAACTATATTTGGAGAAACATTTTCTATATCTTTGAGCACTAACTTCTTTCCATTCACTGCCTTGAACTTGAGCTCCATAGTCTATAAGTTTTGTGAATACTTCCCCAATGAAAGTAACCACTATATACCTAGAATATAATTTGTATCACCCAGGTCCACCACATAGAAATCACTTGTAACTATGTAATTACCCAAAGTTACACCTATCTAAGGAACCCTCTATGTACAAGTCACGTTGAACCCATCTCCAATCATCACATTGAATCCCTCAAAACCCCCTGTAGGTATATCCGTCTTAGGCACTAAGGCCAAGTCATTGAAATTTTGGGTTGCCCCAGTATCAATCAACATAGTAGCACACTATCCCTATAATAATCCCCTAACTTTAAAGGAATTAAACTTGGGAGTACCTGAGATGGTAGAAATTGTGCCACTCTTAGTCTCCACCTGTGGCTACTCATCCTCCAAACTACTATCATCACTGCCCTGTAGCTATCTAGTCTCTCCATTATCCTCAATATCAAACACAACCTCAATGCAATGAACCTTACCCTTACCCATGCATCTATTTCCAGGATCCCATGGATCCTTGTAGATGTAACACAACTTATTTCTCCTCAACTCCCTATGAGCCTCATCATCTAGTTTATCCTTCCTGGGCTACTCTTTTTGAAAGGGATTTTTATCTATGTTATTTTGAGGTATGAAGGGTTTGGATGGAAATTTACTATTAGGCACTGAATGCTCCATGTCATGTGCCCGTATGATAGCATCCTGAAGGGACTAAGGTTTGAAGGCCTTGATCCAACCATGAAGTGGCTCAGATAGACCCTCAACAAAAAGCATGATTAACCTATGCTCCTAAACCACTAAAACCATAACTAAGAGTCTTTGAAACTTAGAAATATATGCATCTACTATACCAATATGTTTGAGTTGTGCCAACTATTTGAAGTGTAACTCTAGATCCTTGTAGTCAAACTTTTCCATCAACTTCTGTGTGAAATCTAGATATGATATGATGCTCGCATGACCCAAGGTGACTAACCCACGATACCACAAATCATGGGCCTCACCCTCTAAATGTAATGTAGCATACTTAATAGCACCTGAATCCAACATAAGTTTGAGTTGGAAGTAAGTGTAAAAATTTCTAACCCATGATCTAGTCATGTATTTATTAGATCCATCAAATGAAGGAATATAATTTTTTCCCACCTTACGTTGCAAATCCTAATTCTGAGGGCCCCTATTGTGATCTCTAGGTCTATTCCTATATTTTGTGGAGCAAAGGTCCTGTAGGGTCATGGCTATGTAAAACTCATCTTTGAGGGAGTAATATTCTCTCAAATAATTAGTGAATCCCTCACCTTGTGCTTGTTTCTCCTAATTACTAGCTAGTTATCCTCCCAAAAATTGAGACACAGGAGGCCTAGGATCCACTCTACTAGTTTTCCTAGTGTGACAATGTGTAGGAATATGTGTATTACTTCCCTCTACATTGTTTCCATCATTCCCATTACTTCCATTATGTCCATTTCTACCTCCTATATTATTTTTACTAGTGTTGTTTATATCATTCATCATCTGAGTCAGGAACCACACTACTTGTTGTTGACCTCTAGAACATTCATTGAGGATTTGTAATGTTCTACCCTCAGGTATTTCACATCTATCACCCATTTCACACCTATCACCCATGTTTTCTTCTTCTGATGAATTTGAAGTGAAAGGGTCAAATGCTTCTTCTCTTTCCCTTCTTCTCCTATAGGTAATGTAGGCCTAATATTTTGGATTCATAACATTTCATGCAGCTAAAAACCACTAAAAGGTCTAAACACACAAGTTAGTAGGAAGATCAACTCTGATACCATTGTAAAGTTCTCTTCCTGGATTGTGTTGGATCTTTTTTGATTGTTTTCTAATTTGATAGATGTTACATTTAAAACAAATTAAAACATTACAATGCATATTTAATAATGATTACACTATGAGAAAAATGCATTTCAAAATTTGAGACAACCAAACTAGGCACTATTATGAGGTCATTTTAAAAGTGTTTACACTTAGAAATAATCAACATTACTATTACTATTACTATAATAGGGATGATTTCCAAATAAAATTTTCATAAACTAACCATAGAAACTTTCAAAACTGTAATGACAATGGAATCATTCTGAGACAAGTTTACAATCCCTTCATAAAACTAACTATAGAAGAAAATGCAACAATTTTTGAAAACAGATAATAGGACAAGCAACATACCAACAAAAAATATAATAAGAATTAAATTGTCTCATACTTGGAAAATGTGACACCTGTAGTGTAGAAAAATGTACCCCTTTACATTTTCACACTTTTTTGGGCCCTCCCTGCTAAAATTGGGCTTCTTTATGCCTTATTTGGTCCTATTTTGCATCCACAAGCCTGATTTAATGCATTTATTTGAGGATAATCTCAACATTTATCTAATGACCAATCATAATTCATGTTTTTGGGTTATGTGTCCTAGATTTAGTGATCTGGGATTCATACACCACCTTGGGCATATGGGTCCCACCTAAGTCTTAGGGCCTGATCCTAAATATGGCATAAAACTTAACATTTCTTGAAATTTGTGTTCCAAGCTTAGGCTACTAGGACTCATATGCCCCAATTGGCGTATGAGTCTCATTTGAACTTGGACCTATTTTGAATTCAATTCTTGGTGTAATTTTATTCTCCTAGATCCGATGTTGGCTTGTAGTGTAATTTTTGGAAATTTGGCATAAACAAGTATAAATACAAGGTTATTTCACATATTTTCTCCTAGCAAGTTTTTCAAATCATCTATGATTTTCAAGAGATAATTTTCTATAGAAAGTTTATGGGATCAAGAGAATTCAAGAGTTGATTATCAAACATTTTGGAGCTACATTAAATATTCAAGCATCACATCAAAGTCATCATGCATCACGTGTGCTTTTGAGCTAACATTTGTGATATAAGTTTTTATGATTCAAGAAAGTATTCTAGATCAAGTTTCAAGCATTCAATCAAGATTCAAGATCTAAATTCATCCTAGCAATTTCATATAATATTGTAGCCTTCATATCAAGGTTTTGGTGAGTTGCAACATTGCATATTGTTCATTCATCATTCCTTCATGTTATTTCATTTTATTTCAAGGTTTGATTACCAAAATGGGGTTTGACCTAGGTAAACCCCTATCCACTTAAAAATCAACATTTTTCTCCCTCTAGATGTTTGATTGTAGATACAGGTGATTTGAGACTTGAAGATCCTTTGGAGACAAATTTGAAAGATTGAAGAAAGTTTTTAAAGTTGTCATCTTCATGAAAAGTCACCTACATGCCAAAATTCAAACTTTCAGACTTAGAGATCGGATGGGAGAGAAGCTACAAAGGATCACTAGATGATTACAAAGGTTTCATTCAAACCCTATTACTAGGACTAAATCACCACCTTGGGCGTATGAGTCCAAATATACCACTTTTCAACAATATTCTGTAGACATTGGTTTGCTAGTTGTAGATTCTAAATTCACCCAAAAACCCTAAATTGGGACTAAATTGCCCAATCTGGCATATGAGTCCCAATTCATATCAAAAGTCATAATTTCAGGATTGCAGACCTTTTTTAGAAATCTTTAGTCTTCTAGGTACTTCTCTGTTCAACCTCAATTTGTTATTATGATTTCAAGTTCATTTTCTAAGTTACATAGCTAGATTTGCATATTACATTCATTTCCTTCTTTCTAAACATTTATTTAGTGGTGAACCCCCTTTTAATCACACCTAAGGATACCTTATATAAATCTATTTTCCTAATTGAATCATCAAGTTGAGATCTCTAGGATTTCCTTTAATGAACTAAGAGTGAAATAGGAGGTCCCCCCTTTGTGCGTTCCATTTCCTAAAAGCTAGAGCACTTTATTTCTTTCAGTTCATTTTGGTGAACCTGACCTTTAGACACTTGCATTTATGATGTGGAGTACATTGCATTCCTAGATATAGCTTACGTTAAATTTTTATTAGATCTTGCATTAGTCAATTTGCATTTAGGGCTTTTACAATTTGCATTAGTGAAAAGTGCATATAGGTTGCATTTTTTTTTCCATCTTAAATCATTCAATTTCACTAAAAACTTGTAATTGAAAATAGTCCTATCAAAATACAAGTTAGAAACCTTAGAATCAACTCAAAATTTACTGAATTTGGTGCAAAAACCCTAATCTAGGATTCTTGTGCTCCTTTGGGAGATTTAGTCCTTGTACAGGTTGTTTTTCCAAATTTCTAGGAATTATGTGTTATGTGTTTTTCATTGTTTGAACTTTCTAAAAACCATACCTAGGACTCATTCACCTCTCTAGGAAATTTAGTCCCATATCAAACTTGAAAATGAATTTTACAACATTAAAAACCTTGTTTTTGTGCTTTTATTTGCTGTTGTTAGATCTTTATTTTCGATTACTGAGTTTTTGTTTCATTAATTTCATTAAACCTAGCTTAATTTACTTAATAAATTATATTTCTTAATTTAAAACTTTCATTTACACATTTCATTCTAGATTATTACATTGCATTTCATCATAGATATGTGCTTTGGTAAGCTTTGGATGTCCTTGAAGTCATTAGTGGATGTGTCAAACTATGTTTTTGGAAATGATCCTAATGGAATTAAACTCACTCATGCTCAATCAACTCCTACTGCATGTCCTCCTCATGAAGTTGACATCATTGAAGAAGATGATGATAGTATGAACAAATCCATAAATGATTTCCTTAACAACCTTTGAGAGTAATGCATCCTTTTATCCTTCTATGAAACAACCAACACAACTTGAGATGTTTGGTCTTTTACATCCTAAAATTGAGACACAAATTGAGCCTAAGCTCCCTACAATAGGTGATCCTAGCACCTCCAATCAAGTAAACATTCAACCATACTACGTTAACAAATTATTCAACACATCAATCAACCTAGAAGAGAAGTATGAAAAAGGATTCACGATCTTAAGTAAACAAGGATGTGATACAACAAGCGAACATGAAATTTATCAACTCTTAGAGAAAATACCAACTGAAGATACCAAAGGGATAAAATATAAAGATCATCCTCTTGATATAAGTGTCCTCCTTCCTAAAGAACAACGAATGCATCGTAACAATGATAAGTATGATAGGACCATCTTAGGTCCTCCTCCTCAATATCTAACTCAAGAAATTGGCGAATATAGCAAGCAATGAAAGCCTTACAAACTAAAGAAGATAAAATTCCCTTGTCCACCATATACAACTGAAAGAAACTTACACATGTAAAGAAGCTAAGGTAGCGGAACAACTTCTTACACTAATCTTGAGAGGAGAATAATGAATTTTTTTTACAGATCTTTAACAGTTACATAAACTTAAACAAAAATAATATAAATATCATGCATACCATGACACAATGATTTATGTGGGGAAAACCCTTTCAAGAGAAAAACCCCACACTCCAAAAGTTTCCCAATATATTATTCAAGAAATCACAAATATTAGAATATACTTGCAGAGGAAGCTTCTCATAAGAGTATCACCACTTAGAGATCAAGAGACAACATAACTAGTATTAGACTCTCAGAATACATCATTGTCTCTACCGCAGTCATAATACAATGCCTCATAAAATAGGGTTACATTCTAGGGAAAGATAGGCCAAAAAAATATCTACCATTAGATCTAAAACTAATAATGAATGGTCTAGATTTACAATACATCATTTATTTAATATATGTCAACCATTTTATGAGTTTTCCTGAAAAAGTTAACACACTCACATCTTGCTCCTCAACGCTACCCCATGCTACCATTGTATACACCTATTAGTGTAACTAGGATATATATATATATATATATACACACACACACACACACACATCCTATCAATAATGAAATGTATATAATTTCAAGGTTGAGACACATTTTCCCAAAAAATCTCCCACTTGTTGAACACCTTGCAAGAGCATCACGAGGGTGTAAACATCGCCTCTTTAATTACTACGGGCCAAAAGGCCCATAGTATTTGAACACCATATAAACTTATTTATGCTCACAAGATTAGTTAAAGAATGAAAAATATGTTGGTAGATGGCTTGTAAGTTTTGTCATTGATGGCAACCTACGTCATGCATCCAATCTACAGTATAGTTTTGGTTTACATTGACAAAACAAGGTGAAGAATATGACATCCAATTACAAGTATAAAAGTTGATCTGAATATCTCACCAAACTATTATTTTGGGTTATGGATCTTTGAGGAAGGTTTTTTGATGCTTATTCATGAATTATACTGATACACATTCACTAGTATGTGATCTAGGAGATCCAGTGCACTAATCTGTTGATTTTTTGTGCTAGAAGGTCGACTTGGCCAAAATAGTAATCATGAATGTATAAGGAGTAATTAATTAAATATTTTCGTGCTATATTATGTTTTTTAAGGTCCTCTCTTGGTCTTAACCAAATTTGGAGGATGCACATAAAGAATTAGTGGTGGATCTGTCTAACATTTGAGAAGAAATTAATGTTTTATGAAACCGACATGAGAAAGATCAAATCCTTGATAGCGAATATATAGATGAGATCGGTTCTATCATTTTGTGTGTGTCATGTGTGAAGATAGTGAATATATGGAATGTGCATATGGTGCAAAATTTAGCAGAGTAATAGTGTGAATTTTTCTGTGTGATGCGAAGTGCAAAGAAGAGCAAAAAAAATCAACGTGAAGTGTAGAATTAGAAAGTAGATCCAAAATCTAATCTATGAGTCTCACCGAAATTGTAACCTAGCATGAATAGATGCTACTATCTCAGTTCATCCTTCAGATGGTTTTAATCTAAAATTTTGTAAGTCAGCGAGCCTTCCCTTTTGAGTAGTGAGCTCTAGGGAGTGTGCCTGAATGCAAGCACATTCCCTTTTGTAAAACTTTATTTGAGTACTCAAATTATGGATTAAATCCACCATGGTTTTTCCCCTAATAGAGTTTCCATGAAAAAAATATTTGTGTCATGGTGCTATGAATATTTCCTTTGAATGTGTGCATCTTTATTTTAATGTAATGACATAATGGATCAAGTTTTAGAATAATAAAGTTACGATTTGATGGACACTGATTCACTCCCCCTCACAGTGTTCCCTTGAGTCCAAAAATTGGTATCAAAGCATAGTTCCTTTGAATAAGTTTAGCAGCTTGAAGAGTATCTTGGAATGTGATGGACTCTAGTAGACTTCAACAACAACTTTTGGTGGAAGTTGATGATCTTGACCAGACTAAAGAAGAAGTATAGGAATTGAAAGAAAATCTTAGGGATGCTAAGAAATTAATTTAGTCATTGAAGGATCAGATTGTTAAATCCAAGGAGAAAAGGAAGGATATCTATGATTAGATCAAGAAAAAAGAGAGTGAAAACATGGATGATGCTCACCTGAATCAGACCTTGAAGGAAATAACTAAAGAATGTGAAAAGATTGCCAGAGAAAATGCTACCCTAAAGAATGAGATGGAATCTATAGTGATGAAGCTAACTAAAGATAATGAAGAAAGGAAGAAGAATGAAGAGAATCTAGCCCAGTCCTTAAAGGAGAAATCTCATGAACACAAAAGAACAAATGAAGAATTCACTCACCTAAAAAGTGAACTGCAACAATCTAGAAACAATGAAGAAGAATTTGGTAAGCAAATTGTTATCCTTAGAAATGAACTTACTACTGCAAATGAGTGCAATTTTTTTTTATGATCAGTTCAATAAAGATTGATGAGTTGACTCAAGAACAAAAGAGGAAATGATTAGAGAGGTCTTGGATATGAAAAAGGAGACAGACCTAGACAAAAGAATTTCAGACAAGAAGACCAGATGAACAAAGTTGGAAGGTATCTGGTAAGACAACCTAATGCTCAAAAATTTAATGGATACTATTTTTCTTGCAATAAATTTGGCCATATGGCTACTCAATGTATAAGTAATATGAAATCAAGAGATTCATCATTTTCTGGTCAGTGTTTTAAATGCAAGACGTTTGGTCATAAATCAAATGAATGCAAAAATATGTCAAACTACTCTGTCAATAGAAAGAATGTTGAATGTTATACATGTGGGAAATTTGGATATATTGCTAATCAATGCAGACCGAGAAGAAATAAATGTAATTATTGGTTTGGACAAGGAATCACTATGTGCTACAACTACAATAAATATGGTCACATTGCAAGATTCTGCAAAAACAAAAAGGTGGATAGAAGAGGTCCGGTATACAAAAGCAGAAATATATAGGGAAATGACAAAGGAAAATGAAAGGTGACTACGGACGAGATAAGAGATGAAATGAAGAAGACATGGGTAAGGAAGAATGATTGTGATGCTGGAAATGGTTCTACACCAGAACTTGCTTCTAGTAATTCTTCCGATAATTGATTTTAGGCCACTGGCCTAGGGGGAGTTTTTCAAGAAAACATTTCCTCACCTATCCGTGGATGGTACCAGAATGAAAAGAATATTCAAGAAGGTGTATTTATTTTTATTGTAATTAATATTTAATTACACTTGCATAACTTTACTTAGGTTGAGCTAATTTTAGGTCAACATTAGGGTTGTGAAGATATTTTAGAGAAATTTCACAAGGAAATTCAAAGAATTCATAGGTTTGCAAGATAATTTTTCTCTCACTATATGAGAAAATAGAGCACCCAGAAAACTTAGGGAAAATGCATTTATTGCACATGTGAAAACTATAAAATTCAAGATGGAATCATCATTTGTAACTTTTCATCAAAGAAGAGAAGAAGGAGAGCACTCGGTAGAAGAAATTCGAAACAAAAAAATTGATTCATCATCGAAACTCAAAATCTATCAGGTATTTCAATTGTCTTTTGAATTTTCATATAATTTGGTGTGCAATTGTTAAACCTAAGTGTGAAAGGAAAATGAAAAAAATTAAGAGGACAATCATTTTGGATGAATACAATAGTGGAAATATTAGGTCCATGAGGAATTTTCTATTATCCAATGAATTGAAGCAATTGAGTGAAGCCAAACACATAAATTTGGATATTTGGAATGAGTTTCCGTACTTTGAGAATGAAGAATTTGTCAAATTCATCTTGAGAAGATTACATGATGACACTTTAACCTTGGACAAAACCTACATCATCTCAAAGGAGGTAATTGAGAATTTGACTGGATTATGCAAAGTCAGAGATGTACCAAGGAAGAAATCCATCCGGAACAAGGAAGTAGAAACCCTAACCAAAATAATTGGAGATCAGACGATGCTAATTATTGTGACAATCAAGAATCCTGTTACTAAATACATTGTTAATGGAATTTCATATAAATTATTTTTCAGAAACTGAGAAGGAGTGACCTCGGCTAGCGCTATCTATATTTCTCACAAGATGATAATTGAAGGTCAGGACTTTGACTTGTGTGGGTTGATAAATGATTAGCTAATGGAGAATGTGCAACTGATAAAAGAAACATGCTACCCTTTCAGGTTTGATACTTTGATCATATGCTTAGTAATGTATTTCTTGAACTATTTTCCAAAGATCGACAACATGGTATGGAATGCAAACAAATCAGGTTGTAGACAAATACACTCATATTATAGGAGCTTGGCTGATTGGGATCTAGAATTTGAAAATTTATTTAAGAATGTGCTTGGAAAGTTTGGTTCAATCAATGTTTCCCCTCCAATAAGAACAATGGAAGTTGGCTCCTCTTCTAGCGGCATGGATAAAAAGTAGAAAAGAGAAAAAGAAGTTGTTGAGTACAACCCTCCGGAATGCATAGTTCTCACAATTGAGGGAAAAGGTAAAGAAAAGGAGATTGTGGATATTCTAGATGAAGAATTTGATGAAGAAACTGAGGACCCACAAAAAATGAATTAGAACTAGAAAAAGCCAGTGAGGAAGAAGATGATATGACAAATGAAAAACTACAACAACTTATTCAAGAATAAGGTGGAATATAGAAGATCACTAGGTTATGGTCTGTTAGACCATCATATGATCAAGAAATGATCCTGAGTGTACTAAATGCTCATGTTGAGCATTACAAAATCAAATTGGAAAGCTTGCAAAACATTCTACCTGAGGAAATGGTTGAATGTAGTAAAGAAATAATGAACTCTAAAAACAAAGACAAAGAAGAAGGTTAAATTATCTCACCTGAAGGAGAATTTTAGAGTATCACTTACCAAGTTGAAAAAGAAAATGAATGAATTGAGGCAATGCATAAATTCATCTAACAACATCTACAACTATTGCATCTATTGGCCCCATGTTAGTAATTACAAAGAGAAATTGGAATAGATTGAAATAGAGTTGAATGGCTTTGGAAAAATCTTTGACATGTTGCAAGATCAGGATGGCACCATCAGGACAAGAATTCAGGAGCTACAGTCTAAACACACCAAAATTCAATTCACCAAGAACACATTTGTTGATAATTTTTGGAAGGTGAATGATCTAACAGAATGTAGATTGGAGCAGATGGTGGAGATATTAAGGAAAGGTGAGAAAGCAGAAGAATCAATTACAACTCCAAAATATTTAACTAAAATTTTCAACAAAACATCCAAGAATAATAGTTTGATAATTATCATTTGGATCACTATAGATGCTTGGAAGAAATTCCTGCCGAAAATGAAGAAAAATCATAAGATAATTTTCTAAAGCAGCAGTCAATTGTTTTCAAAATTTTGAAGTTTTGGTCTAAGGGGGATAATTTTCGGTAGATATAATTAGGAGCTTTGAAGATTTTGAACACATGTTTTTTCTTTTTGGCATATGGTTTCTATGCTTTGTCATTGATGTCAAAGGGGGAGAGAATGCAGTGAAAAATGCTTTATAAATATTGGCATCATACTTATAATGATTTTGACACTTAGTCATTTTTCACTAAGTGTTTCCATCAATGCCAAAGGGGGATATTGCTGGCATATGGATTTTAAGTGTTGTCATTGATGGAAACCTAAGTCATGCATCCGATCTATAGTATAGTTTTGGTTTACATCGATAAAACAAGGTGAAGAATAGGACATCCGGTTACAAGTATAAAAGTTGATCTGAACATCTCACTAGACTATTATTTTGGGTTATGGATCTTTGAGGAAGGTTTTTTGATGCTTATTCATGAAGTATATTGATACACATTCACTGGTATGCGATCTAGGAGATCTGGTGCACTGATATGTTGATTATCTATGCTAGAAGGCCGACTTGGCGAAAATAGTAATTGTGGATGTATAAGGAGTAATTAATTAAATATTTTCATGATCTATTATGTTTTTTTAGGTCCTCTCTTGGTCTTAACTAAATTTGGAGGATGCCCATAAAGAATTAGTGGTGGATCTGGCCAACATTTGAGAAGAACTTAATGTTGTATGAAGCTAACATGAGAAAGATCAAATCCTTGATAGCAGATATATATATGAGACCAATTCTATAATTTTGTGTGTGTCATGTGTGGATAAGTGTGTGTGAAGATAGAAAATATATGGAATGTGAATATGGTGCAAAATTCAGCAGAGTAATAGTGTGAATTTATCCATGTGTGATGCAAAGTGTAGAACAAAGCAAAGCGAAGTGCAAAATCAAAAATCAGATCCAAAATCTAATCTATGAGTCTCATCGAAACTGTAACCTAGCATGGATAGATGCTACTATCTTAGTTCATCCATCAGATGGTTTTAATATGAACTTTTGTAAGGCAGTGAGCCTTCCCTTTTGAGTAGTGAGGTCTAGGCAGTGTGCTTGAATGCAAGTGCATTCCCTTTTGTAAAAAAATATTTGAGTACTCAAATTATGGATTAACCTCCACCGTGATTTTTACCCTAATAGGGTTTCCATGCAAAAATATTTGTGTCATGGTGTTATGAATATTTCCTTTGAATGCATGCATCTTTCTTTTAATGCAATGAAAAAATGGATCAAGTTTCAAAATAATAAAGTTAATATTTTTTGATCACCAATTCACCCACCCTCTTAGTGTTCCCTTGAGTCCAACACAACATTCATCAAATTATCTACCTTAACTAGCTTCACCGATCCATCTTCGACCATATCTCTAACAAAATGATACTATACATCAATGTGCTTGGTATTGGAATGAAATTTTGGGTTCTTGGCTAGACATATCACACTCTGACTATTACAATAAATTATCACTGCACCTTGTTTTATTCTAATATATGAACACAACCTCTTAAGATAAATAGATTCTTTACAAGCATGAGTAGCTATCATATACACTACTTCAGTAGTGGATAAAGCAACCACAACCTGTCACTTACTCATCCAACTAATTGCACCACCAAATAAAGTAAACACATTAGCACTAGTGGATTTTTTGCTATCAACATCACCTGCCCAACTTGGATCCACATAACCATGAATATCAAGGGAAATATCATCTTCAATCATATTACTATGATAACATAAGGAATAATTTAAGGTACCCCACAAATATCTGAAGACTCTTTTAACTGTATCCCATTGAAATCTACCAACATTAGACATATATTTGGAAATAACTCCAACTACTTGGGCAATGTATGGTCTAGTACAAACCATAACATACATCAAACTTCTAACTACACTCTAATAATGAACTATGCTCATGTCTTCCATATCTGATGGAGATGTTGGGCAATCAAACATAGATAACTTTATTCCAATTGAAACAAGAACAAACAATGGTCTACAATATTGTATATCAAACCTTTGTAAAATTGAGTTGACATACTTTGGCCAAGCCATAGATTTATGTTCACTCTATCTCTTTTAATTTCCATCCTAAGAATGTGTTTAGCCACACCAAGATCTTTCATTTCAAATTTAGCAACAAGTTAAGATTTTAGTTCTAAAATCATACCTTTCCCTCTACCAATAAATAACATATCATCAACATATATTGTAATAAACAAGAAACAATCACTATCAGTTTTATAATAAACACAATGATTTAATTTAGAATGCTAAAATCCCAAACTCAACACATATGTATCAAATTTTTGGTACCACATCCTAGGAATCTGTTTTAGGCCATACAAATATTTCTTCAATTTGCAAACCAATTTACTTTTACCTTTCACCACGTAGTGCTCTGGTTGTGTCATATAAATATCCTCCTACAAATCACAATGAAGGAAAGTAGTTTTCACATCCATCTTCTCAACCTCTAAATAAAAATCAATAGTAATAGAAAGAAAAAATCTAATGGATGCCATTTTTGCAACAAGAGAAAATATCTCACCATAATCAACATCCTCAACTTGATAGTAACCTTTTGCAACCAACCATGATTTGTACTTCTCAATACCTCCATCTGAACAAAATTTTTACTTGAACACCCATTTGCAACCAATAGATTTTCATCCTTCAGGGAAAGGTACACAATCCCATGTATCATTATTTTTCAAAGATTTCATTTCTTCATCCATAGAAATATTCCACGATTCTTTATCATTCATACCTAGTACCTCTTCTACAAATTTGGGTTCATCCATGTTATTATTCAAAGAAAAATACATCTCCAATAATTAGGTGAATACCTTCTAGGTGGTTGTCTATGCCTTGTAGATCATCGAACAAGCTGAGTTGGAGGTTCTTCCTCCTCTTTTGAAGATCTAGAGCTAGATGATTTCTCCTCAACTTCTTATCTATCCTTGGGCCTCAATTCAAATTTCTCATGTGTAGAAGGAAATTGAATCACATCTTCCTATTTACTTTGTTTTTCATACAATGTAATATAAGAATGCTTAGTTTCTCTAAAAATAACACTTCTACTATGTATTACCTTCCGTGCAACAAGATCCAAAATCTTGTATCCTTTCAAACCATAATGTATCCAATGAAGATAGATTTCATAGAATTGTTCTCCAACTTTGTTTGCTTCTCCTTTGGAACATGTGCATATGCCTCACAACCAAAAAATCTAAGATGTCTTAATGAAGGATTTTGACTCAACCATGCTTCTATAGGTTTCTTATAAACAAGAGCTGATGTAGGAGACATGTTAATTAGGTAACAGGTAATGACAATAGCTTCAACCCAAAACCTTTTTTCTAGAACATCACCACTCAACATATTACTAGCCTTCTCCATTAGTGTCCTGTTCATTATTTCAACAACTCCATTTTATTGTGGAGAATATAGAGTTGTCTTTTGTCTATGAATACTACAATCTTTATAGAATCTATCAAAATCATTAGAGAAAAAATCACTACCATTATTAGTCCTCAAACATTTTATTTTCTTTCTAGTCTACAACTCAACCATTGCTTTAAACTCTTTAAATTGGCTGAAAACTTCAGATTTACTCTTTAGAAAATATACCCATGTCCTACTATAATCATCAATAAATAAAACATAACATGTGGATTTACTAATCGAAGGAACATATACATGATGAAACACATCAGAATGAATATGATCCAGTACACCATAAGATTTATGAGAACTCGAGTAAAACTAAACACAATTTTATTTTCCATAAATGAAATGCTCACAAAAATCAAATTCAAGATTACAATCATACATACCTTCAACAAGGTTTTTATTTTTCAAGGTCTTTAGAACATTTTCTCAAATTTTGCCAAGTCTCTAGTGTCATACGATAGTTTTCTCTACAGTTAACTTTGTCTCAAAGGAAAGAGCACCCTTGGGTACCCAAAAGCCATGACCATCTGTTGAAGAAGAAATCCTATCCTCTTCCACAAAATTTCTTTTCACAAAAGTAAAATTACACTAAAAAATTCATGCATCAAGCTTATACAATGTGCCATATTTGACACCTATAGAAATCACCATAGCACCTCTAACCATCTTGCATCTTGCATCAAAAAATACTACCTACATACCCACATCTATTAGTTTTCTCACAGGTAACAAATTTTGTGCTAACCCAGGGATTTGCAACACACCATTAATCTTGTTTACTCTACCATTAGGAAATATGATTTTAAAATTTACCACAACCAACAATTTCTAAATGAGAACCATCACCCAAGTACACCTTACCTCCATCAAATTATTCATATTCAGAAAACCAATCTCTATTAAAGGTCATATGGAAATATGCACCCGAGTCAATTAACCATGCATCATTACCTACATGAGTTTCCAAAGCTGTAATGAATGTGTCACCATCATCCTTCTAAAACTTAGAATCGGATCAAATCTCTTCTTTTTCTTCTTCTTTTCTTCTTTGCATTCCTTACGAACATGTCCAGGCTTACTGCAATTCTAACAAATAACTTTGGACTTTCTAGGAGACTTAGGTCTCCCCTTGGAGTTGGATTTGTCATGCTTCTCATTCTTCTTTCCTTTTTCCTTAGGTCTTCCATGAAAATTTAGGGCCTCCTTGGAAATGATGGATACCTTCATCCTCATCTCTTTAGAAATCAAAGAACCCACCACATCTTCAATCTTCAATATAATAGAAGTACTCCCAATAGCCATAACAAGATAATCCCACAAATCAGGCAAAGAACAAAGCATTATTTGACATTTATCCTCCTCATCCATTTTAACACTGTCTGATGCCAATTGAGCCACCAACATATTGAATGCTTCTAGGTGGTCTATGATTCATTCACCCTATTCTCAAGGAATATAATTTCCTCCTCAAGAAAATATTATTCACTAAAGATTTGGCTTGATACATCTCATCAAGCTTCTTTCATAGTTTTTGTATAGAGCTCTCTTCATGAATGTTAATTAAAATAAAGTAGAATTTTATTAGACCCTTGGCTTTATGGTCCATAAAATCACATTGAGCAGTTTGAGTAGGATCTATAGGCCTTAAAAACTTATTTACAACATCCCACAAATCTCAACCTATCAGTAAATCATCCATCTTTAGCTTCCACATTTCAAAATCATTTCCAAAAAAATTCTCCACCTCTATTCTTGTTGATGAAATTTCCATCTGAAAATTCCTACAACAAGATCACAAAGTTTCTTCTACACAAGCTCCCACTCAAATCTGGATTAGTTCAAAAAACCCAACAACCCACAATTAAAACCAAAGGTGATCAGGCTCTAATACCACTTGTATGGAAGCTAAGGTAGCGAAACAACTTCATACACTAATCTTGAGAGGAGAATAATGATTTTTTTTATAGATCTTTAATAGTTACCAAAAATTAAACATAAATAATATAAATATCATGCATACTGCGACACAATGATTTACGTGGGGAAAACCCTTTTGAGAGAAAAACCCCTCTCTAAAAGCCACCCAATATATTATTCAATAAATCACAAAGATTACAATATACTTGCAGAGCAAGATTATCACAAGAGTAACACCACTCAGAGATCGAGAGACAATAGAACTACTATCATACTCTCAAAATACATCAACATCTCTACCGCAACTATAATACAACACCCTCATAAAATAGGGTTACATTCTAGGGCAAGCTAGGCCAAAAAAAATATCTACCATTAGATCTAAAACCAAATAAAAAGTGGTCCAAATTTACAATACATCATTTATTTAATATATTTCAACCATTTTATGAGTTTTCTTGAAAAATTTAACATTCTCACATTTTTCTCCTCAATGCCACCCCATGCTACCATTGTATACACCTATAAGTGTAACTAGGAAATATATATATAAATATATATACATCCTATCAACAATAGAACATATATAATTGCAAGGTTGAGATACGTTTTCGCAACAACACATACTTCCAAGTCAAGGAATTATCACATTACCACCCATGCGAGAGAATAAAAAACCAAATCCTAAGAACACAAACACATCACATTGTTGATATCATAGAGTTCTTTGACATAGTATTGATGAGTGTCATGCTTTAAATTTTTTTTTTTAAAGTTTGATATCATAGAAATAATCCCTTAAAGCATGTCCTTTCACTCCTTGCAATGTAACAATTGTAGGATCATAATATGCTCACTATTACATGCTTTACATTCATCGCAAATCATTTCAAAATTTAAGGATCTCTTTCTCATCACCTAACTAAGTTCATTCTTGTCTTGTACACAGTGGGGGAAATAATTAGATAGCCTTGTCCTAGTTCGACATTTGATGTTGTCCCTTTGGCTAGTTGTCTACCTTCCGTATACGATGAAAAAGATTTGGATGTAGATGACCTACTATAGTTTGACTTGCATGCACCTTACTAGCCTTGTCTTTGTTCTCTTTTTCATGTTTATTTTATGCGATTGCATGTGACCCCCTATGCCGTTTCATTTGATAATATCTCTTTGTGACATTCCTCTATTTGCATCTACATTCTTCTATATGTTGTAAAATTTTATCTTCTTCTTTGTCTTGTATTTTCCTTTTTGGGGATGACACAATGCATCAATAAATTTAGGTCCCTTCCATGTTGACCCAAAATATTTTCTTTTATCTTTTCTTTGTCTTGTTTTTTCCTTTTGTGTATGACGCAAGGCGTTGAGACATTTAGGTCTCTTCCATGATGACACGAAAACTTTTCTTTTTTCTCGATCTCTTTGTGTCATTCTTCTTGTTTCATAATTATTTGGGGAATGATGATGGTTCCGAGTTGTCTAAAAACATTGTAGCAAAGAAATATTGACCCTGAATTCATGGATCCCTTATGTGATTTTGGGATTTCATTTTGGGGGCAACCCCTTTTCATGGTGTAGCTTTATTTGGAAACATATGACTTGGCATAGGGATTTCCAAATAAGCTCTCATATACTCTTTATTGTTAGCATTTATCATTTGCTACTTTAAATTAATTTCTCACAACATGGTGTTTAGCAATTTATTTAAAGTGTGGGCATACATTGGAATTATTCTTCTACAACTCATGTTTCATTGTGTAGTATTCTTACTTCATGCGATGTCTCTTTATCTTTATGGGGAAATTGGGTGTGATGTCCCTCAAGAGTGTGATCTCTCTTAGCATATTATATTCCTCTTAGTGGCTTGATGTGATGCACTACATCCCCTAAGTTATGAATCTTCTATTCTTCAATTGGTCCTCTCTCAGAGATATTAGGCACAATGTCCCCTAAGTTAAGAGCTTACATGAACTAATAAAAAATCCTTTCAACATACCTTACACTATGTTTCATTTATAATAACTATTATATGGACACCTTGCATAACACACTTTGCTTGCTTGTGGAGCCATCCTATTTGTTCATGAGTGTTAGCATACAAAGTTTTTCTTGCCTCATGGATCTCATCATTCATATTGTGTGGTTATTTATTAAAGTTATTAGAAGGTATAGCTTTGGTATGGTTATTGTATGGGAGTTGAATCTAGGCATGAATTTTCTATAGACACTTGCTTGTTTGTATGAGCACATATATTAGTCACTTGCGTATGTGTATTTGGGGATCACCTAGTGGATGACCCAAGGTTTTAATAGCCCTTTTGAGTGTTCATTTGGTTCGCATAGTGGACATAATGTTACACTTTTAAATTTTTTTGGACAAACAACTAAGATCAAATCCACATCGCATTGGAAAAACGATCAAGGATTGATCCACCCTTTCTTTCTTTTTCCTATTTCTTTGTCTTTGGTAGTGTATTATTGACCTTGTTGTTGCTCCTTATTATTCACATGTGTGTTATTTCATGCTTATGTTGGTTTTTCATAGAATCTTGATCTTGGGGGCTTGCACAACCCTCTTGATCATTGTCATCCTATCTCACTAGCTTTGGTACACTTGGACCCCTCTTGATGTGAGTTTTACTTTATTGTTAGTTTGAAACAAGTTCCTCCTCTCACTAAATTGGGGGCTAAATGTAGCGTATAAAAATGTATCCCTTTACATTTTTACACTTGTTTAGGCCCTCCTTGCTAAAATTGGGCTTCTTTATGCCTTATTTGGTCCTATTTTGTATCCACAAACCTGATTTAATGCATTTCTCTGAGGATAATCCCAAAATTTATTTAATGACCAATCATAATTCATGTTTTTTGGTTGTGTCCTATATTTCATGATATAGGACTCATATGCCACCTTGGGCATATGGGTCCCACCTAAGTCTTGGGGCCTGATCCTAAATATGACATAGAACTTAACATTTCTTGAAATTTATAGTGTCCCAAGCTTAGGATACTAGGACTCATACGCCCCAACTGGTATATGAGTCCCACTTTAACTTGGAACTATTTTGAATTCAATTATTGGTGGGATTTTATTCTCCTAGAGATGGTGTCGGCTTGTAGTGTGTAATTTTGAGAAATTTGGCATAAACAAGTATAAATACAAGGTTATTTCATATATTTTCTCCTAGCAAGTTTTTCAAATCATCTAAGATTTTCAAGAGAGCATTTCCTATAGAAATTTTATGAGATCAAGATCATTCAAGAGTTGATTATCAAGTATTTTGGAGCTACATTCAATATTTAAGCATCATGTCAAAGTCATCATACATCATGTGTGTTTTTGAGCTAACATTTGTGATGTAGGTTTTTATGATTCAAGCAAGTATTCTAGATCAAGTTTCAAGCATTCAATCAGGATTAAAGATTTACATTCATGCTATCCATTTCACATAATATTTCAGCCTTCATATCAAGGGTTTCATGAGTTGCAACATTGCTAATTGTTCATTCATCATTCCTTTATGTTATTTCATTTCATTTCAAGGTTTGATTACAAAAACGTGGTTTGACCTAGGCAAACCCCTATCCACTAATAAATCAACATTTTTCTCCCTCTACATGTGTGATTGCAGATCTATGTGATTTGAGACTTGAAGATCCTTTGAAGACAAAGTTGCAAGATTGAAGAAAGTTGTCATCTTCATGAAAAGTCACCTACATGCCATAATTCAAACTTTCAGACTCGAAGATCAAATGTGAGAGAAGCTAAAAAATATCAATAGAGGATTACAGAGGTTTCAGTTAAACCCTAATACTGGAACTAAATCACCACCTTGGGTGTGAGTCCCAATATACGGATTTTCAACAATTTTCCGTAGATCCTAGTTTTCTAGTTACAGATTCCAAATTCAACTAGAAACCCTAAACTAGGACTAAATTTCCTAGTCTGGTGTATGAGTGCTAGTTCACATCGAAAGTCATAATTTCAAGATTACAAACCTTTTTTTAGACATCTCCAATATTTTAGGTACTTCTTTGTTTAGCCTCGATTTTTTATTCTGATTTCACGTTCATTTTCTAATTTACATAGCTAGATTTGCATATTACATTCATTTCCTTCTTTCTAAGCATTTGATTAGTGGTGAACCCTCATTTTAATCACACCAAAGGATGCCTTGTAGCAATCTATTTTCATAATTGAATCATTAGGTTGAGATCTCTAGGGTTTCCTTTAATGAACTAAGAGTGAAATAGGAGGTCTCCCCTTTGTGTGTTTCATATCCTAAAAGGTGGATCACCCTATTTCCTTCGATTGAATGCCAAAGAAAAATAGTGACTTGTGGCTACCTATAATTTGCTCAAAACTCCTTGATATCATTGTGTCTCCCTTTAGAACTGATTGGCATGAATTTTCCCTTGCATGTACACTCCATACACTCATACACAACTATTGGATGAAGCCTCACACATGGTAAGAGTTGAATACTATTCCAAAAGGCCACATACAAGTCTGGTCGACTATAACGCCTCCCAATAAGGGTCTTAAGACTGATATGAGTTGAACACTGGCTATATATGAGCTTCCCTTTTCCTATGATGAACATATGATCGTAAGAGACTCCTAACCCTAACAATAACCATGTTCCTTTTTAGAATAGATTAATACCTCAACGCGTAGGGTTTGACATACAATACAACTTCTAGGAATAGAGACCACTGTTAAATGCAAATTCTTGATGAAATAAATGAAGCTCAGATAGGGATATCACCTATATTTACCAAATAGATATTTTAATCCAAACTTCAAACCCCTACATAGTTCCATAACTTAATACAATAACTAATCCTCATTTTTGTATCTATAGAAGACTCACAAAAATGCCAATATCGCCCAAGTAGAAGACTTGGATGATCTCCTGAATGAACCAGCTAGGGCAGAATTATTTCACCACTAAAAATGGATGCCCTAGGGTGATGAATTTAGGAGATATATGATTAAGTTTAGTCATGGGGTCAATGAAAGGATTGGTGATAGGGGTGATGAGATTAAGAAAGGGATTTATGATGGAAGTGATGAAAGGATTGGTGATGAGGATGTTAGAAATATTGTTTATGGGGGTGATAGGTTCAATGAAAGTATTTATAGTATAAAGTTCCTTGGTGGAACAATGATATGGAGTCATTTGATATTAGGAGAGTTTAACCTAGTGTTCACAAGTGTAGCATCCTTATTATTCTTATCAAGAAGGTTATATCTGATGCATTGGAATCCTTGGCTTGAATAAATACAAACGCGTTCGAGGAATAATTATTTATGAAGGGTAAAGACTCTAACTTGATATTTCATGATCTTCTGCATACTATTTGTGATGACATAGTCATTACTTAAGAAGAAAAACATAAATCTATTTAAGGTAGCTAGGAATTGTGAGGATTTTCAAATTAGTCATTTTCTAGGAACCAAAATGGACAAGGGTGGTTGGTTCCAATAGATAGGATGCCAATTTTTCTTAGATGGGGTTGATGGAGGAGTGATAGGATCTTTATTATTTTAGAGCTATGGTATATTCATTATTTTGGTAGCATTATGCAAAGTCTTCTTCAATATCAAACCAAGAACTATCAAAAATATTAATCTATTCCTTTCTAGGAGAGAAAATTGTACAAAATTTATGTAACCATAATTGACTTTATCACACTATGAATTTTTTGGCTAAGCTAACCATAATATCATCAAGATAAAGGGATTTTGTCTACATAAAAAAAAATGTTATAACCCATATTCCCATAATTTGTATTGATGACCTTGACATTATATTTATGGGGTGGATGAGTGGCTAATAATGAGAAGTCACTCAAATCAATATGAGAGGAGGATTATTTATATTTGAGAAGATTGAAAAATTCCATGTTTAGAAAAATATAGGATTTTGTTTTGTGCTTCCAACATCTTGCAATATTCTTCTATTTTTGATACTTCTAAAAGTGAACTAATTTCCTCTATATCCAATACCTCAATATAGCCTAAATGTCACTTAATTGTGACTCACATTCAAATTTAACTTCATTAAGTTTAGGTGTGTGTGCTCTTGTTTCTTTAGAAGGTGTATCAAAAAAATCTTGTTGATGATTATTCATTATGTATTCATCAATATTGTTGTTGTTACTCTCATGGGTTAAACAGTATGTTGTCAACATCACTTCTATAGCTCTTGCTACAAAATCTTAACATGCAATGTAGGAAAAATCAAAGTGTTTTATATTGTGTATTCTAAAAAATCTTGGGAGTTGGAGTATGGATGCATCACCACAATCACTTAGATTATCTAAGTTGGTAGCCATATTTTATAGAAGGTCTTGATAGGAAATACAATAAAGTTGTCTATAGAAGGTGGATATTTAAATAAAGTGGTCAAAAACATGAACAAATAAAATTCATAGATTATGAAGTACATAGGAACCCAAAATAAAATTAATTAAAAGGTACAAAGCATACTTACAAACTATCTAGAACCTTCAAGTCATTAAACATTATTCAATTATGAAATACAGTTTTCTATTTTAAAATTAAAAAATACTATGTATTACCTAAGTGAAACTTTGATGACCACCTCCACTGGGAGGTGTTGTCATAGAAGGTCCAATATTAACCTATTGAACATCCAAAATGAGATATAATAATACTATTCATATAATGTTTATCTATTTACATGTAATATTTATAATTATTTACTAGTTACATACCTCTATAGTAGACATCATCATGTAATAGGGAGGTGGAGGACTACTGAAAACATATTGAACACTATGACCCTGAAATTTCATTACAACAATTCAACTAATTTAGTTAATCTTGCATTTCAAAAATAATTTAATAAATTAAATTAAATGAACTTGTTAACATTTACCTGACTATCAAGGATGAATGTGTCATTCAGGAGGGCATCTATCATCACTATCTCATTAGCTACAAATGTATCCTAGGCACGTACATACCGACTATCTTTGAAACAATACCAACATTCTTTATAGTAAAATTTCCAATGTTTTCATCTTAAGTGAATAAAACATGACACCATGACATAGGAATAATTTTTTTTCTTCCAATAATGTAAATTACGCGCACAATGTCATTGCAATCCAAAGTAATCATACAAATATTCCAATAACATAGATTTTATATTGAACAAAGATTTCATACAATGCTCAACAAGGATTGCATTCCAATATAACAATTCCACAAATTAAAATATTCCAAGAATGTACACTATTAAAAACACAGCTCCACTAAGCTTCAAAGCATAAGATATAGATGGTCCAGGATTCTTCCTTTAAAAAACTTGGTCTTTTATCACTTGCTAAGGAGGAGAAGCATCACTCAAGCGCATTTTTGCCAACCATAGACTCATATGCAGCCCCCTAAACATCTATCAATGACAGATTGTCCTACCCTTCAATGAAGGTATTGGTTGGGTAACCTCATATGCCATACCACTACGAGCTTAGTGTTGTGCCCTATATGACTAGGTTGTATAACCTACACTAGGTAGCGCTCATGAATTTAAATGGACACAATGAACCGATAGTGGAGCCAAGGGAAATCCCACTAATTTGGCCAAAGTATTCTCTCTTACCCATGTCTAATCATATCTTGTATAATAATAATAATAATAACTATGAAAAACATCTCTCCTATCATGGAGTAAATACAAACACAATGCATGGCCTCAGTTGAAGAGTTGTCATAACAATAGATGACTCCATTCAAGAGTATCACCCCTTTGATTAAAAGGGTCTAAGCTATGAATAAGCCTTATGTTTCCCATTCTTATTCATATCTAGTATGTAATACTTATGATAAACATAATCCTCCTATTATAGAGTAATTGCAAACATTTCACACATAGTATATGCAGGTACTACTTTCTTTCAAAGTAAACAATACTTTTCTCTAAATGCATGTAACCATAATAGACTTCAAACAAACAATAAGTGAATCATTCAACACTAATACAATCAAAGGAAGAATATCCTCATGCCTATGATAAGATTTTCCAATTAACTAGATGCAGTCACAACACTTCCAAATCAACAACTAGCCTAGTATCGATCCTTCAACAAAGAATTAATAACCACTATCTCGCAAGTTGGAAAAAACTTCTCTGAATGATAATAATTATCTCTAAAAATCAAGGTTCTCACTCACTATCCTTGAAAAAATATTGCAAACAAAAATATAAGTCAAAAACAAAAACTTGCTCAAGAAATAATGCATAGAAGAATGTGAAAAATTGTATAAGGAGTGCGTCCAAACAAATGATCTTTCTCTATTTATATAGAAAAATGGTAAAAAATATGCCTACAATTTAGGCATGGTTTGAGAGCATAAAGCATGCACAAAAACACCTCAACTTGGCTCAAAAGGCGGTGAAAAAACAAGCACATACTTAGCTTAAACAATTACAAGTCAACTTAGATAAATGACAAAAATTAGAGACCAATTCAAATCCCAAATGCTAGAATTCGGTTTGCATCTCAAATTAGATATCCAAGGGAAAAAGGATTCAAAGGTGGCACCAAATTCTCTTATTCATTCTCGTAGTTGGCACAAAATCCTTCTTAACAAAAGCAGTCATCATCAGATTTGTAACACCAAACCATTGTTGACTAAGTCAAAGAATGAGTCCTTCCATAATCAAATCGGTTGAAAAAGTCATTTTGACAGATTTAAACACATTAACAGATGTTGGTTGATACATAAAAATATAAAGAGTTTAAAAAGTCCATGGATTCCACAAAAGAGGTGCCGACTTAGTCTATTATCACTTCATTGACTTAATGACTACTCAAAGTTTGCAGATTATAAACTCTCCTTTAGCAAACAGGAAGAGTATAATGCAGCTAAGAATATAGTCATTAATATCACATAGTTCAGCCTTGGGTTTAGTTTAATAAATTGGCCTCTAAGTTGTTAAAGATAATTGAATTCACAACCATATACATATAGCATTATAAATTAGATGATAATCATTGCTTTAAATAGTTGATCTCAAAGAAAATATCATTTAAATATATACATAACATATATCTATATATACTTACATATATATGTATATATTAGTATATATCCATATTTATCATATGTCAATAAGAATGTATATATAATCGATATACAACATAATACATCAGGATAATAATCACATTGTCATATTAATATATTGGTTGCATATACACATATATATATTCTCAAATGTCAATCGAGTAAGAATACATTCAATATATATGAATACAAACAAATCAATAGTTGCATGATAATAATAATATATCATATATCTATATATATGTATACACACCCCTCTATTAAGTATTCACTTATGTGTGTATTTATATATATACAAACACACACACACATATATATATTATCTATCAAAATGACAGTCAAATGATCCATTCAATATCCGAATGATCATTACCTATGTATCTATAGTGTCAAAGAATTAATTTATATACACATATGCATCTCTATACATATGTCACCATACTCGTATGGACATACCATTATATCCATCATACATGTATGCCAACATATGAATATATATGCATGTATACATATATCCAAACACCCATTCAACCACACAAACAAACACAGTAGGATAATGAAGGACTCACAAGCTCAAACAAATAAGCATCATCCAAGCATGCATTCAATAATAATCAAGACCCTTAATAATGTATACATATTATGCTAAGGATGACTTACCTACTTCCCACATGATAGCTTGAATCAATTATTATAGTATGGTGTGTGTAAGCTTAGATAGGTTACATTACTGGCTACCCAACCAAGACCTTCTCTTGAGTGATACTTCCCCTCCACCTGGAGATATGAACATGTATACTTGCAATCACTAACACTTGCACACGACAGTCAACTCTTCAGAAAATATGTAGTATACATAATACATCTCCAAAGTTAGAATATTAATACAATATTTATCCAAACACAAATGCATTCCTTCAAATAATATTAAATGAGATGATATTCATTCATAAGGAAGTGATAAAAAAGTACACACACAATTTATTCATCTACTGAATTCACATTGCATTCACATTTTACCCTATATAGTAATAGTAAATAGTAATTACGCAATTGGGGTGTAACATACTTCCCCCCTTCTGAATCATCATCCCTGATGATCTATAGCACTTTAACGTACAAATAAATTCAAATAAATTATTACTTACCATTCTAAAAATACGTAAGATTTATATAGCATTCATCTTACGCAACACCACTCCTTGCAATCTTGCCCCCTTGGAATTTGCATCGAATGCCCTTTCTATCACATAGGAAAACTTGTATGTATCACACATAATTACTCTCCAAAAGAGCTTATGTTTTGTATTCACAATATCTCTTATGTACACGACACCTATACGATAGTGACTCGAAAGAACGTTCTCATTGGATCAAGAATTTATCCTTAGTATAATCCAAATAGAAAAGTAATGATGATGCATTGCACACTACACCATGGGTCCCATCCTCCCCTTTGGTATTTACACTTTCAGATAAATTAGAAGCCAAGTCCACCCATCTCTTACTTATCCATTTACTTTAGCCAAAAGTAATGTTGTTGACCACTTGTCTGTCTTGAGGACAACATTTCTCTTGGACATATGTCGATTCTAATACTGCTTTCATACTTAATCTTCGTATTGAAAAAGTTTCATTGATATCTTTGATCTATTACTCCTTTTTGAAATCTATCAAGTCTAAGGTTAACACTATTTCTTAGCCTACTTCAGCCTATTAGAGTTTCCAACCTTCCTTTCCATATAAAGGATCAAACCTTGATAGAAGAAGTTTACAAGTACTCAACAAATCATTCAAGACTTGGTTTTCCTCTTTTTCCTGTTTGGCTACAATAATATATTGTGTGTTCATTCAATTGAATGTCTTGTAGTATGATCTTGGTCCACACAACCTTATCATTATTTTCTTGTTCAAAACTGAGACAAAATTCTCAAGAATACTAAGAATCTACCTCACACAATATATTATTTAGGACTCAAAATCCCATAAGTCAGGTTTTTATCCAACATTGGTTACCTTGGTGAGTTTGTCCACCACAACATTATGTCAATCTTGTTGACATAGACAGGTTGATCTGTCTTGTGTTCTACCACTCTCCCTTTGGAATCTCAAGATAGTATACATGTACTACCAATTATGGCATCTGGTCTTCATTTCCTGGCACACTAGATTTATTATCTTGCTATATACTCAACATCTTACTCCATCCTTTTCCAGGTTTTAGTGGTTCCTCATCCAAAAATCAACTCTTTCACCCCAATTTCCTACCTTTGACATCAAATTTCTCATTCCATCCCTTAATTATCCAAAATTTTGGGTACATAGGCTCTTTTATATCCCATATTAGTCTATTATTGACTAAGTGAAAACCTATTTTGTAGTCTCATTCCACATTTGATTCCAAAGTAATAATGGTTAGGAGTTTTGTGAAGATAAATCCTATTCATCTTAGGACATCCATACTATGGATTTATTCTGTCCTTGGATTAATTTCAAATATGTAATCCATCTTTCAACTCAATCTAATTTTCTCAATAAAATTCCAAGTCTTAATCATCATTCAATCATGTTGGTTCCTAGAGGATATCAAATTTAATTTCATACCTAATCACAGAGAAATTTTTTTTCTCATTAGCTCAAATGATTTACTTAATCATATAGGCGAGTCTCAATCTCAATATACCCTAATCTTTAGATCAAGTCATCATCCAATGACTAGTCTAATTATATAGGTTACTATAACCCTATATGTTCCAATCAAGACCAATGTACAACCTAATAGGTAAAACTTAACCTAAGGTTTCTCTTTTTATTCAAATGAACTTCTTATCCCAAATAGGTTATTCCAAACCTAGGGTTTCATTCGAGTATAAGGTATGATCAAATAATCATTCTAGTAAATATATTTTTATGTGGTTCACATAACAACACATCATATCTTTCATACCTTTAATTTTGCAATGCTATCGCTACCTTTCCCAAGGCCCCTTAACATGGTAGCTATAGTGTCAAGTCACTGCACGAAGTGAATATATTTTACAATAGGTGGTATTACTAGATATTTATAGAAATAACATCATTATCTAAATCCCCCATAAGGTATATAGGAGTATGGAGATGCTTTCTTCCCCATCATAAGTAATCTAGATCTTCCCTTGTCTATCCCATAGACAATGATCTTCCCTTTCATGTTCAAGTAATCTACCTATTCTTTCCTCAAGACATCAATGATAATAGCAATTGATTTTACAATCAACATATATGAAAGGTATGGTGTGATAATAGGTCATAAATCTTGACTTTTTCGCTATTTTTCTCCAAGAAATTCCAATACCTATTCTTCGTGGTCATGAAGTAAATGATTTAATTGTCATTTTGAATTACTAAGAACTCAAGTTCTTCCAAATAAAAAACATATTCACATTTTCCGTTGGGTGGGGTACTTAATTTGAGTCAAATATCTCTCTTCCTTCCCCCCTTAGTTTTTTCACAACATTTCTTCGACTCAAAGTTGAACTCCTAGAAAATATTTTCTTTCATGAAATGATTTGTCATTTCTTGTTCTTGCCTTTCTATTGCATTTTTCTTGCCTCAATGACATACCTTGAATATACTTTTTCTGAAATTTAGATTCATTGTGGATTTCTTTCTCATAGACTCAACATTTTGGATCATCCAATAGGGGATCTAATGAATAATCAGCATCTTTTCAAGTTAAGAGGCACTCTAATATTCCAATTCTCTTTCCAATATCCTTTTTATGGAGGAATACCCATAACCAAAAAGCCTCTATTGTTGATGTACTTTTCAACTTAGAGTGTCGTCTCCTTCCAAATTTTGTTGATTTGACACATAACGTCACACTGTATTCCATTTCCTTTTGGAACCTCTAAACATATGTTGGTTTTTGTTGAAGTGTTGGTGAGTTCTACTTCTACTCCAACCAAGCAATGTACTATCCAAACCTTGTCATAACAATATGATTTACCTTCTAAGGCTTCTTTCTCATGAGATACCAAGGTTGTTTGGTTCCCTTCTCCTCATCTTAATCAAAATTCCAAATTTTTCTCATCAATTTTGGTTGGTGGAAACATGTCCACTTTGTTGATTACTTCTTTTCTGACCATTATGGTTTTTTCCCTTATTCCTAAGGTACTATCTTCTTTTCTTACAAGCTCCTAACCTTGCACATAAATTAGATTCAAGTCAAGAGTTCTCAAACCTCTTGGTTACCTCCTTCAATGACTTTATGCTTTAATCCAAATTATGCCAATAATGCATACTCACAGATTCGTTATATTCTTCCTAAATCCAATAATCCTTGACTCTTTGTCTATAGGTTGCTATAAATAAGGTATATTTTCTTAATCTTCTCTATCCCTTAGATTTGTATATCTAATTCATAGGATGAAGGTATATATTGGTTATTTTTCCTAACCTTCCTACATAACCCGATTGCATAATATTTCACAATCCAAGGGAATATAATAAAAAGTTGTTGGTTTACGAGTTTCCACTCTAGGGACGACTCTTAACTAGTCCCAAACTTAAACAAGTTTATAGGAATCTTATCTTTCTTTTAATTTCTCCAGGTTCTTTTCTCTTGTCATCTTGGCATAAGAAAATTTCACCCATTATTTTCAAATAAGGTTTATGTATCATTTAAGTAACGATCTCATAGGTTTTAGTGTTGAACCTGGTAGCTCTAATACCACATGTAACAACCTCGGTGTTCTTTATAGTAAAATTTCCAAAATTTTCACCTTAAGTGAATAAAACAAGACGCCATGATTTAGAAATAATTTTTTTTCTTCCAATAATGTAAATTACATGCATAATGTCATTGCAATTCAAAGTAATTATAAAAATCTTCCAATAAAATTAATTTTATATTGAACAAATATATCATACAATGCTCAACAAGGATTGTATTCCAATATAATAATTTCACAAATTATAATATTCCAAGAACGTACACTATTATAGACACAACTTGATTGAGCTTTAGAGAATAATATATAGATGGTACAAGATTCTTTCTTTCAAAACCTTGGCCTTTTATCACCTCTTGAGGAGGAGAAGCATCACTCAAGCACTTTTCTGCCAACCACAACCTCATATGCGGTCCCCCACACATATATCAATGATAGATGGCCCTAACCTTTGACGAAGGTATTGTCTGGGTAACCCCATATGACATACCACTCTGAGCTTAGTGTTGTTCCCTACATGACTAGGTTTTATAACCTATGCTAGGTAGCCCTCATGCATTTAAATGGACACGGTGAATCGATAGTGGAGCCTAGGGCAATCACACTACTTTGGCCAAAGTATTCTCACTCAATACTTCGAGTGATGGTCTACCATTCACTTACACTATATAAATATTTTTTTGAATTAAAGCTATTATATCTATGCTTAGGAAATCCCTCTCCATGGGAAAGATACTCCCCAAGATAACCTATCTATTTAACAACCTAAGGAAACAAAATAATAAAGAAAAGTACTATTTCCCTCCCTTCATTGGACAACAATCCCAAGAGTAACCTACTAGTTCCCTCCTTTCACTAGATAACAATCCCAGGAGTAACCTACTAGCCATCTAACATAATTAAATATCTAGCTATGAGTGTTCCTTAAGCTTGTATAATAAAAACATCTATGACAAACAATCTCTTTTACCCATGTCTAATCATATCTCGTATAATAATAATAACTGTGACAAAAATCTCTCCTATCATGGAGTAAATACAAACACAATGCTTGGCCTTAATCGAAGAGTTGTCATAACAATAGATGACTCCATTCGAGAGTATCACCCCTTTGATTAAAAGGGTCTAAGCTATGAATAAGCCTCATGCTTCTCATGCTTATTCATATATAGTATGTAATACTTATGATAAACACGATCCTCCTATTATGGAGTAATTATAAAAATTTCACACATATTATATGTAGGTGCTACTTTCTTTCAAAGAAAATAATACTTTTCTCTAAATGCATGTAGCCATAATAGACTTCAAAAAAACAAGAAACAAATCATTCAACACTAATAGAATCAAGGGAAGAATATCCTCATGCCTGTGATAAATTTTTTCAATTAGCTAGCTATAGCTAGAACACTTCCAAATCAACAACTAGCTTGGTATTGATCCTTCAACAAAGACTCAATAATCACTATCTCACAAGTTGGCAAAAATGTCTCTAAATGATAACAATAAACTCTCTCTAAAACTCAAGGATCTCACTCACTGTTCTTGAAAAAATATTGTAGACATAAATGTAAGTGAAAAATAGAAACTTTCTCAAGAAATAATGCATAGAAGAAGGTGTAAACTTGTATAAGGAGTTCATCCAAACAAATGAGATTTCTCCTCTATTTATACAACAAAATGGTAACAACTCTTACTACAATTTAGGCATGTTTTGATAGCAACAAGAATGCACAACAATACCTCAACTCAGCTCAAAAGGTGGCGAATAAGCCAACACATACACAACTTACACAACTACAGGTCAACTTAGATAAATGATAACAATTAGAGACCAATTCAAATCCCACATGCTAGAATTTGATTTGCATTTAAAATTAGATATCTACAAGAAAAAGGATTCAAAGGTGGTGCCAAAGCCTCTTATTCATTCTCATAGTTGGCACAAAATCCTTCTTAATAGAAGTAGTCAACATCAAATTTGCAACACTAAACCATTGTCGAATAAGTCAAAGAGTTTACAAAGTATAAAGAGTTTACACACATTAACAGATGTTGATCGATACATAAAAATAAAGTATAAAGAGTTTACAAAGTCCACAATTTCCACAAAAGAGGCATCAAATTTTTCTATTATCATTTTATCAACTTAATGACTACTTAGAGTTTGCAGATTATAAACTCCCCTTCATAAGACATCAAGAGTATAATACGACTAAGAATATAGTCATTAATATCACATAGTTCAACCTTGGTTTAGTTTAATAAATCGGCCTCTAATTTGTTAAAGATAATCAACTTCATAACCATATATATAATATTATAAATCAACTGATAATAATTGCTTTAGATAGTTTATCTCAAAGCAAATATCATTTAAATATATATACATAACATATATGTATATATACTTGTTGGAAAAACAAGGATAAACAACTAAGAGGGGGGTTGAATCAGTTGTTACATAATTTAAACTTATTCAACTCGAAACAACCTTTAATCTTAGATCTAATAATTAATAGTGAAAGCATAAATCAAAAACACATTAGAGACACAAGAACACCAAGACTTTATACATGGAAACCCTGATAGGGGAAAAACCACGATGGATGTTAGTCCACAAGATTATACCCTGTTAGAAGTATAATGAAAAATGAATAGGGGATGCACTTGCATTCAGAAACACTGCCTAGAGCTCACTTCTCAAAGGGAAGGCTCACTACCTTACATAGAACAATCAGATTAAATCCATCTGATGAGGTTGAACTGAGAAATTAGCCTCTACAAAAGCTTGATGACAGTTCCGGTTAGGCACATAAACACTTCTTCACACTTTTTTCAATCGTCTTCACACTCTGCTATGAAATCAAATGATTTTTTCTTTATTTTCACATCTTGCATACATTCCACACACTCGCACACTTCAAAATGAAGAAACAATCACTCTTATATATCCGTTACATGAATTTACATCAACAACTCTGTCAGCCACAAATAATGAATAAATTACAAATGTCAGCCCAATTCATGAACAAATATCAATGTGCACCAACCTATGTTGGTTACATAGTAATGAATACCTAAATCAACATCCTCGAGCATGCCACACAATAAAAGATTAATACATAAGGATCTGCAACACGCTACCACCATCATATCGACCAAGAACATAAAAACTTCGAGCATAAAAAGGAAAATATTTGATAAAAAACACATCGATCAACACAGATGTACCCCAATGCTAGAGAATGATCTAGAAACATCACTGAACATCAAAGAAGCATACAAAATAACTCAATTTACCAAAATTGCATTCTCTTCTTCCATAAATTCTTGCAATATATTAATTACAATTTTCTCAATATCCTCAACATATACAACTTTCAGAATCATCAATGAAAACAGTGTCAAAATCAATGACAACCACATATTAGCAACACAACCACAACATCCAAAAATACTTACATATATGTATATGTTAGTATATATCCATATTTATGATATGTCAATAAGCATGGCTATATAATTGATATACAAAGGAATACATCAAGATAGCAATCACATTGTCATATTAATATATTGGTTGCATATACATATATATATAAATATTCTCAAATGTTAATCAAGTAAGAATAAATTTGACATATAGATGAATATGAACAAGTCAATAGTCACATGATAATAATATATTTTATTTATCTATAAATATATGTATATACACCCCTCTATTAAGAATTTATGCTTATGTGCGTATTTATATATACAAACACACATATATATTAGCTATCAAAATGATAGTCAAATGATCCATTCAATATCCAAATGATCATTACTTAAGTAACTATAGCATCAAATCAATAGTTTATATACATATATGTATATCTATACATATGTCATCATACTTGTATAGACATCCCATTATATCCATCATATGCGTATGTCGGCATATCCATATATCCAAAAACTCATTCAACCACACAAACAAACATAGTAGGATAAGGAAGGACTCACAAGATCAAACATATAAACATCATCCAAGAATGCATTCAATAATAATCAAGACCCTTACTAATACAGACATATTATGCTAAGGATGACTTACCTACTTCCCACATGATAACCCGAATCAATTATTCTACTGCGGTGTGTGTAAGATCAGATAGGCTATGTTATTGGTTACCAAACTAAATCCTTCTCTTGAGTGACACTTCCCATCCTCTTGGAGGAATGAACATATTCCTGCAATCAATAACACTTGCACATGACAGTCAAGTGTTCACAAAATATGCAGTATACATAATACATCTCCAAAGTTAGAATATTAATATAATATTTATCCAAACACATAAATGCATTCCTTCATATAATATTAAATGATATGACATTCATTCTTAAGGAATTGATAACAAAGTACACACAATTTATTCATCTTCTGAATTCACATTACATTCACATTTTACCCTATATAGTAATAGTAAATAGTAATTCCACAATTGGGGTCTAACAATCCTCAGGATTATAAATACAGAGTGACCCACAAGCCTAACATAAATGAGGTAAAATTCTACTCCTCGAAGACTCACTCGCTGAGCACCTTGTGCTAGAGGACTAGTATGTTGTATGAGGCTTTTGGTGAGGGAACTAATTGACTATAATGTATCCACCTCAACACTCTCCTTCACAACAAAAGGGATAGTAACATTCTCATACACTAGTATGGTGAGTGGTCTCACTAGTTTCTGTGTGTTAATATGTTCCCCCACTCTATCTTGTGTGGATCCCCCACCTCTACCTTGGAGCTCGTGCATGCTAAAATAGTTTGGGATTTTATTGAGGACAAACTCATAGTAGATTTTCCTCAAAAAATATTATGGCACCTGATTGTTGTTGCATGGAGGATGGTAAAAAACCATCCACAAATTTTTCCAAAAAAAAATCTTTATCCCTTGGTGGTTGCACCAATCGATAGGGAACCTCTTGCTTGTACGATGTAAAGGTTGATTCATTTTAGGGCTTGTGAATAGTGCAAAAAAGTTAGATTTTGTAAAATTTTCATCTAAATAACTTGTTTATATGATAATTTGTCTACATAAAATTGTCTTAGCTCACGTATCTTCTCCGACCAACTAGTTATTTTCTTGCTAATTGAATATAAATGAGATGTTATGGATTCAAGTGATTGAGAAAGTGTGGTTCTATGCGAGTTTGTGCCATAAAGATCTCTCAACCTTGAAATTAACTCAATTTATTTTTTGTTATTTTCAATTTGCCCCATTAAATTTCCTTAAGTTCTTGGAGCATGATGGAGAATTGTTGGAGGTGTTTGTTGAGGTTGTTCTTTAGGAGGGATTTCAACATGAGGTGAATTAGGATTTTGATGAGGATTTGGAGGTGCATTAACATTTCTTGAAAATTAAATAAATTTACATAAAAAAAAACATTCCATCTATCTATTTAATACCAAATTCATACAAAAAAATATAAATTACTTACTCCTTCAACCTACCCAATGTCGTCGATTTTTTTTCATGAATATTCTATGAAGAAATCAAGTAGTTTTGACCTTCCTAGAATGAAAGAGCATTATGAAGGGTTTGCAGGTCGTGAAGAAGGTTTTTCTTAGATAAGAGGAAATAATGAAATGAGGTTTTCTCTGGTTTGAATAGGCCAAAATGTGAGAACATTATAATTTGGCTGCATTATTAGCTTGTAGTGATTGATCCCGAGGTTCGGTCACTCCAAGACATAATGTGAGTGCACCATCCACAAAACACAATCACAATCCCAAATCACAATACCATATCTTCAACAAAGAAGGAATATGGAGCAATCTCCCAAGTAGTCTTCAACACAACTTCCTAAAATAGAAAATTTCAACAACTTGCGGAGGCCAAAAATTTCTTTGAGATACATATGTTTCATCAGGAGAAATATACGAGAGCATAAAACATACAATAGATAATCAAAAACATCTCTCCACCATCAACAACACTTCTAATCCTCATCTTAATTATTTTAATCCTAATATTAATATATCATTTTGAAACCCATCCTACTGACAACAACCATGCACTATACAATTCTACATGACTTCAACCAAGGCATGAAATTCAACCATGAACATAAAAAATACACCATCATAGATCAATTCACAACCCAACCTGAATATTATCAACAAAGACAACCAATTCCAAACAAAAGCCATTGCAACAACCTCACAAATTGTAGACATCATAACAATCTTCCAAATATTCTTCTCAAATATTGGCATCAATGACCACCACTGCCAACATCAAACTCTCATATATACTATGTGCGAAGCTAAGATCTCGCTGATCAATTGGTACTACTCCCTTATATAGATACATAAAGTACAAATCCTCCTATGCATACTGTCCATTTTCTAAGACCATCACTATAGTAGGACCCTATGCAAATTCCCAAATCCTTAATAATGACTACTATGCTTGCTAAGATTGAATAAATACTACATATCTCTCCACCATCATACTAGATAACTAAACCTATGCACTCACTAATTGTGCCTGTAACTCTTGCAACTAACCTTATCCACTCACTAACTATGAATTTAAGCCCTGCACCTAGGCTTGGTGGGATACAACCTGTCCATCCCTATCAAGACCCATTACCTCCTCCCCTATTGGTGGAGAGTACACTACCTCATATCCTACTATTGGAAACTATAATTTCTGCTCTCCTACTAATGGTGACTACTCTACCTATTATACTACAGGAGGTAGCACCACTACTGACTGGACATTGGGCCCTTGTCCTCCATCTCCCTCATCATCATCATCATCCGCATGACCTACTCGAGGACGTAATCACCTACCGATCCTCCTTGAATCCTCTCCTCTCCTCCTCAACACCCCTCCTTTCTCACTTTAATCCACCATTACCACCTATGAGATCTATCAATCATGTAGGCCTCATCCCTACTCACTATGTATCATACTCTAGTGTCATCCCTACATCACTAATATCTATTTGTGAAATCCACCACACTGATACAAACCCCTCAAAATCATCAATAATTATCTCTAGACTAATCATAGGTACCTAATGTATAACCTCTCTGGAAGTATGGGAAAATATCACCTCACCAACTAGTACACCATGTCAATCACCAAAATACCTACATACTCTATCTAGAAAGTAAAGCTCAACAATCTATGTCATCCTCTTAATAAAAAAATGGCTTTTCTGATAATATGATAGATTCTCTCTACCATCCAACCATGCCTCACACCATCTCCAAGGTCTCCATGTGAAACTAATCATATCATCTATCACTTGTCTCTAATAAGGAACATCTCCTTGTTGCAAGTATGAATGAGTATGGTGGTGTTGTCATTGATGTCAACACAATACAGGTTGTTGCAGTGAAAGGAATCTAGTGATTGTAGGTGGTACATGTATGGTTGAGATATTGTAGATATGTTGTGAGTACATGGAGATATCTTTATGGTGTTGTAGGTGTGTTGAAATGATGTGTTATCAAGTTCTTTTGAGAAAATTAATAAATAGTGATGAAATTTTTTTTCGTGTGTTCTGAATGTGCTTCGGTAATGTGCTCTCCATTTCTTCTATATTAATCCTATGCTTGTGCAGATTTTTAGTGTTGTTTATAGGAATCCTTGAGTGACTGAGTTATGGATTTTGGGTTGATGAAGAGTGAGAGTTGTGTTCACCGGTTTGTGAACTGGTCTGAGAAAATTGTTTGTCTGTGGACTGGGAGAAATGTTTTTTCTCTACAATTCTCTGATGGTTTATCTTAGATATTGTGGTTTTGGAAGAAGGTTAATAATGGTGTTATCTATGTCCTGGAAAAAGTGTTTGTGGTTTGGCACTCCAAAAGACTAGTTCCAAAGCTACTATGTGTGTTTGGGTGATCCCACAAAGTTGGTTTACAATTTCTGAGAGGAACTGATTTTTGCTGAAATCATACATTTTTAGAAAATATAATGATTTAAGCCTTTAAAATTTCCATTTTAAGGATTCCAATTGAAGAGGGTTTGATCAAACCACCTTAGATCAAACCTTCTTGGATAGAACCTCGCTAGTTTAAAACCATACCTATAAATGCGTCTCCTTTACACCTATCAAAATGTTTATAAAAAATCACTTTTGATTTACCTTTTGGGGGATCAAATGAATTCATTTAAAATTTATTTCAAATGATTATTGTAGTCCTCAAAATGAGCTATCCCATGAATATAATTTTAATATGTTTTGGCTTTATTATGTATGTGTTTTTTTAGTTTTATTAAACATAGGTTTTTCACTAAAAATCAAGCTCTTTGTTCTGCACATGTGAAAAAATAGAAAATTATCAAAATAAATTTTTTAATTTTTTTTTTTGTGCTGGGTATTGATGTCCTTGATCCATTAAAAAAAATAAAATTGAATTTTGATACATACAGAAAAAGTTATGTTGTATACAGTCCGCTTATGTCTGAATTGCAATTAGTTTGACTTCGAAACTCTATTAAGGAAAAAATATTCAATTAAAAACTATGAGACCAAATGAAAGTGCTAGATATCATAGTTACAAATCTAAATTCTAAAAAATTAGAATTTTATCTTTCATACAAAAACAATTATGTTGTATACGGTGAGCGTCACTTTTTTAAAATGTTGTTTTCTGAAAAAAACCAATTTTCGTGGGAGATGGAAAAAGAAGTGCAATCTTATTCCAAAATTTTTGAAAAATATATTTTTAGAATCTATAGAAAAAATGTGATGAGACTCTAGTTTGCATCATCTTCAAATTCCTGATAGTTTAGCCACTATAGGTGCCCAAATGTGAAGATTTCGTTAAAAATAATAATTTCAGTGTTTAGTTTGGCCAAAAATTGTAAACCACTATTGTGGGATCACCCGTTTGCACAAACCAGTTAGACTGATGGAAAGCGTTCAATGTATGGAAGTTGTTGTAGTTGAATCTGAAGGTTTCTAAGAGGTGTTCTAGTGTATGGTGAATTTTGTTAAGTGGTCCACACATTATCATCTTGTTGCAAGTGCACATATGCCAATGTTCATTGGTGTTTTCATTAGGTTTGGCTAACCTGGTGTTTACACGTTACATGAAGGATAAGTATCAATTAAGGAAGCATGTGATTGATCCAAGATGTTTTTTTGGGTCTTGGTTAAATATTTATTTGGTCCACTCTCATTCTTATCCACCGTGGGAATATTTAGTCACCGACCTAATTTGAATTTGTAATATAAAGAATGTGTAACCGACCTTGGAGAAATTTTCTAAGATCAAAGATGGTATAAATACAAGTCAAGATGTTGTGAATTGAAAGAGACAAGTGTGAGAAGAAAAGTAGGTGCGAAAGAGTGTGCAAAAGTGAATTAAGGCAACAATTCTATAATGTGTTTGACTCCTAAAAGCAGTGAGACGATGGTGTCCACAACTATTTGATTAAGGCTACGAATGTGTGGAAGTTGTTGTGGTGTATTTTTTATTATCTTTCTTTATTTGTATGCAGTGAGCCTCCCTTATGGACAATGAGTCCTATCTATAGGCAGCGAGCCTTGTATTTGGACAGTGAATCCTATCTTGGGCAGTGAGCCTTTATATCCAATTTTTTCAATTACTATTATATTGTGAGTTAATCCTTACCGTGGTTCTTCCCTTATATGGTTTTCCATGTAAATTTGGTGTTTCTTGTGTTGATATTGCTTCCTATTATTTTCACTTCATGCTCATACTTAATAAAAAATTAAAGTGGATGTGAAGGTAATGATTGTTTGAGATTTGTGAATGTGATTGGTGACAACTGATTCACCCCCCCTCTTAGTTTTCTTGTGCATTTAAACAATTGATATCAGAGCAGTGGTTCCTCATAGAAGAGCTTAACCATTTAAGGTATATCCAATGGCACATAGATTATCAATCCCCGTGTTTGATGAATCCAACTATAGTGATTGGAAAGTGTAGATGAGAGGTTACCTAAACTCTCTTGGCTTCAAGACTTGGAAAGCTATTGAGACAAAATATGTTGAGCCAACAAGTGGTCCTTCTTCTACACATGAGGTTTTTTCCTATGAGGAAAATGAAAAATCAAGGTATGCAATCTAGAGTGCTTTATCTAAGACTAAGTGGAATTTTTTTATTTCATTAGGCACTGCTTATGAAGTATGGGAAAAGTTGAAAGATATCTATGAAGGAAATGATAGATCCAAATTATAAAAGAAGCTAACAACAAAGCATAGATATGAGAAATTGAAAATGGAAGAAGGTGAAGATAGTGCAAGCTACTTTCAAAGGGTTGATATTGCAGCAAATGAAGTCAAAAATCAGGGTGGTACTTTGACAGATGAAGATGTAATAGAGTTTATCGTGATGACCCTACTAGAGAGTTATAGTGACAAGGTCTCAACTATTGAGGAAGTGTATGATCTAAAGAAATTCACTAAAGAACAACTAGTTGGAACCTTGACCACATTTGAAATGAGGAAATTTGGAAAAGAAAAGGAGAGAACATAAACAAACTTCAAAGCCACTAAGACAAAAGATGACCCAGATAGTGATGGTTTAGAGGAGTTGGAAGAAAACTTTACAAGGAAATTGAAGAAAGGTATCGGTAAGTACAAAGGTATGTTACCCTTTAAATGTTTAAGTTGTGGAAATATTGGTCACTATAATTCAAGATTTCTAAATATAGCCATACACAAAAAGAACAAAGATAATAAAGATAAAAAGGAAAAAAAGTTCAAGAAATTGTATTATGTTAGAGAAGATGCCAGAATTTTTGATGATGAATCTAATTTCGAGGATGATAAAAATGAATGCTTGTTTCTATCCTTGGTGAATAAATATTTGTTTACTAACCATGGAAGATGTGCAAGGGAATGTGGTTCAAAAACAAGAAGGATGATATGGGAGGTACTTTGTTTACTTCCTTTCATGCTAGACAAGATGAAGATTATTGGGCAATTGATAGTGGCTGTTCAAATCATATGACAAGAGACAAAAATTAAGCTCACTAAACTTGAAAAGTATGATGGAGGATTAGTCATTTTTGGAGATGATTCTGGTGGAAAGATTGTTGGAAAAGGAACAATTAGTTTTGATGGAAAACACATTATTGATGATATCTACTATGTTAAGGTCTTAAGGAATAATATTTTGAGTGTTGGAAAAATGTGTAGAAAAGGATTTAAGCTTGTGTTTTAGGATAATACCCGTGAGATCAGAAAAGGGTCTGGAGCTATGGTAGCTGCAAAAAGAAGAAGATATGGAAAAATTTATCAGCTTAAGAGTGTTGATGGTCAATGTTTTGTGTCTCAAGTTAATAAAATTTGGCTATGGAATCAGAGGATGGGACATGTAAAATATGGAAATATGATTAGGATCAGTTCAAGAGAAGTTGTTAGGGATCTACCTAAAATTATAAAGCCTGCCAATACTTTTTGAAAAAGTTGTCAATTGGGAAAAAAAATAAGATGCAGATTTAAAGGAAAAGAACAATCAACTACCGAAATTATGGAATTGATTCATATAGACCTCTATGGTCCCACAAGAAAAGGAAGTCTTAATGGTGACATGTATTTTATGCTTTTGATTGATGATTATTCTAGAATGACATGGGTTAATTTTCTTAGGGAGAAAGATCAAGCTCTAGATAGATTCAACATGTTCAAGGCAAGGGTAGATAATGAAGTAAACCTGAGAATCAAATGTTTAAGGTATGTCAGAGGTGGAGAATTCACCTCCAATGAGTTTAATGCATTTTGTGAAGATCATAGTATAAAGAGATATTTTTATGCTCCTAGAACTCATCAGTAGAATGGAGTTGTAGAGAGGAAGAACCAAAATATTCAAGAGGATGCAAGGACTATGGTGAAAGAGGAAAATGTACCTAATGTACACTATAGAGAAGTAATCCAAACTATTGTTTATATTCTTAATAGAGCTCAAATCAGAGGCAACAACACAAAGAATCCTTATGAGTTGTGGACTAGAAAGCTTCCTACTGTTAAGTACTTCAAGGTGTCTAGAAGCAACAGTTATATTAAAAGAGATGATGAGAACTTTGGAAAGTTTGATGAAATATGTGATGAAGGTATTTTCCTTGGATATTCTACAATAAAAGATCGAGGAAGATATTTGAAAGTGCAAATGTATAAGTTGATGAAGATATGCATATACCATTTGAAATAAGTGAAGCTGAACTAAATGAACCTATCCAAAGACAAGTAAAATAAGATAATGAGGAATAGAAATAATAGATTGAAGAAGAAGAAGCTCCAAAACCTGCTCTTAAGACTCCTAAGTATGTACAAAAAATTTATCCGAAAGAACAGATAATTGGAGACAAAGGCAAAGGTGTAACAACAACAAGCAAAGTGATAGAAGATGAGGTAAATTTATGTCTACTTTCTAAGATAGAACCTAAAAAAATATGTGAAGCATGAAAAGATGAGAATTGGGTTAGAGCAATGAAAGAAGAGTTGCAACAGATAGAGAAAAAACAAACATGGGAATTGGTACCTAGACCTATAAACAAGAATGTAATTGGTCTAAAATGGGTGTTCGAGAATAAGATGAATGAAGATGGTGAAGTAGTAAGAAACAAAGCAAATATTTTATGCAAAGGTTATTCATAGGTTGAAGGAATAGACTTTGAGGATAAATTTTCATCGGTGGAAAGAATGGAGGCCATCTAGATGTTCTTGGAATTTTCTGCTCACAAAGATTTCAAATTATACCAGATGGATGTTAAGTCTACATTCCTGAATGGAGAATTGGAAGAAGTCTACATGGAACAACCAGAAGGATTTCAGTTATCAGATCAACCATATAGGTATGTAAGTTGAAAAATGCACTATATGAACTTAAAAAGGCTCCCAGAGCATGGTATGCAAGGTTGGACAAATATTTGACACAACAAAGGTTCAACAAAGGCTCCACAAACAATAATCTATATTTCAAAGTTGAAGGAAACAAAATTTTGATAGTGGTTGTGTATGTTGATGATATTATCTTTGGAGGAAATGAGGGTATGTGCAAGAAATTTGTAAGGGATATACAAAAGGAGTTTGAGATATCTATGATTGGTGAGTATAACTTCTTTCTTGGAATTCAAGTGAATCAAACTAATAATGGAATATTCATTTCACAATCAAAGTACGTTAAAGAATTGATGAAGAAGTTTAGAATGGATGATTCCAAACCAGTTTGTACCCCTATGGTGACTAGATGCAAAATGAATAAGGATGATGATTCTCCTAAAGTTGATCAGAGCATGTACAGATCTATGATTGGTGGATTGTTATATCTTACTGCTACTAGATCGAATATCATGCATGTAGTATATTTGGTTGCTATATTTCAAGTAGAACCTAAAGAAACACATGTTACAACTATGAAGAGGATATTAAAATATCTAAAAGGCACTCTCGATTATGGCCTAGGGTATCTTAAGGATACTAATTTCACTTTGAATACTTACACTGATGCAGATTGGGTTTGTTGTGTGGATGACCGAAAGAGTACAAGTGATGGTGCATTCTTTCTTGCATGCAGGTTGGTTTCATGGCTAAGCAAGAAACATGATTTAGTTTCTTTATCCACTGTAGAGGTTGGGTATATTGTAGAAACATCTTGTTATACACAAGTACTTTGGATGAAGCAAACATTGAAGGATATAGGTGCGGTTTGTGATGAGCCTATCCCTATCTTCTATGATAATACAAGTGCAATAAATATTTCAAAAAATACGGTAATGCATTCAAGGAAAAATATATATATCTATTAGATATCGTTTCTTAAGGGAGAAGGTGTTGGAGAATGAAGACAGGCTTGAATATGTGCCTACAAAGGATCAAATTGTAGATATATTTACTAAGGTTCTTCCTAAGGAAACTTTTGAGTATCTTAGGGAGAAGTTGGGGGTTACTGCCCCTCCTTCTTTGAACTAGATGCACATAGAGGTGCATCAATCCAGTAGATCTATAGATTAATCATCTTCCTGGGCTGATGATTGGGGTCTACTCCTTAGGGGGAGTAGAGAGTATCATTGTTGATGTATGATGTATGTGTTGTCATGGGGGGAATCCTAAGGGGGATTGATTAGAAATTTATGGCTGAAGAATCATGTAAAAATTTTATTTGTCATTGATTTCAAATGGAGAGAGATAATTATGTGAAAAATCCTATATATATCTCAAAAAGCTGAAAGGAAGAAATAATATTGCAAGGAGAAGAGAGTGCAAAAATGTTGTGTAGGCTGTCTAATCTAAAAAAAATGAAGAATAAGAATTAGGAGAGTGTGTATGCTATCTTTGGTGGTTTTTTAGATCATGAGTTGTCATCAATGACAAAGGGGGAGATTGTTGCAAGTATGAATGAGTATAGTGGTGTTGTCCTTAATGTTGTCATTGATGTCAACACAATACATGTTGTTGCACTGAAAGGAATCAAGTGATTGCATGTGGTACACGTATGGTTGAGATAATATAGAGATGTTGTGAGTACATGGAGCTATCTTTATGGTGTTGTAGGTGTTCTTATATGATCATTTATCAAGTGATTTTGAGAAAATTAATAAATAGTGAAGACAAAGTTATGTGTGTGTTTTCTGAATATGCTTCGGTAATGTTCTCTCCATTTGTTTTGTATTTAACCTATGCTTGTGTGGATCTATAGTGTTGTTTATGGGAATCCCTGGGTGATATATCTTGAGTTATAGCTTTTGGGTTAATTAAGAGTGAAAGTTGTGTTCACTGGTTTATGAACTGGTCTGGTAGAGTTGTTTGTTTGTGGACTAAGAGAAATATTTCTGCTCTGCAGTTTTCTGCTGGTTTGTATAAGATCTTGTGGTTTTGGAAGAAGGTTAATAATGGTGTTATCCGTGTCCTAGAAAAAGTGTTCATGGTTTGGTGCTTCAAAAGACTAGTTCCGGAGCTATTATGTGTGTCTGCACAGTTTGGTTAGACTGATGGAAAGTGTTCTATATATGAAAGTTGTTGCAGTTGTTGTGAATGAATTTGACGATTTCTAAGAGGTTTTCCAGTGTATGGTGAAGCATGTTAAGTGGTACACACATTATCATCTTGTTGCGAATGCACATACTTCAATGCTCATTTGTGTTTTCATTAGGTTTGGCTGACCTGGTGTTTGACGTTACATGAATGATAAGTATCAATAAAGGAAATGCGTGATTGCTCCAAGATGTTGTTTTGGGTCTTGGTTAAGTATTTATTTGGTCCACTCTCATTCTTATACATTGCGGGAATGTTGAGTCACCGACCTATTTTGAATTTGTAAAATGAAGAATGTGTAGCCGACCTTGGAGAAAGTTTCTAAGATCGAAGATAGTATAAATAAAAGTCAAGATGTTGTGAATTTCAAGAAAAAAGTGTGAGAAGCGAAGAAGGTGTGAAAGAGTGTGCAAAAGTGAATTAAGGCAATTTTTTTAAATATTTTTGACTCCTAAAAGCAGTGAATTGATGGTGTCTACAATTCTTTGATTAAGGCTACAAATGTGTGGAAGTTTTTATGGTGGAGTTTTTGCTATCTTTCTTTATTTGTAGGTAGTGAGCCTCCCTTATAGACAATGAGTCCTATCTATAGGAAGTGAGCCTTGTATCTATATAGTGAGTTGTACCTTGGGAAATGAGCCCTTTGGCAGTGAGTGTTTGTATCTAGTTTTTGCAATTACTATTATATTCTGAGTTAATCCTCACCGTGGTTTTTTCCCTTATAGGGTTTTCCATGTAAATATAGTGTTTCTTGTGTTGATATTTCTTTCTGTTATTTACACTTCATGCTCATACTTAATAACATATTAAAGTGTATGTGGAGTTAATGATTGTTTTAGATTTGTGAATGTGATTGGTGACAACTGATTCACCCCCCCTCTCGATTGTCTTGTGCATTTCAACACTCCTAACCTATGATAGGTCAAATTATGATCATAAATGTAAACATATGGTAATACAAGTGCTCATAATATGTCTTTCATTGGTTGCATGAATGTTATGTGCCCCCATTCCCATATGTGAAGGAGTTTCACTCCACATCCTATGATAAATCTATGTCTATAAGAAACCTAGTGAAGCTGATGATATATAGTAGCTAGTATAGAAAACCCCATGCATACATGACACCATCCTCAATCATCTACTCAATCATTATCCCATACCCAATGGGAAATACATGAATCCTATTAGGGACTAACACACTAATAATCACTACTACCACCAACACAGGTAGTGCATTGAAATGTTCATATATGTAACTCAAATTGATCTGATAGTCCTCTATCCCAAGGTTGTCTATCATGAACACTCAGTTGAGCTCCAACTCCCCACCATATATATCTAAAACCACCCACTCCCCATGGATCAATATTTTTAGAATCCTTCACATGTCCTCTAGGGTGATCATCACCTCTCTTATCTATAATAAGAAGGAACTTCACTCACTATACCAACTCTTGACTAATGCCATCATCATCACCTTATGTGTTTGGATCTCCTACATATAGGTAATATAAAATAACCCCATGAACCCTAAGAAGGCTCAATCATCTCCACCAATATGATACCTCAGTCTCATAGCATTGAAATGAAGAAAATTGGTGTTCCACCTTTTGGGAGGTGGAACATAAACTAGGGTTTAGGGACCCAAACCAATTTTCTTCAAGTTTCATTCAAGGAAACCATAGAGATCTCAATCCAAGGATGAAATGAGGGAAATAGATCTGATAAAGAGTGTCCTAGGGTATGATTAAAGACTAAAGATGGGTTCACCACCAAGAAAGGCTTGGAAAGACAAGAAATTAATGCAACATGCACAACTTGACTAGATGACCTATGAAATAAAACTAAAAATCAAGATAACAAACTAAGAATTAATAGAGGTGCACTTGGAAGAAAGATGAGGTCAAGCCAAGCTCCAAAACCCTAAAATTCTATTGTTTTAAGCTCATTGCAACTCATATCATATGCTAGTCTATGTGATTTAGTCCTAGACTAGGGTTTCTGTGCTAAAACTAGAATTTGTTAGTAACAAATTACAATCTCTTAAAATTTAGAAAATGGCAATACTAGGACTCATAGACCACAAGTGGCGATTTAGTCCCAGTATTAGGGTTTGGCTAAAATTCTGGTATTCTCTGGTGATCTCCTGTAGCTTCCTTCCTATCAAATCTCTAAGTCAAAAACCCTAATTTAAATTTTGTAGGCTACTTTCTGTGATCTTGCAAGTAAGGAGACAACTTTGACAACTTTCTTCAATCTTGCAACTTAGTCTTCAAAGATACCTCAAGCTCCAAAACACCTAGATCTACAATCACACATTCAAAGAGGGGGAAAATTGTTGATTGTTAGGAAATAAGGGTTTTGCTTGGTCAAATATCGTATAGGTAATTAAACCTTATGATGAAATTATGAAATATGAACATGAAACATGAACAATGATACCTTGAATGAAATCTTGAAATGTAGGTTTTCCATCTAACATGAAGTGGCCATGAAGAATGTAGATCTTGATCTTGAAACTTGATGTGGAACAATGCTTAATCTTGGATCTTGAATGCTACATCACAACACTAGCTCAACAACATGCTTGATGCTTTATGCCCTTGACATAATAATGGATCTTGAATTTTTGCAAAAAATGATGAAGAAATCTCCCCTTGAATGTCGTATAAATTCTCTTGAATACTCTATGATGCTCTTGTGAAGTCTTGGGATGCTTGAATATTGATTGCTTAGGTTGATATGATGATTTCTTAGGTGAAATAATGATTTGAAATCTTGTTTATATATAGGAATTTCATCTAACTTACCATTTATTAGATCCCAAATGCCGACATTCATGAAATTTGGTTTCAAAACCCTAATTTCCCACTTAAAACCCTAAAAAGGGGCCAAATGGGACTCATACGCCACTTGTGTCATATGGGTCCCATTTAGGTGGGACTCATACACTTAAGATGGTGTATGGGTCTCACCAGGCCTTTTTGGGTAGAGGAAATGTCAAAGAGTTAAGATATTAAGTGTATTTGTTGATTATGTCAGGATCTCAGTTGAAATAAGCCTCAAGATGCATAATAAATGGTATTAAGGGCCTATTAATGATGATATGAAGGTCATAAATGCAAGAGGGCCCAAAAATTAATGTGAAGGTGTAAATAAATACACTTTAGAACACCAAATTAAGGCAAAATTAGGTCAATTTAACTTAAAAGGGCCCTAAACCTAATGTGAATGTGTAAAACACATTAAAACACTAGATCAAGGTAACATTAGGTTTTTTTTAATGTTAATCATTCCCAAATCAAGTGTGAAAATGTAAAGGATGAAATTTTTCTATACTACAAGCATATGGATGCCTCTCATGAGACATCAGAGGCTCCTGCCCACCATGCATCCATCAAATCCTTCTTAGTTAACCCATTTCCCCTAAATCCTCAAACCATACCATTTGTGCCATTTTTGATGCAGGAGCATCCAAAGCAAATTGACTGTCGACATCAACCAAAAAAAATGATTTAATTTTTGTTTTTTGGCTTTTGTTTTATTTCTTTGTAGGAAATTCAATTTGATTTGATGGTCAAATTTGGGGAAAAGTTGAATGATATTTTGATGGATAATGTCATATATTGATTTTCCTTTAAATTTTGGTTTCATTAGATGAACTTACCTAGAAATTGACATTGATATTAGATCATCATTTTATTATTCATCTTGTTGAGTGAGCCTTGTTGGAAATAATGAAATCTAACTTATTAATTAAAGGGAAATAAGTCGATATATTTTGAAGTTTTAAATTTTTTTAGGGAGAATAAAATTTAAATGACTCCCTGAATGTGGAAGGTCATGAATCACGACTATCATTGGAAGATGAATGGATTTCTTTAGAGATACAAACTATGATAAAAATTTGAAAGAAAGTGATACCATATGGGAGAAGGGAGCCCATGACATTAAGCAGAGCATAGAAGATAATTACTAAACAACTCACAACATACTAGAACATGGGCTAAGTTGGGTAAAAAGAGTGAAACCAATATAGTTTGTGAAAACTAGTTCTTAAAGGAGGAGACATCTTAGGGCATGGAACATGTAAGGGGAGCCTACGCCCATTCAAGAAAAGAGGAACATTTATTTGTTTTTGATGAATAGGTAGATATCTATATTAATTTAAAGACAAGAATACATATTCATAAAAAAAGGGTGGGTTGTAAGAAGGCACACCTCGAGAGTCACATGGGAAACACCCAAAAAAAAAAGTATCAGATGATGTGGGCCAATTCCAAAAGTATAAAAGCATAAATAATTAAAACAAATAGGCCATTAAGCAGTCAAAGTAGTGCCAACAGAGCCCGGGGGGTCTCTGTCATCCATGTTTTTCCCCCATACATCAGTGGGGTTTGGAGTGACGTCAGGAGGAGCACCCCAACCAGCATCATCTTTATCTTTATCCTTATCTTTTTCCTCGCACCGAGGCGAGATTGCAAGCACCAGCCATGGAATTTTTTTACCATTGGTAGGCCATCCAGAACCAGAAGTAGGTGGAGTATCAAAAGGCCACTCAAAACCACCACTGTCGCTCCTAGTCGCATCAAACAGAAGGCCACCCTTGAGAAATTTGTGGTGGAGGAGAATGAGCATGCCGAGGAGGGTGAGAGTCCCATCGGGCAGGGGGTTGGGATTGGGGTCGAGTGGAGCCACTCCGCTGCCAACCTCGAGAGGGCGACCGACCATGGGAGGAAGAGGGTGAGCCAGGGACCTGAGCCATAGCACATAGGGCATTGCCCTAGTGGTCCAGGAGGACCTATAGGTGAGCCACCTCTAGTGCAACTTTATTGGCTTGCAATTGAATTTGTAAAAGAACATTAGAACAAATAACAACTTTAGCATAGAGAAAAATATTAATATCTAATTGAGAATGAGCAAAGATGCAAGAATTTTTGTCTTTCCAGATGTTGAAGAGGATTTACTCCCTGAAAGTGTGCCAAAGCTAGGTGAATTTAACAGGGATCCCTAGTGGATCTCCAAGAAGAACCATATGCCAAGAAAAGGGTTCTAAATCATGTATCCAGGTCCAAAGTTGCTGAGCTCTAGGACAAAACCAAAAAAGATGCTTGAAACTTTCTGGCTGCCCAAAAAAAGGGCGACGAGGGTCCTGGACCGCCAAGTGAATAAGTCAAGATCTCATAGGCAAGCCTTGGAAAATAATACACCAAGAAAAGGTGGGCCAACTTGGGTTTAACACTTGCATACCAAATGCCATCAAATCTCCTCCACCAGACATAGGTGGAGGAATGGAGCAACCACCTTTGGTTTAAATTGTTGATCATAGGAAAATGGGGTGAAAACCACCTATAACCAAGCCGTGGCTTATAGCTCTTAAGAGGAGTGTCTAGGAACCATTTCCAATCCTTCCACCAATGTTTTTGCCCATGAATGCCGAATTTATGGAGTATCTCATCTGGAATGACATTCACCAGCCCGCAAAAGGTGGTGCGGTCTTAGTTCTGAAGTCTGTATCGGGCTTTAAAAGCATCCCATTGCATGATACACATAGTGGGCTGGTGAAAGAGCTATTGCAGGGTCTCAATTCCTTTTTTGTGAAATCTGAGGGCTTTGAGCCAAGGTGATTTACCTAGAGGCTGGCCATTTTGAACAAGAAGGGGAGACCACCAGAGGTTCTGTTGATTGAGAAAAATCCCATCACGAAATCTAGAATCAACCCATCGAAGCTAAGGCTTGACAGCCTCCCAGGCCCACCAAATGCTCTTGGCCGCAAAATTTTTAACAATTTGAATAGGCTCTCTCATAACCAGGTGGGTTTCAAATCCTATTCCTTTCCAGGTGGGTCTGTGAGTAGGAAATCCAGACTGAATGCAATGCCTGAGGAGAATCTTCCAGGCTTCATCTCCGGTGAGGGCTTGGATAATCCATTTGACACAAAGAGAAGTCCCTTGTCATTGAGTGGAGAGAAATCCAAGCCCTCTAGATTCCCTAGGGAGGCAAAAAAACTCCCAAGCAACACGATGGAAACCCTTGTGGGTTTCAGAGGAAGCCCATAAGAAATCTCGCAACAAATTTTTGAGCCTGCTGTAAGCGGCTTTGGAGGGAGCCCAATAGGAGGAACAATAAACATGAGTGTCTACCAAGATTTTAGAACACACTTGGAACTTACCAGCTAAAGAAAGAGGCTTGGTAATCCAGTAAGCAATCTTCTGCTTGACTCTGGAGAGCACGGCCTGCCAAAGCTCTCTAGGGGAAGCTTGGAAGGCAAAGGGAATGCCCACAAAGAAAAAAATCTCTCCCTTCCCAATCCACTTCCAATTATAGGTTTGAAACCACATAGGGGTGGGTGAAATAGATTAACTATAGCATAAGGTCTTGTGCCATTGGATGGTCAAGCCAGAGGCAAGACAAAAAGTGTTAAGATGATCAAGGGAAACAATGATAGATTCCTCTTCCTCCAAGAGAGTGAGAAAGGAGTCATCCACAAAGTGGCCATTAACAAGATGTGCTTGCGAGTTCAGGAGAAGAATCCCTTTGAAATGCTACTGAGATACAACATGGGCTAACAAATAACCAAATCCTTCAGCTGCAAGCACATACAAAGAAGGGGCGAGAGGACACCCTTGACGAATTGAACAGAAAAGACCAAAGGGAGGAGACTGGTGGCCATTAATGGTAATGCAAGCCGAAGCATAAAAAAAAAGAATTCAAAAAGATTGAATGAAGACGGGTCCAAACCCCAAGGCTTGCAACATCACAAGAATGAAAGGCCATTTGATGTGATCATAAGCTTTAGAAAAATCAATTTTAATGAACACAAATTTCTAGTTGGAGCGTCGGGCCAACTCCATACCTTCCCAAACAACAATGATATTATCTAGAATAAACCTGGATTTGATGAAACTAGTCTACTTAGGGCACACAACTTGAGGCAAGAGATGGAAGATTTTCAAAGCCAAAGCTTTGGCAATGATCTTGTAGGAGACATTGAGAAGCGTGATGGGCTTCTAGTTGCAAATGTCCTCCGGATCCCCACGATTAGGTATGAATTTAATATTGCCTTTGTTTATTAAGTTTCCTAGAGAATTGGTTTGAAAAGCTTCAAGATAAACATGATGCAAATCGCTCCCAACACAATCCCAAAGAGCTTTGTAAAATTCACAAGGGAAGCTGTCAATCCCAGGAGCCTTTTCATCAACCATAGAAGAAATGGATTCCTTGAGATGATCACAAAAAATGATCTGGGCTAAAGAAAGCCTATGTGGCACAACAACAAGGTAGTCCTAAAGGGCTTGCTGTCACATAGGCATGGAATCCTGTGTAGTAAACATCTGTTCATAATGGCACACAAAGGCCTGGAGAATGTTGGGAAGCTCTAAGAGCACCCGAGTGCCATCCTTAATTTTTTTGATGCCTAGGGATGAGTTCTTGGCACAAAGTGCCAAAAAAAATTCTTTGGAGGCACAATCACTGATCTTAAGCCAATGAAGCCGAGATTTGATTTGCGCTCCTCTAGCAACATAATTATCAGCCACTTTCTTCTTGTGCCTTAATTCTGCCACCTTAACTTGATGTGATGGGGAAAAGGGACTGGCCTCCAAAGCCTCCATATCCGTATGCAAGTCAACAGTGGTAGCCTCATAAGATCACTGGTAAAAGATAGCTAGTTGGTGCCCATAAATGTGCAAGAAACGAGCAGTACAAATGATGACATTATTCCACCAAGTAATCTAGACTATTTGGCCAGCTGGTCTACACTCCAAATTCCACACTTGAAAAATGTAGGCTAGAGTGGGCTTGTGACAAAGAAGAGATGTGTTTAGAAAGAATTGAGTCTTACATGTGCAAGGCTAGCAAGAATTCCATTCAATTCAAAAATGAATTGGGAAGTGGTCAGATAGAGTCACATCCATTAATGGCTTCACAAGCAAGGTATAGCTAACAAAAGAAAAGAAAGATTCAGCTAAGATCATGGCACGATCAAGAAATTTAAAGACTTTTTTAGAATTGGCTCTGTAATTACACCAAGTGTGCTAGAGGGAATGAGAATGGTGGCAACCAGTATTGGGATCAAAAAGTCCCAATTTATTATGCATGTAAAACCATGCCTCTCTTTCACCAACAACCCAATGGAAGGGAAAAGTGCCATCCTTGTCGTACGCCATCTCAACCATATTGAAATCCCCGTAGAGCAACTAGGTGGTGATTGGTAGAAAATCAACAAGCCAATGCCAAAGCAAAGAGCACTCCACAACATCATTGGAGGCATAAACATTGACAACCCCGAAGGAATGGTTATCAATGTTGAGAAGAACCTAGATGACCCGTTGCGAAGGACCAGTCCCATGATCCACAATGCAAGAATGCAATCAGGGGGACAAAAGAGTGGCAGCTCCACCATGCTCGACTTCATGCAAAGTAGAAAACAAAGTACTGGCTGGCGAAATAGAATGACTAGCCGAGGCAAGTAAAAATCCTAAAATTTTAACTTCTTGGAGACAAAGTACTTCAATTCCTGAGTATTTATGTAGAGTATCCCTAACATAATACTTTCTAGAGAGGTCAGTTAGACCTCAAACATTCCATGAAAGAAAACTCATGGATGAAATTCCTTCATGTTTTTGGAACCCAGTTCCTCCTCAATTAGGGAAGAGAAACTATTCTTCAAAAAATCTCGTGGAACTGAGCCAATCTGAATAGGGGGTGAAGGCCTCCGCTTTTCTAGCACATATTCTCCTTCTTCTGGAGGTGGAGAGCCAAAGCTTTGGCAATGATCTTGTAGGAGATATTGAGAAGTGTTATGGGCCTCCAATTGTAAATGTCCTATGGATCCCCAAGCTTAGGTTCTGAATTTAATATTTCCTTTGTTTATTAAGTTGCCTAGATAATTGGTTTGAAAAGCTTCAAAATAGACATGATGCAAATCACTCCCAACATAATCCCAAAGATCTTTGTAAAGTTTGCAAGGGAAGGTGTTAATCCTAGGAGCCTTGTCATCGGCCATAGAAGAAACGACTTCCTTGAGATCCTCAATTGTTAACAATTGATCACAAAAAATGATCTGGGCTGAAGAAAGCCTATATGGCACAACAAGGAGGCAGTCCTAAAGGGCTTCCTTTGAAAACTGCATGAATGAGTAAGTCATGACCTAGAGGATGATTGCATTTCTTATTTCATAGATGGAGGGTGCACAATACTAGTATGGAGACAACAGAAGAAATGAATGGAGAGTTTGCATATCAAACTCCGGGTAAGAAAGGAGTTAAGGAAGTCAACATGGGAAAAAAATCCAAAAGAACACATAGTATAAAGGGTGTTGAATACATACTAGAAAAGATAGGGAGGTCGTTCAAGCTGAAGTTGTTTGCAAAAAAACCAAAAAAATAAAAATAGGGGCAACACAAAATATGGGAGAGGAGATTTAAAATGAGAGGAAGTGAATAAAATATGTAACTTTAAAGGAGTCTATCTATAAAGAAGTGGAATGATGGTGAATGAAAATGTATGATGAAAAAAAATGTAGATTTTATGGGAAAGGGGCTGCTAGATTGAGGAAGGTCGAACTGGTAGGTGAAGGATTTGATAGAATAGAAAATAACTAGAGTTGTTTGAAAATTGTAAATGTATGTTTTTTATGAAATCTAAAGGAGTAACTATCTTTGATTCATTTTCAAATTCCAATGTAATGTTGTACAATCAATGAAATTTACAAATGTAATTATCGATTTAATGTCTATTATCTACAAAGTCTTTTGTAGTTTGTGTTTTCGGAGTGTGTTTATCTCTTCATCAATTTTCGGCAACAAATCTACCTTTTTGACAAAAATTCCAATTGGAGCATATCCTACACCTAATCCCATCCCATTTTCCATCAATGTAACTTTTGTACCACTTTAGGCACAAATACACCATTTCAACTACATTTGCACAACTATGTAGATTTATGCCATTTTAGAAACTAATGTGCACTTTCTTACATTTGCGCTCCTTCCATCAATAATTATGCCAACCTACATTTGCACAATCCTAACACACTAGTGATATTGAGTGATCAATGTGCTAAACCCTTAGAATTTGCACCACAAAAAAACAAATGTGTCACACAATACAACAATTGTGTCATTCAATAGCATACAATTGTGCTAAAATAACATAATTTTGTCATAATCAACCCCAATTGTTCCCAACTAGGGTTTGGTGCATTTTCTAAAAACCTTATTTTCCCTAATAAATGCATCAAATCACACAAATGACAAGCTAGTTAGAAAACCCTACCTTGAATGGCATGCCATCCTTTCGTTTGAATACCCACACCCACTCCACACAATGATAACCCTCTAGAATCCTCACAATTCTCTCCATAAATTCACTCTCGAGAAGATAGAGCTCATTAATTTTCACAAATCAAGGAGTGTGAATGAGGAGGAAAACCAATTATTTGTTGGATCTTCTTGCACATGTGCATAATGAACATGTGGTTGTATTTTCTCCTGAATGCATGGTATTCTTCATCTTCCTATGACACCAGATGTTAATGTTCTGGTGCTCCAAGCTGCTCCTATGGTGAATTTACCAGACCATGTTAGCTCTTCAATCCCTCTACGCCAACCTCATGTTCATAACCTCAAAATTTCCATGGTGATGCAATATTTAGTGGTTGATTATCAAGAACATCCACAAGAGAATAAAATTCAGCCCAAGGAAATGGTAGAATAGGAACTTTATAATATGAAGCACATATTTTGTAAAGGGTTAATATAGTGAAATTTTGCATATATATTTCATGGATGTATAGGGTATTTAGTTTAGGGCAGTCCATTATTATCAATCAAATATAATATAGGGCTACATGGGGGATATGAAAATTTTGTCAGAGGTAAGCAATCATGATATCAGATTTGGTTAGCAAGAACCAATGTTACTCTTATTTTGTAGAACTCTTACTATTATATATTAATATATATACGTTTAATTCCTTCCACTTAAAAAAAATGAGGAGAAAATCCCACCCCACCCACTTTTTGTATACCCAGGCTACCAAACCCTATTTTTCCTATTTTTCTATTCCCTCAAACCCTCTAACTTATTTCTATCCCATTCACTAGACCCCCATTGCATAACTTCATTTCATTTTACTAATTTAATCATTTCTCTACATCCTCCATTAAATTAATTCATTTTCACAAGTCTTCCTTAAAAATAACATTTTGAATAATTTTTTTCTGAATTCCCAAGGGGGTATCCCACCTCCATTTTCATTCGTCGGGACAGATTGGGGCATGTCACAAATTTTTATATTTTCTTTGAACCAACATTATAAAAATGCATTGTCTCAAAGAGGGTAAAAATGTAGACACTTAAAATTGACTAATGTTTTCTACCATCACATCACACTAATCATTCTTCCAATATTAATTAAATAATTTTATTATTTAATTAATCTAATGCCATCTTCTGTAGTTAAATATTTAATTATTTTTAAATTTTCTACTATTAATCAAATAATTTTGGATTATTTAATTAATCCACATTCTTATTTATTCTTCTTATTCAACTAACTCACTAATTATTCTTTTCCTCTTTAATTAATTAAATAAATTATTATTATTTAATTAATTTCTCATTGATTATTCTTTGGACAAATTAAATAATTATTCTCCCATTAATTAATTATCTATTTATCTATTTGCACATGTAATTAATAATTAATTAATTTAATTATTAATTACCCATGCATTTCCACCTCATCAGCTAATTGATACTTATTCTTAGTCCACTCCTCAATTAAATCCACTTCACTCCCACTCACTTTGAGTTCACTGATCAATAAAATTAGTTCATTGAGAAAACAATTATTTCTAATAACCATCAATCGAGTAGTTATCAATCCAATCAATCCTCTTAACTAATCCATATGGTCAGTTAACTACAATCAAGAGATCATTTAACTCCCCCTCAATTTCTCTCATCAATTCTAAGCCATTGATCTTTTCAATCTCTCCTTAGATCTTGACCATTGATCAATGTCACCAAACATCTATAAATCCAACCTTCCTATCATCTATTCCTCCTCCTAGATCATTGCGAATAAACTATATTCATATTATTAGTGATTCATGTTATTGTGCTATTAAAATATAACAACACATATTATAACACCATCCTCTAAGGTGAAGAGAGGAGAACAATTGAAGAAAAGTGAAGGATTCATACATGTTTATGGTTCCCATTTTATGTGATTCTTTTATGCTTCATTGATATGATCTTTTGTTGAATTTGATTGTGGATTTCAATTGTTTTTTGCTTGTTATTGGTTTTCCTAATCATTTTCTAGGTCATACAGTTACAATTAAATTTATAATAATGTATAGCTTTAAATTTAATTTGTTTTAAATTTTTTATTTTCATATAAAATTTTAATTTACATTTTTATTAATTTAAAAAATGAAAATACCTAAACAATAATAATTTTTATCTTTGTTGATATAACTATGTGTTGAGGTTAGAATCAAATAATGTGAGAGCTTATGAATGTATTAGCTTTCAATTTAAATAACAAAATGTTAAGTTTTTAATTAAGGTTGAAAGAAGAATTCATCCACATGAATAAGATTTAATAGTTTGGAATGACATTTCATTTATTCATTTATGTAACATCATTTGAATAAGTTTAAGTTTAATGTTAAGTGGTTAAATAAATTATTCATCATTCCATGTATGATTTTAACATATTACCATAAAACTTAGTAAAGGAATACATGTAGACAATGATTAATAAGAATACTTAGATTTTCAAAATATACAATTTCTTGTAAACAAGCAAAAGAAATAGGGGCATGAAACATATTCTATTAGGGTAGAATGTTATGGGTGACACTTCAAATTAATACTTGATAAATAGATGAAGACAATTTACATCCTTAAATCATGAATTATGAGACAAAAGCCCACATTAAGAAACTAAGAAATAATTTTTAAAAATTGAAAAGAAAATATGAATCAATGTGAAATTCAATAACAAAATAGAATAATAATAAAAAAATTTGAATAATTTAGATAAAAAATAAAATGATGAATATGTACCAAAAAAAATTGAACTAATAAAAATTGAAGGGTCCAAAGTCTAAAAATTATGTTCTTGCATTCAAATTTCAAACTTCATTTGGTGGAGACATTACATTGTTTTTTAACCTCCCCTAAACATGTCATTCTTTGTTTTCTTCATTTGCTACTACATTTATTCTTTCTTTTCTTACTTTCTCTAAATTTTCTAACACATTTGAAAGGAATTATGACAGTCCTTTTGCCCGCAGTATTTGTTTTCATTAGTGCAATTCAAAAATATTAACTTGATATGATTAATAAAGAACAAAGCATAGAGAAAACAAGTTTTAAGTATTAATTTTGAAGGTTTGTAATTAATTATTTAGGGTTTGTAATTAAGTGTTAATATGGTTGTTACGTAGTTAATTGTATATGTTTGAAGAAACGTATTTAATAAATAGCTATTACACAATTAACTATATATGTTTGGTTTATTTAGCTTTGATCATAATTTTCTTATGATTGTGTGCTGATTTAGAAGTATATCATTCAATATACCTGGCCTAAATTTTTGTTTAGTTGTAAAGGACTTGTATGAAGTGCAAAACAGGTCAAGGTTTTTTTTGTAAACTGTGTTGTGTTACATTTCACTTAGTTTCACAATTTGCTAGAGGGATTTAAAAACTTTGAAAACTTTGAAAGCAGTTTTTTTTTTTTTTCACATTTAATTTTTATTTTGAGCTAGTCACATTTTTGTGCAAGAAGTTGTTTTTTTAAGGATGTTTATTGAAGAGATTTTATTTTGAAAATACCAATCAATTACTTGTAGGTGTTCATATGGGTCAAAGAACAAAATTTGAAACTATTGACTCATGGTTTTATAGGATAATTTGTAGAAAAATTTGATTATTGATTTTTTTTTGTATTCTTTGTCTTTTTATGTGTTTTTTCATATTAAAAATTGATATTAAAATTTTCTTTCTAATTTGGATTAATTAAGTTATCAATGTATTTTAATCTTAAATTGATACTTGCATATGCTCCCCTCTTGTGATTTCAAATGATCTCGAAGATAAAAATTAAGTATTTTTTCTCAAATTTCCTTATAGGTGGTCTACCTTGTATTTCATCATTTAGGGGATAACCTCGACTCTAGCATTCTGACAAAGTATAAATAGTAAGGGATGAATCAAAAAATTCCTCTTGGAAATTAATAAATTTTATTTAGGCTAAGTCCTCAAGAACTTTATACCTTGGAGAAATGAAGAATGGGTTAGCCTCTCCCAATTTTTTCATATATTTGATTTTCATTTTCATGGATTAATCCTCATGTGCCCTTGTGGTTTATTGATGACAACCTTATAATCCCTATATATCTTAGATTAGGACCATCAATCATCTTTCTTTGTGGTGCATCCAATACCAATTAGGTCTAAGAAGCTGCTCACACCAATACTTTGAAGTGTGGAGATAAAGCTAACATTGGGTAAGGATTCATCCTCCAAGATAAGGGGTGCATAGGTGATACATGATCTTGCATTATCTAGCTCTATATCACTTGATAGACAATATATTTGTGGTCTTGCAACCAATTGAATAATTTCAAGATTGTTTATGTGAATTATATGTCTATTAATGTTAGATCAACCTCCTCAATTTAAGCCAAAAAGGAGAAACTTATCCTTTTGAGCCTATGGATATTTATTTTTTTCTTTTACTCTACAAGTCATAACTTAGTTTACAAAAAATCTTTAAAAACCAAAATAATTATTTCCCTTTGATTGTTTTCCTATGTTTTCATCTCTTGTTAAGGTTATGAAATCAACACTTATCCACCAACTCAACTGACCACAACAAATACCCTTTGCAAACATTAAGAAATACCCATCATTTTTGTCCAAATCCAAAACTCCAACTAAATTCTTTCATTTTGAATCCTAGCATCTAAAACCAAACATTGAATTCCAACATTATCATCTAGATCTCATCCAATCCAATCCAAATTTATTCACAAGAAACCCAAAACATAAATCTAACTTCAAGTCACATCATCAACCAATCAATCTAGATTAAATCCTCATTGAAATAAATACTCTATCCTCAAACATCCTCAATTATTCTTGCTAGTATGATTTTTGGATTCGATTGTGTAAAAAAATTTGCATCAACATTTCGGATCACACTCCATGATCCATCATTAGGATAGATGAGAGCCCAAGGAGAAAAAAAGGTAAGTTGCAGACCAAGAACTAACTAAAAAGTTGAAGGAAAGAGATGAGGGGGAGAGAGTGGCACACAAAACAAGGTCCAACAAAGCTATCCATTAGACCAATAGATTAATTTAAATAAAAATCTCACAAGGAATTTTTTGAAGAAAACACAAGGAAAAGAAAATAAAAAAGTGAAAAAATAGGAGACAAACAAAAATAAATTAATAGGTCCCTTATAAGCGAGAGACCAAAGAAAAATTAAAAAGATAATAAGAATGAAATAATTGAACTTATTTAATTATAAAGAATTAAATTCGTTCAAAAATGATAGAAAAGAAAGCTAAAAAAGAAAATTTTACAACTAGTTTAATAATCAAAGGAAAATACAATAAGAGAAGCAACTAAGGAAGAAAAAGACAATTTAAAAATATGAAAAAGATGAATAAAGATATCAAAAATTAGTTCAAAATAATATATGTATAAGTTAAATTTATGCATATATTATTTTGAACTGATTAAGATAAAAATAAGACTGCATGCAATAATAGATATAATATAAAATAAAGACTGAATTACTATATATATAATAGTTGAATATATATATATATCTTACAATCAATTGAATTACTATATATATAATAGATGAAAATAATATATATTATTTTGAACTGATTAAGACAACATATGATACTATATATATAGTCTTCTTTATACATGAATTAAGATGAACTAATAAAAATTGTTTGATAATTGAGACTAAAGCAATATAAACATTAAAAACCTTAATTGATACAAAAAAATAAATTCTAAATGGATATTCTTAAATTAATATATGTTTAAAAGATGTAAAAATAATAAAAAATAATAAATTGATAAAAAATAAGATAAGAATAGAAATAGTTATATAGAAAAATAAGCAAGCAAGGAAATATAGGACACAAGGACAACAAAAGGGTTGAAAGGGGGGGTGCGGGCGATGGGGAGGAAAAGGGGGAAAGGCAAAGAAAAGGAATTAACAAGAAGTGGGAAACTGGTGAGTTCTTAGGCTAGTTAACAAGGGGTGCCAAGAAAGACTCAACTATCATCCCTCATCATGATTGAGATTTGAGGGGTGATTGTTGGTTTCGATGGCTTCCTTGAGTTTTTTCTTGAAGAAGTTTGCTTCTTTGAATAGGATTTTTTTGTTTTCCAAATAAATATGGTGCTTTGTAGAAGAGGAGTGGTCGGCTAGGGTGGATTTGACAACACGCTCATGTCTAATGTCAACACTATGCTCTTTGATCATGGTGCTAAAAGACCAACTTGTTTCCCCTATGTAAGGAGTGCCACATGAGAAAACAATCTTATAGACTCTCAAATCAAGGAAGATGTCCTTGGAGTCTTTAAGGGGAGGGATCTAGCATCTTAAAGTTGCAATAGGCTTGAAAGCACAACGAATGCCTTTTTTAAGCAAGATCTTTGAGATTTTTTAGGATAAGCCTTTGATGTAAGGAAGGGAGGCACCTAAGAGGTTAGAGGGACAACTAGGTTTGGGGAAGGAAAGGAAACTCAGCTTGGCTTGGTTAAAGGCTTGAGCTATTTTCTTTCTTGAGTACCCATTTGATTTGAAAACTTGGCTTAGATGGGTCAACTCAAGCTTTAGTTTTTCTTCATCATAGATTCTATAGGCTCTTAACACAAGAGTTTTAAGGACCCCACTTTTTTGGCTGGGGTGGTGGTGAGAAGATGAATTGAGGTAGAGATCGGTGTGGGTAGCCTTGTGGAACACACGTCTACCAAGGGACCCATTTGGCTTTTTGAGAAGCAAGATGTTGAGGAAGGGGAGCTGGTTGTGAGATTAAATCTACTTGGTGAAGGAAATGGAAGGAGCTATGCTATTTAGGTGGGCATGGAATTCTTCCAACTTTTCTAAGACATGAGGTGAACAAACTTTGGTATCATCAACATATTGCTTCCACCACCTAGGCCTGAGTGGGAAGGAGTGGAGAGTCATTTCTTCAAAGTGTTCCATGTAAATATTAGCAATGACAGGAGAAAGGGGAGATCCCATGGCCACACCATCAACTTTCTCATAGATAATACCTTGGAAGGAGAAAAATGTGGACCTTAGGCATAATTCAACCAAAGTGGTGACCTCCTCATTAGATTTAAACATAACAATTTCAATGGAGTCAAGGATAAGGACTTTGGTGAAAAGAGAGATGACATAAAAACTCACCAGGATGTCACTACTCTCTAATATTTTATCCTTAACAAAATGGATGAATTGGGAAGAATTCTTTATGAAAGAGTCTAAATTTCCTATGTGGGGGGCTAAAATTTTGGAAAGGAAGGAAGCAAGATTATAAGTTGGGGACCCCGTGGTGTCAACAATAGGTCTCAAAGGGATTTTGGCTTTGTGAATTTTAGGCACCCCATACATGTGTGGGGTTACTTGTTAGGAATGAGACAATTTTTGGTAGTCTAATCGAAAGAGGAGCAAGCCACAAATGACTTAATTATTTTGCAAATTTTGGAGCAAGGGTTAAGAGAAAGGGTTTTGTAGCTATTGGTATCAAAGAGGAGAACAAGCATTTTTACATGACATTGCCTTTATCTGCTTTGGAAAGGATAGGATCCTTGTTGTGTAATAATTAATTGAAGGCATGCAATTCGACTTTAGGGATGTTGCATCTAGGAGGTTTGGTCTGCCTTAATGCTATGAAAAAATCTTGTCTAACTTCCTTGACGATATCCATCAGAAGAGAACAAATGTCATTCTCAAATTCTATGAGGAAGTCCGCATGGGGGATAACATGCAGAGACATTGCAAATCAAATAGCTATTTTTAGGACTTTGATGGTAAGGGGATCTTAAAATCCAATACCTCAATTATTTTATGCTCAAGAGCTTTGTCTACCATAAGTATCAAGCCAATTGAAATCAAAACATTCAATTAATATTGGATAAAATTAACTTAGGAACTTGCCCTATTCTAAGCTGACTAATCTAGAAATCCCAATCAATACTTCTTGATAACTTTGTCATCTCAATTGTGAAATATTAAATTATTGTAGCATCAAAAAAAGTATTCCTTTTTTATGCTTAATTTGGGAATAATTGATATAAAATTAACATAATAATATCTTGATTTAGTGTTGTAATGTGGTCTACACATCCACACTAAGTCTAAGGCCCTTTTTTAATAAAATATACTTAAACTATACCTTATTTAGGGTGTTGTAAAGTTTTGTGTTTCTCTTTCACACTTATCTATGGTTTCATTAATCAATTGTGGTTAATTGAGCTTAATTGGACCCTTTAGTTAAAATTTAAGCCATATTAATTACACTTTCTAAAGGATCTATCCCAACACTCAATAACGATATTGTATGACATTTAACTTGGAAAAATTGGTGTCTTAGAAATTTGTGCTAAGACTTATTGGCCTTTACTGGTGAATGAGTCCTCCTAGAATAGGACACCCCTTTCTTGGAATTTTTGAAATGGGTTTTTGATGTTATTTCATCCCCCAAAACATGTTCCTAGAATGTTGTGCTAGGACCCATTCACCTTTAGTGGCGAATGGGTCCTCCTCAAATAGGACACCACTTTTTGAATTTAATTATGGAGGGATCATAATGATTTTCAATCCTAGATCTGGTGTTGGCTTAGATTATTTGAATTTTGAGGTTAATCCTTAGATTTAGTATAAATATACAGTCAATTCACATAGTTTCATCCTAAGAAATCCTAGGAGACCTAGCAAGTTCAAGTGATCATAATAATGCATTCAAAAGAGCAACATAGAGCATTTCAAAGGCATTCAAAGATTGATTAGTGGAGTTTTATTGCAGCAATTCAAGATTATATCATCATGTCAAAGTCATAGTGCATCAAACATGTGGTTGAGCTAGTATGTTAATGTAGCATTAGAGATCTACTTGCAAGCATTGTTTCACATCTAAGTTGAGATCAATATCTACATTCTACATGGCCACTTCATGTTAGTTTACAAATTTACATTCCAAGATAACTTCCAAGGTATCAACATTTGATTGTTTCTTGTTTCATGCTTCAATTTCATTATTTCATCATTTGGTTTAATTAGCTAAAAGGGATTTTACTAAGGAAAACCCCTATTCTTCTAACAATCAACAAGTTTTTCTACTCTTGAACGTGTGTTTGCAGATTTATATGTTGAAAATAAAGTGGAGAACAAATTTGAAGCAAAATTATCTAAGTTGTCAAGTTGCAAAATTTTCATTCACATTGGAAGAGCACATAAACAAGGCTATAAAATTTGTTTCATGTTTTCAGGAGCTAATCATCGAGGATTTGAGAGTCTAGACATCAAGGAATAGAACCCAAATCTCAGTTTCAAAAACCCTAACAAGGACCCATTCACTAGTAAAGGCGAATGAGTCCTTTGTGACCTAAAAACAACCTTCTTACAACAAGGTACTCATCATTCTAACTTCTCAAAAATTCCCTCACTATTGTTATAACATTTAGGATTAGTTTTTTATTGTTATTTGCATCATATCTTGCATATAATTACATGTTTTATAGGAAAGAGTAGTGGTTCATCATTTTGATGCAAACCCCCTCGTACTTTTCTATTAAAAAATCATATATTCTAAGTCTTAATTAGAAAAATTCTTTGGTTTATAATTCTCATCTGAGTCATAGCTTTCACATAAGCTATTTTTTATCCTAGTTTGAATCTCACCCCTCTAAATCATCCAACCCATCAACCTTACTAAATCATCAACATCTCAATCCTTAGAAATCAATTTAATAGAATCCAAAAAATAATAAATCCAAAAAGAAAAAAACAAATTGAAAATCCAATTCATGCTGCCCATCACTAGGCTGTGAATGAAAAATAACATGGAACAAAAATAACTAAAAAAATTCTACAACTAGTCATTATACCAAAGGATATGAATCACAAGACCAATTTGTTTTGTTAAATAAATGAAGAAAAATATGGAAAATGAACTAAAGAATTCTCCCAAGTTCACATAATTTATCAATGATGATACTATACATGCATAATTGGATCACCTTATGAACTTGAATAAGAACAATTTTTTAGAATAACTCATAGAGGAGGAAGCCACACACCCCCCATAACTTTGATCCATCCAAAATCAATAAACTTATTAGATAAGAGCCCATAATCACATCCACCTTCAAAAATTAATGGGATAGCCATTCAGAATAAACAATCACTTACGACTAAAAAATAGAGGCTGAAGATGGAAATGAAGAGCACTCAGGGAACTCAAACCCTAGTTGACATGAGCTCTATGGTGGTGATGGATCTGCTATTGGGGTTGAGGGTGTAGTAGATGAAGATGAAGATGCAGAGGAGAACGTTCAAAGATTGTTGTCAAAACTGCCAATTTTGCGGATACAGAGGTGGACGATTTTGAGGTTGTTGTTGAGGCTATTAATGTTGGCAAGGATTTTGACCTTGGAGGCTCAGATGAGGGGATGGATGAGGGCGATTTCCATGCTCTTGTAGACTGGGAACTTGATCCTTGTGTTAGATCTACCTCTATTCTCTCTAAGGATGGGATTGATAACAAGTGGTTTATCAATTCAAATGAGGAAGAAGAAGATCTACTTCTTGATATTCTTTTGGAGGCTCATAGAAAGTCTCGGAGGTGTGAGATTGTTGGGAAGAAAGAGGAGGATGGTCCTCCTTTTATTGGGTTGGTTAAAGGCTTTCTTAATCACTCGATTCCTACTCAACAGGTGGGTGTTGGGCTTGGTTTGGATGTGAATTTGGGTGCGTCTCTAGCTTCTAAATCTGAAGGTTTGAACATTTTTTGGGTGCCTATGAATGAGCTTTGCTCTAGGGTTGGTTTGGTTAACCCCCCTTTGTCCTTTGACTTCTCTAGTAAGTTGGATGCTACTGTCTTGTGGGGTTGGATGCTATTAAGGGACCCCTCCCTACATGTAGGGGGGATGCTTCTACTCCTGTCAAGGCTAAGGTGCAAGGATTCTCAGTGGCCTCTGGTCTCTCTTTTCAGATTCTTAATGCTGTGGTGGAAAATACTATTATTTTTGTTGGTAATGCTCTTGTTGGGAGTTTCTTAGGTCCTCGTCCTAATATTGACTCTGTTCATAGTTGGGATCTGGTTAAATGGAAGGATTTTGGTCTACTATAGGTGACTACTTTTCCTAAAGGTTTTTTCCTTTTTTCCTTCCAACTCGTTCAACATAGTAAGGATGTTTTACACGAACGACCTTGGTTCTTTGGTAAATCTATCCTCCTGAAAAGTTGGACTGTTGGGTTTGTGGCTTCCAAGTATTGCCTCAATTGGGCCCCTATTTGGGTTAGGCTGTCAACAATTCCTTTGGAATTTTGGGATGAAGAGGTCTTTCAAGGTATTGGTAATAGTTTTTGTTCTTTCTTAGCCATGGATAGGATCACGAAATACATGAAATGTTTAGTTTATGCTAGATTTTGTGTTTTGGTTGAAACTGGTAAGCTTTTACTAAATAAAATTAAGATTCATTCCAAGCTGGGTGTTTGGGAGTAAAGTGTTCTATTTGATTATTCCTCTTTGGTTTTCTCTCATTTCCTTAGAGTTGGTCATTTTTCCTGCTGTTGCAAGGACTTCAATCCTATGAAAAATTGTTCTGTTGGGAAGGCTCCAAGCTCCAATACTATTTTTCCTACTAAAAAGTTAGACTTGGTGAACCCCTTGGCTAAGGAGTTGGAAGTGAAAGATCATGTTGATGTCCTAATGGGAAGGCCTCTCAAGGATAATTTTTTTCCTGCTAGTATGAATGAGATTGATTCGTCCAAGATTTTAGGATTGATCCATTTGGATCAAGCTCGCCTTATGAGCTCTTTGTTTGGACACAATTTCAAACCTCCTTGATTGGCGTGGTCCTTCTTTGAGTGTGGTCTCCCATTGGTGGCTTGGAGTTGGTTGATTTTTTTTTTGTGCTATGACATCTTTACTATTTATGTACTTTTTGTGATGGTTGCAAGTGCCCTTCAAAACTTGTTTATTCTATTTATTTTCATTGGTAGAGTTTGAGACCTCAATATTTTCCAGTAGTGTCCTTTTATTCACTTTGTACAAGGTTACGGGCCCTTTCAAAACTCTTCTTAACTTATAAAAAACAAACAATCACTTACCCTTTCAATATCCCACACTAGAAATAGTATTTTCCACTTTTCCTGATACATCATCACCAAATTCTTTCACTTTGGATTCAACCATTATTCCATCCACTCATGATCACTTCCCACCTAGCTCATGAATTAATGTCATATCACATTAAAAAAATCTTACCATGTTCATCTTTAAATTTTATCCAATTTAACCATCCAAAATATTCTTCCTTTTAATCCTCCTCAAACAACATTCCCATCCTTCTCAAAAAACATTCCCATCCATGTCAATTAATTTAATCTTTACCTTTATATCCATACCACAACCAAATATTTTCTCAACTCACCTCACCTCACTCATACTTTTCAAAGCCTCCACCAACATCTTATCCACTCATAACATCCTCTCTTCCACCAAAAATATTTCAATCTACTTATCAATAACCACCATTTCAATAGCAATAATTTTCACCACCTTTAAACACATCCCAATTCATCCATCAACAACAAATTCCATAACACAATCTATACCATTGATAAACACATTTTAATTGACTTATCACCAACCACCATATTACACTAAACCATATCACTTACCAAATCCAACTCTTGGGAATCCCTTCACCCAAGAGTGACAATAAATGAAGGGCACACTCAAGAGGATAAAAAAAAATAATTTACATCAAAATAAAACATATATATTTAAGGAACTATGCTCCTATTATGTTAAATAAGTTTATAGCATCAATATCTTTCCCTCAAAATTTTGAGCTACCCAAATTTGAAAAATATAAGGAAAAAGGAGACCTAAGAGACCATATAAAATATTTTTTCATGGCATGCCAAGAAGTTTCCTATAGTGACATATCTTATAAGACTCTTTACTCAAAATTTGGGAGGACAAGTTCTTGAATTATTTTCACACCTACCACATTAATCCATTAGAAAATTTCCCAATTGGTTGAGAAATTTGTAAATCATTTCTCATATAACATAGAACATAAACTTTGAATGCCCAACCTTTGCAAGGCCAAACAAAAAAATGGTGAGAGTGTTTATTCCTTTCTCCAATGATGGGGGACTATCACTAGTTCTTTGCTTGGCCAATACTATAAAAAAACTTCATTAATATTGTCATCACAAACCTTAATCTAAAAAATGGCCTATCATTATAGGTCCATTATATCATAACTTTTGATAGAGACCAAAAGCTACCACATAAGACTTGTGGAACCTAAGGTCAATAGGGAAGATGGAGTAAGAGGTACCCCACAAGGGTCATGTCTCCCCAAGAGACAAATTATAGATATAAGTATGTAATAGATATAGGAATGAGATAATATCAAATAGAGAAGAATAGAGGAATATATAGGATAAGAATATGATTACAAAGTAGAGAATAAGACCTACCATAGTATCTATTATATGAATATATAAACATATGGATTTATAAGGATTTAATCAATATTTTCGTTATGAGTGAATGTTGTTCTTATTTAAGTTACCTATGCAATGTAGTTAGATATAGTTTCCTACCGTAATTAGTCTTTTCTCTCATTGTATCCTCTATGGTATAAATTGACTACATAAGGGATAACTTGGCACAAATCTCCAAAATTTAATTCCCCATTTCCTCTTGCCAACATTGGTTCCATTATGGGGACCCTAAATTGAGTAGTAAACAAAATACATGGTAAGTAAAATAAGAGTATAGTAATAGAAAGGAAAATTTTCTATAGACATAAATCTTAGGTACTAACTTTGTGAGAGTTGATAGGCCAAAACTGGGGTAAATAATAAAGAAGGATTTCAACTTGGTCTAAGAGTGTCAACCCAGGGATCGTGATCTTGCGAGAGGTGTCGTGGCTATCTGTCGAAGGGATGAAGATAGTGAGTTGAGTGGGGATGGAATGCAACTAGAACACATAGAAATTTCTTAAATAAAAATCTGATTTAATTCCTATTAAGTCTTACTGTCAGAATTGCACCAGGAACTGTGACAAGCACTATCACCACCTACAACAGTAATAGTAGCAATTCCCTGTATAAATTATAGATTGCAAGCTTATTGTTAAATTATTTTAACCTCTAAACCATAACCCGAAAGAATACCAGTAAAAGATTTAACAATCTCATTTAATGATAAACAATGCTTAATAAAATTATAATTGTAATAAAATAATAATCATGCTTAATCCATAATTAAAAATAAAATATTATGCTACAAAAAACAAATGCACATTACTGTAACTACAAAAATTAAACGTCACCAGACATCCTAAGAAGTGGGCCCCCTTTTTTAGTTTGCTAGGTGATGAAATACAAGAAGCTTCCCTACATGAGACTGATCATACAACATTGATTTTATTTATCAAAAAATAATATTGTTGCTACAAAAGCCTGTACAAAAATCTATGTATATAAATTTGCCTGCAATAATCTATCTTTGATTTTTTCCTTAGTTGCTTATATATACACGCAGCCTAGATAACAACTTTGTACAAGAATAGTCTATTTGTTTTTCCTACTAAATGACATGAGATCCATGATTCAAAAATAAATCTGTTATAACAATGAACAAAAATAGAGAAGGAAAATTTGCAGTTTTCTCTAGCTACCAAACATGTGTAGTTCTCAAAAACTAACATTCACAGTTTTCTCAAGAAAGTGCATCCTCCACATAGCTGGAAAACACATACTTTATCACAAATTTTCTAATAAGATGGTGTCAAGGTTTCTGTTCAACAAGATAATGGTGTACATGTAATCTTGGTCGCAACAATAAATTAGAAAATGCTGCCTTTAGAAAACCACATGTACCTTTCTGCTCCTTCATTTCATGAGAAGTTTGTCATTGAAAAATTAATTGGACTCGTTTTGGACAAAACCCAACTCATGGATTTACCAGTTTCGTCCTCATTTTCCCACAAATTGCAATGCAAAACTGACTATTCTGAAGTGGGTGCATATTGAAAACAGTTCAAACAGATTTTGGTTTCTTCCAAACAATTGAAACATGCTCATTTCCTCCATTTGGTCTACATTCCCAATCAGCGTGTGCACTTGTATAAGTCACTAGTTAAGATGGAAGCTAGAAAAGAGATTAAATTCATAAGAATAATGCAAATATTATATGGCAAGGAATTAACATGGTTGAAATAGAAGTTGACAACTACAATCATGAAAGTCCACCATGGAATGCTCTTCATACACAAAGATGGTGATGTTGTATGTTTGATCTAATAACCAAATAAAATGGTAAAATGATAATAGTCCAGGCTCCTGCATAAATGGTGATAGGAAGATCTTCACCTTAAAAGTTTCATGTTGAAAGATTTATTCTCTTGACATAATGAAAGATATATTAATAAATACAATCCGATATTATTTATTCTCATATTTTATCTAAAAACTAAATTAAATATCACTTATGTATATTAAATCATATGCAATGAGAAATGATATGAAAATGGTATGGAAATGGAATATAGGAATGGATATGAAGGTATGTGGAAAAGGATAAAAGTTGGTATAAAATATGACATAATTGGTTCTCATCAAGAGTGGGGTAGACACTTAAGGGATGAAAAATGGAAAGGGGGGAGGAATATGAAACTATCCTCAAAAATATGTAACTGTTCAAAATTTAAACTAACCATAGGATATATAAGGAGTAATCAAAACCTAGATTAGAAAAACCCATGGAAAAAGGAGATAATAAAATAAAAGTGGAGATTATTGGAATAATTAAGTTGGAAATGGAAACAAACGTAGAAGAGAGAAGGTTGAAACAAACCCAAATAGATCGGAAAGATACTATAGAAGGATGGAAGATGCATAAAATAGGAAAAGAGAACAGGGCAAATAAATGGTAGCAGAAAATAGAAATGAAGAGGAGTGTGTCATAGAGGGTGTTGTTGAGAATTCCATTATGGGTGCAACTGGGGAAGTTAGAAAGGGGATACCACAAATAAGTTCTAACATGGACAATATAAATGAAATTATATAAAATATAGAGGGAGAAATTAAGGATTACGAAAAAACTAGAAAGGATATAGAGCAAGAAGTTACAAGAATTATAACACCAACTATAACCAAAATATCAACTACTTATCTAGATTTTGAAAAAATTCAATTAAGGATAGATGAGGATCAGTTATCGATGGTTTACCCTATAAAAAATATTCAAACAATAATAGTTGATGCATAATACTTAAATGAGTTGGTAACTAGAAGTGTTATGAAAATACAAGGAGAAGAAGCGGTGGAAAATAAATGGGATCCTATGAGTTTAACAAAATATAAGGAAACAAAACCATTAACTAATCAAGTGAAACTTAATAAAAAATAATATCTCTAAGGATGAAAAGTTAGTTCGGATAGATACAACCCCCAGACCAAGAGTCACCCTTAATGCCATTAAAGTCAAGAAGAATTTCCACATAAGCAATCAAACAAATCCTAACCAAAAAAGACTTGGGAGACCTGTTGAATCCCTCTTATGTTGTTTTTGTCCTTGATGTCAATTTGTGGATATCTTGCATCTTGGTTATCTTCTCAGTTGATACATATTTTTGCTTGGCACATTCATTGGTTTTATTATCTTGGTGGCATTGATCATTTAACTCCATGTACAGATTACAAATTCTTGTTGAGGTATCTGTTACAGGTCATTTGTCTCCATTTGATAAGGTGATACATTTCTGGTTTAATCTTTTACTGGTTCAGTGATGAATTTATACAGGTTCTTACAGTGTGAATTTAACATTCAAAATCAGTCTTAATAAGTCACTTGGCACTATCTTGGCACTGACACATATTATCACAATGGAAGTTTTAAGAATACAAATTTGGCATTAAGGAATTCAGTTATGGTATTTGGTATGGCAGAATGGCACTCAAAATCTTGCATAATATCTAGCTTCCATTATTTTGACATCGGCACATCATATAACAATGGAAATTTTTGAGATGAAAAATTGGCATTAATATACTTGGCTATGGTATTGAAATAGTGAAAAAGAATGTCACTAAGTTCATTCGACTGCATTTGAATCAGGTCTAATCATGGCTAAATCATAAGTCTCAAAAGCCCACAATAGGTATATGTTCTTTAATCGGCTTTAGTAATGTCACCATTGAAGTGACTTTGGTTTATTTACTTGGAATCTTGTTTTTGTCAAAGGCATTCAATTCAATCCTCCATTTGTATTTGCATTGGGTCATTTGGTTGATATCTACTTCAAGCCTTAAGGCCGACTGCAATCATAAAAGGTTGTTTATTTTTTATGCCACGTTGAATGTGACCTTGCCTTGACTTTGTGGAAACCTTAAGTCTTATTTTTCAGCCCTTCACATAAAATAATGTTGGTATTATTGTGTCGGAATTACTCATTTCTAAATTAGTAAAATGCCATAATGGCTATCGGCATGCAACCCTTGGTTAAGCTTGCGGATTTGACTTGGCATGATGTTTTAGTTTAATCTTTGTCCTTTTTGGATTCCAAACGCCTATCTTCCTTTGTAAAGGAATTCACATTGTTTGCTATGGCAAGTTAGGGAAATTTTTTTTTGTTGTTTCACATTTTGGCCGCCACCATGCATCCTCCACCTTGGGCGTTTCTGGTTTCCTTTGGCATTTTTGTTGTTGGATAGCAGACCGGGTGCAGTCGGGAGTAGTCAGGAGCTCTCCACAGAAGTCACTCCACTTGTTTTCCTTTTGTCACTGGCTGCAAGCACATTTTTTGGAAGAGTGTGAGGCCATTTTTCCTCTCCTCTGTAGATCTGGTAATCTATTCTTTGAACAACAATTTTGTTTTTCTAGGTATTTGTTCTTTGATTGGTTTGTAGATCCATTTCAGTTTAGCAAAGGTTATTTCGTGCCATGTCTTCTCTCATTTGAAATTAGAAAAATGAAATTTTTTTTTGTTCTTCTCATGAAAATTTTGGAACAACATTCTATTTTGAGGGTTATCATGATCTGGGTTGTCTAGTTATGGGTAATGATAATATCATAGAATCTTTGCATATGCTCATCTAGGTTCATGGATAACGTTTCCTGTGAAGGTATTTCAGTTACACTTCAAAATGTTTTCAGTTTATTAAGTTTATCTGTCAGGTATTAAGTTTATCTGTCACTGTATTGGACATAGATCTCAGAATATTCTCTCAGCCTCACTAGAATGTGTGGGTAACTGTTAAAATGTCTAGTTATTGGTTTTCGGTTACATGCTGGTTGGGGTTTCAGTTATCTCTCTTTCATTGCAGCTTATTTGTCAGATCTCCTTGGGTATATGCATTCTTCATTACTACATGTGGGTAAAATCTGAAGGTGGTTTCTTTTTGCTAAAAATACTTATGATGCATTGCTGGTCCAATCAAGAAAAGTGGTTATCATTTCATTTTTAAATGATGTGCTCTCATTGCATTTGTTTAAGCACTGCATGTGTAGGCTTCTAGTGAAGACAAGCTCTGTCACTCTTCTATTCTTGGTCATTGTTGTTTTATCCTAATCAGAAAGAAAGAATCTCTCTTTTGTGAACACTGCAACATCAGATCTAACTTGACAGTCAATTATGTAACCTGAAAAACAACCTTGCATAAGCTTTTCTGAAAAGTGAAATTTGAGAGAAAGCTGTAATACTTCTAATTTGTAATGATGTTTTTTTGTAAAAGGAAAAACCAGTGAGTTTAGGGTTAAATCATGACAGGAAATCAAAAACAAAAAACAATGGTATTACTATTTAGAGTTCTGGAAGTCTATTATGTTCTTTGATGCCGAAAATTGGAAAACATAGTGTGTATTCTGATTTGTAGTTTTCTGTATGGGAAAAGATTGAAAAAAAAATAGTGAGAAAAGAAAGAAAGAATGGATGATTGTAAAATAGTTTGATGAGACTGTATTGTAACAGAGATAGGATTTTCCTCAAGATGCATCAAGATTTGATAATGCATGGAATTATGAAGAGTCAATTCCGACCTTGAAAATTCTATGTTTTGTTTGTCAAGAGGCACTTGACATTAATCAAGTGAAACAAAGAGATCCTCTGTATTATTGTTTTTTCTATTGAATATATGGAAAGGGATTGGTGCTCCTTGAGATTGGTGTCTCTAAACGGAGGGGCTGGTGCTCCTTGAGTTGGTGCTCAAAAATCAACCATTGAGGCTTTGTCAAAATAAATTATTGAAATGAAAGCCTGAAAAAGGCAGCAGGGTCATGAGTGGTTTTTCTACCCCAGGAGGGTTTTCCACTCGGCATATCTTATGTCTATTGTGTCTCTGTGACTCTTTTGCTTTAGTACTTTACTACTTTAAAATGCAATTTTACATTACTCATTTCAGTTTATATGATTGCATTCAAATACATGAATGACACTATCATTGAAAAATGAGAACATATGTATGGCTCTTTTCAGTTTCAGTTTAAAATATTTAAGAATATATAAACACCAATTCACCCCCCCCCCCCTCTAGTGTATTTTCACTCCAACAAGAGCAACAAGGTGAGGAAAATAACATAGGAGCCCTAGGTACACATCACTTTATAGTAGGAGATATAAATAGTGATTATGAAGAAGTAGATATGAATACCTCTAGGAAGCTACCCATTTTTGGAAAAGATGCCAATGAAGTAATATAGCATATCTTTATTTTGAAGTCAATGTAGCAAAGACAAAATATAACTCGAGACAACACAAAATTGTTTGATTTTATTGGATCTATATGAGGCAATACCCTCAAGTGGTATCACAAAACTTATCTAGATAATGAAAAGGAATGAGATGTAGTGAAAAAAAACTTCTAGAAAATTTTGACACTCTAGAACTACCTACTGAGGGGTAAAAAAAATCTAGGAACTTACACAAAATGAAGATGAAACTATAACTAAATTTGATAAAATAATTTAAAAAATAACTATAATATTAGAGGAACCATTGACTAAATAAACCAAAACTTTCATGGTATAGAGAAAATAAATATTTTAAATATCATCTTGTTAAAGGCCACATCCCTTCAAAATGCATGCAACTTAAAATTTATGTCTAAGATCTTATCAATCATGGAAAAATTATAGTGGAAGATTCTACATCCTCAGCACCTAATGAAAAATTAGGCATTCATCAGGATTTAATTCTAAATTATGATCAAAATCAATCCTCAACATAAAATAAAGGCTTGTCCCAAAACACCCAAATAAACAATGTGTACCAATAAAATTCCCACCTCATATGACTTATTAGTTTTCCATATTGAAAAAGCCTATCTATAAGTCAATACCATAACAATAAAAAGTCTTAAATATGCCATCACTATTGGAAATGGTTAGGTTACCATTTGAGGAGCATCCTTATCATCCCAACAAGTCACTAACTAGGACTTCCTATAACATCTCAAGAAGTCTCTAATATTGATATCCATCTTAGAGCTTCGATCATCACATATTTATAAGGATATATTGGAATATTATTTAAGGGAGTTTCAAGTCCCTACAATATCAACCATAATCAAATTTAGGCCCTAGTGGGTCACTTTTCATCTTTGTATCAACATGTGTTAATTCTAAACTATATGCCCTCTATCAAACCATCCCATACCAATGAACTCCATATAGAAGTATTGTTGATTATGGTATGGTTAAATGAGTCCTCATCAATGTTGGGTTTGGTTTGAATCTCTGCACATATATTATTTAAAAAAAAATGGTGATATTTTGAGGATGTAATGGAGCCAAAAATAAAACACCTATTAGAGCTTATGATGACATAGATAGAGAATCCAAGAGAATAATTTGGTTTCCAATTTAGATGGATATTTCCCTACAAAAAACCTTGTTCCACATTCTTGATCTTGAACTTCCATACAACATCCTCCTCGATCACCCATGAATTCATGTCACATGGGAAATACCATCCACATATCATTATTGCATTAAATTCCCACATAATTGTGTAGAAAATATAATTCTCACAAATCCTATCCCTTTCAATAATAATTTTTTTAAGGTCCTTATAATGAATCTCATCATTGTACTAGTGTATATGTTTCCACTCGTCCATCATTACCATCTTTATCCTTTATTGATCCTACCGCCACATTAACATAAAAACCATCCACCAATCCCACTTCCCAAATCAAGATCAAGATATTCAATGAAGGATGTGGGGAGTATGAGATACATAATTTATTTCATGTTAGCCAACTCCATCTTTCTCCATGGTCTGATGGGAAACCTTAGAAAAATACATAAAAATATTCTAAGGTCATCCAATGTGGTACAAAACACTGTTCAAAATGGATTTTTGGATTATGTGATCACAATTGATGACATAAGCTCTTGGTTATACAAATATGATGCATATGCACCCTATTTTGTTCATAAAATATCCCAAAGCACTCATAATGTATAATGATTACATGATTTCTTGGCATGTATTTAAAATCATTATTCAAAACCATTAATTTAGATATGGGAGCTTGATTAAGGAGAAGATCTTGTTGGTTATGAAGCCTGATCTTATTGGTTCTAGAGCCTATTTCATCATGGGGGGTTACAAGAGAATCTTTTAGGATTATTTTTCATTTGGGGTACTTTAACCTTCAAATCCTATTAGGTATAAGGGTAGTAGGGATGATGTACCTAAGGCATGGTGAATTTTTTTCTATTAGATGATTAATAGGTGGGAAAGGTAGGGAGATGGAAATAAAGAGGCATCTAATTAGGACAAGACATATTATAAGGATGTTCCTTTAGATTTGTTAGTGTATTAAGGTATTTATGACATATTTACAATATCAAATAATTGTAAGATGATACAAGATGATATGATATAGTATGGTAGAAGTTAATAATAAATGGTAGTATAAAAATGAATAATTTATAAGGGAAGTGTAGAGTATAAGAATGCAAATGTACAAGAAAAATTTAGAGTTAAAAATACTATGCAAGTGTGTTATGAGTAAATACATGCACCTCTTTAAAATTAGATTGTTCCTTACATTAATACTTAATAAATCTAACTTTTATGTTGTATTGGTTCCAACCTATGTTTGGATCTAATAAAAAAATGGAATGCTACTTTTTTTTTTCCAAAGTTAATAAAGTATATGTAGTGGATTTCAATATGGTTAATACTATAGTTAACATAATTTTCAATATGTAATGATAACAATAGATATAAATAACAATGTACACTATACATGTGATAATTTATAAGAACTCTAAAATAAATAATTAAGATAACAGAACAAAAACACAACCACATAATCCCATCAAATTAGGGGAGAGATTCCAGTTATCACCCAAATTTTAGTAATATTTCACTCCTTACCCACCTAACACACCAATTACTATCTTTAAAACACCAAATACATGATAATTAAAAGCCCACTAAAATATTCCACATATACCAATAGTCACTTGTATACCCAGTACTTAAAATTTGAAAATTTAAGTGGAGATATTGTGCGACTTTATTGGTACCCATAGAACATGGTTACTAGAGAATTTATGCACAAATATTGGTAAAAACATTTATTAGAGGAATATGTATTGGATTAGTTGTGTGAATTTTTTGGCGATTTTAGGACATAGTTAATGGGGCATTTATGAATAGGTATCAAGCATCACCTCTAAATTAATATTTTTTGACCTTTGTGAACATAAAGAATCCTCCCAAATTCATCATAATTTCATAGAAGAAGAAATAGTTTTAAGCTCTTCACTCACATACGAAGAAGCCCAATAAAATCATCAAAATCCAAAATACTATTTAGGAGCTTAAGGTGTGCAAACAAAGGCTTGATGACTACTAGGACCTCTTCCCAATTTCAAACTCATATATTAATATTCCCAATATCTTTTAGTTGAAATGAACAAGACAACTGAGAGGGTGGGGGTGAATCAATTCTATCAAATAACTTTAATTTTAAACTTAATCTTATCTCTTTAACTTCAATCTGTTATTAAGTGTAAACATGAAATTCAGATAACAAAAAGCAAACACCAGAGACACCAGATTTGCATGGAAAACCCAATGAGGGAAAAACCACAGTGAGGATTAACTCATAATATAGTAGTAATGCAATACCAAATACAAAGGCTCACTGCCTAGATATAGAAGGCTCACTACCCAAATGCAAGGGATCAATGCCTTCAAAGAACTCGCTATCCAGAAAGGAGGCTCACCACCTACAAAAAAAAAAATATATATATATATATAAATGAAGATCCACCACTAGGGTTCCACACATTTGCAACCTAATAAGAAGATTGTAGATTCCATCAGCTCAATGCTTTCAGGAATCTAACACCTTAAAGTACTATTTCCTTAATTTTCTCTTCCACTCTCTTCTTTTTGCACTTGTTCATGCACTTCACTCACTTGCTCAATTCGTGGATGGATGGATATAAAATTATCTACAACTTGATTTTCATTTATACCAACTTCAACCTTAGGAACATTCTCCAAGGTCGACTATACAATTTCATTTACAAATTCAAACTAGGTCAGCTACTGAAAATTCACACGGTGGATAATAATGAGAGAGGACCAATTACATATTTAATTTAGAACCCAATCAACATCTTGGATCAAGCACAAAATTTCTTAAGACGATGCAAAGACTTAATGTATTGTGTAGACACCAGGTCTTCCAAACTTAATGAAAACACCAATAATCTTTGAAGTACATGCATCTCTAGCAAGATAATCACACGTGGATCACTCAACACGCTTCACCAGACATTTAACCATCTCTGAGAACACCTTAGGTACATTTGTAGAAATTAAAACAACCTTCATTTATAAAGAAAAATTCATCAGTCCAACTAGACCAATCAACAAAACACATAAGCTCTGGAGCAGGTCTTCCAGAGCGCCAAAACATAAGAAAAATTTTCAAAACACAAAAACCAATAGAAAGAGTCATCTCCTAGATCCACAAGATCTGAAACCAAGTATCAAAATATTGTGGAGCCAAAAAATTTCTCCCAGTCCACAAATAGATAGTTCTATCAAACTAGAGCACATCTTCTACTCTCCATCGACTCAGAAGCTAAAACTCAATATATACTATCCACTAAAGCTTATGAAAATATTTACAGATCCACATAGGAATAGGATCAACATAGAGAAAATGTGGAGCACAATACCAGAGCACATTCAAAACACACTTCAACACTACTTTCATTATTTCTCAAAATTTCTCAAAAGCACTTGGTAAAAACACAACTACAACTTCATAAATATAGCTCCATGTACTCTAAGCACTTCTACAGTATCTCAACTATACAAATACCATCTGTACAAAAATTGAACTATGTTGACATAAATGAAAACATTAATGACAACATCATCAAGCATATCCATACTTGCAACAATATCCCCCTTTGGCATTGATGGCAACACACGATGTGAAAAACCATCAAAGACAACATACATTATTTTTAGAAGTGACAACCTACCAAGCATAAATTTTTCACATGATTCTCTCTCTCTCTCTCCCCCTTTGACATCAATGGAAAAGGGAATTATTTCCATATAAAGCTTTCTTCACTCCCCCTTAGGAGTACACCCGCATCACATATTGCAACAATGCACTTCTTTACTCCCCTTGAAGAGTAGACCTTCATCATCAATCCAAAAAGAAAGAAGTCTATGAATCCACTAGACTGACGCACCTCCATGCGCACTTAGCTCAAAGAAGGAGGGGTAGTAACCCCTAACTTTCCCTTGAGATACTCAAAAGTATCCGTCAGAAGGGCCTTAGTGAATATGTCTGCAACTTGCTCTTTGGTAGGTACATATTCAAGTCTAACTTCATTATTCAGTACTTTATCCCTCAAGAAATGATACTTGATAGGTATGTGCTTTATTCTAGAATGCATCACTAGATTCTTTGAAATGTTTTTAACACTTGCATTTTCAAAAAATATAGAAGTAGGTTTATCACTTACCACACCTATGTTCATCAAGGTTTTCTTCATCCAAAGTACTTGTGTATAGAAGGATGTTGCTGCAATATACTTTGCTTCTGTAGTGGCTAAAGAAAAATAATCCTATTTCTTTCTCAACCATGAAACTAATCTTCCTCCAAGGAAGAATGCACCACCACTTGTACTCTTTTGGTCATCTACATATCCAACCCAATTTGCATCAGTGTAGGCATTCAATGTGAAATCATTGTCCTTCGAATACCATAGCCCATAATCTGGAGTTCCTTTAAGATATCTAAATATCCTCTTCACAACTATTACATGTGATTCCTTAGGTTCTTCTTGAAATATTGCAACTAAACATATTGCATGCATGCATGCTATCAGGTCTAGTAGCAGTAAGATATAATAGTCCACCGATCATAGATCTATACATGCTCTGATCAACTTTAGTAGATTCATCATTCTTACTCAGCTTACATCTAGTTACCATAGGGGTACAAACCAGTTTGGAGTCATCCATTCCAAAATTATTTAACAATTCCTTAACATACTTGGATTGTGAAACGAATATCCCTTTGTTAGTTTGATTTAATTGAAGTCCAAGGAAGAAATTCAACTCATGAATCATAGATATTTCAAATTCTTTTTACATCTCTTCAGAAAATATCTTACACATACCTTCATTTCCACCAAAGATGATGTCATCGACATATACCACAACTATCAATATCTTTTTTTTCTTAACCTTGAATTAAAGATTTATGTCTATGGACCCTTTGCCAAATCCTTTCTCTGTCAAGTATTTATATAGTCTTTCATACCAAGCTCTGGGAGCTTGTTTAAGTCCATATAATACCTTCTTTAATTTACAAACCATGTCTGGTTTTTTAGATAGTTGAAAACCTTCTGGTTTCTCCATATACACTTCTTCTAATTCTCCATTCAAAAATATAGATTTGACATCCATATGATATACTTTGAAGTCTTTATGAGATGAAAATGCCAAGAACATTCGAATGGCCTCCATTCTTGATATAGGTGCAAAATTTTCTTCAAAATCTATTCCCTCAACCTGTGAATATCCTTTACATACAAGTCTTGCTTTATTCCTTACCACTTCACCATCTTCATTCAACTTGTTTTTGAATACCCATCTTGAACCAATTACATTCTTGTTTGTAGGTCTAGGGACTAGCTCCCATGTCTCATTCTTCTCTATCTATTGTAGTTCCTCTTTCATTTGTCTAACCAAAATTTCATCATTACATGCTTCATTCATAGTCTTAGGTTCTATCTTAGAAAGTAAACACAGGTTTACCTCAACCACTTTGATTCTTGTCTTCACTCCTTCACTTTTATCTTTGATTATCTATTCCTTCAAATGATTTTTCTGAACATATTTAGGAGTCTTAGTTGTAGGTTCCATAATCTCTTCTTCACTTTGTTCTTTCTCTTCCTTTTCTTCTTCTCGTATTTGCACATTGATAGGATCATCAGGTTCAAATTCATTTATTTCCACTAGTCTATACATAGCTTCATCAACCTTTACATTAGAACTTTCAATTATTTTCCTTGGTCTCTTATTAAAACATCTGTAAGCTTTGTTATTGTTTGAATATCCAAGAAAAATTCCTTCATCACATCTAGCATCAAACTTTCCAAGATTTTCATCATCCATTCTAATGTAGCATCTACTTCCAAATACCTTAAAGTATTTAATATTAGGAGTCTTACGAGTCCATAGCTCATAAGGGGTCTTAGTTTTGTTACATTTGATTTGAACTTTGTTAAGAATGTAAACAACAGTGTGGATTGCTTCTCTCCAAAACACATAAGGAACATTTGCTTCTTTCATCATAGTTCTAGAAGCCTCTTGAATAGTTTGGTTCTTTATTTCCACAACTCCATTCTACTGAGGGGTTCTAGGAGCAGAATAATGTCTTTTTATGCCATGCTCTTCACAAAATGCATTGAACTCACCAGATGTAAATTCTCCACCTCTATCAGACCTTAACCATTTGATTTCTAGATTTGTCTCATTTTCTACTCTTGCCTTAAATAATTTGAATCTATCAATAGGGTATGCCTTTTATCTAGGAAATGTAACCCATGTAATCCTACAATAATCATCAATTAAGAGCATAAAGCACATATCACCATTTAGCATTTTTGTTCTTGTAGGACCATAGAGGTGTGTAAGAATTAATTCTAGCATTCCGGTAGATGATTGATCCTTTCCTTTAAAACTTTTCCTTGTTTGTTTTCCCATATGACAACTTTTGCAGATTGAATTTGAAGGCTTTATGATTCTAGGTAGATCTTTGACAACTTCCCTAGAACTGATCTTGATCAGATTGTCAAAATTCACATGTCCCATCCTCTAGTGCCAGAGCCAACTCTCATTAATCTAAGAAACAAAACACTGACCATCTCCACCCTTAAGTTGATAGATGTTTCCATGAGTTCTTCCATCTGCTACCACAATTATGGATTCTTTCCTGGTCTCACACATGTTATCTTGAAATACAAGCTTAAAAACTTTGATATAGATTTTTCAAACACTTAAAATGTTATGTCTTAAATCCTTTACATAGTAAACATCATCAATATTATGTTTTCCATCAAAACTAATTTTCCCTTTACCAACAATCTTAGCACCAGAGTCATCTCCAAACATGAATATACCTCCTTCATAATTCTCAAGTTTAGTAAACTTACTCTTATCTCAAGTCATATGTTTTGAACATCTACTGTCAATTACCCAAAAGTATTCATCCTATCTGGCATGAAAATCAATTACCAGAGTACCTTTTGTTTCATCCTTCTGGCTTTCCGAACCAGATTCCTTTGCATATCTCCCATGGTTAGTAGATACAGATTTATTTTCCAGGGCTAGGAACAAACATTCATCTTTATCTTCCTCAAAGTCAGATTCATCATCAGAAACTACTGCATCTTCTTTGACACAGTACAATTTCTTGAACTTCCTATCCTTTTTATCCTTGTGATTGTTATTATTATCCTTATTCTTATTTTGTGTGGCTCTATTAGGACATCTTGATGCATAATGACCAATATTTCCACAACTGAAACACTTAAAAGATAACGTACCTTTGTATTTACCAGTACCTTTGTTCAATCTCCTTGTGAAATTTACTTCCAAATCTTCTGAATCATCATCATCCAAGTCATCTCCTATCTTCATTGCTCTAAAGACTGTTTTAGTCTTCTCTTTGTCTCTTGCAAATTTTCTCATCTCGAATGTAGTCAGGAAACCAAATAGATGCTCCTTAGTAAATGTCTTTGGATCATAATATTCTTCAAGAGCATATACTTTGTCACTGTAATTGTGTGGTAAGGTCATCAAGATTTTCTCAATTATATCTTCATCTGACATGGTACTGTATACACCTAAAATCTGTCTGGATAATCTAATTATTTAAATACGAGTTATTTAATTAATAAGCCTTATAATTCCTCTACTTATAAATAAAATCTAAATTTATTTATATAGCTCACATTTTCTAATTTTTCTTACCTTAAATCGTATTCTTCTATTTTAATTAAATAAACAAATTCAAATAGTTTATTTTATTTAATTAATATCTCCTTACTAAATTTGAATAATTCCAAATTTGAATTTAGTCACATGTTTACATCTTTTCCTCTTTCCACCTCATCATGTGTCTCAACAAATTGGAATATGTCAATTAATTAATTCAACTTTATCTTCAACAAATTTTGAAACAAACTTGAGACACTTGGCTCTCTTCCTCCATTTATTCTATACATTTGGTAGAATGTTTTACTAAAGGGAACACTCTCCTTGATTCTCTCCAATTTCTTCATCCTCCACCGTCAATCCCTCTTGATCAAATCCAGACTATTGGTTGTTTCCACATTATTTTATGCTTTGGAAAATCTATAAATACAACCTCATTCTATAGCAAATGGATCCCAATCTTGAGAAAACTTACTTTGGAGAAATTCCATTTGGGCATTTGAGCATTTAGTAATTAGAAATTAGAAGCATATTAGTTTAGAATCATGGCTTCATCATTAGCTGCATTTTGATTTATGTAGTTTCATTACATCAATAGCATAGCATCTTCATACAACAACACCATTATTGTAGCATCCCATAATATAGTTTATCAATCATCATGTAGGAATAGATTTACTGCATTTCTAACATCTCATTCTTTAGGTTGTCATTCTAACAGTCATAGTGCATACACAATTTGAGAGCCATTATGATTTAATGAATCCTTGAGGATAGAGAACAATGGAATGAATTTAGAGAGTTTATTTGTTTCAATTCGATTAAATTGTTACCTAAATTATCTAATATAATGTTTCATTGATTGTGTATTTTTATTTACTTATTCACATATTTTACTCACACAATACATTTGGCACCCATCATGGGGCCTAGCCTAATTTTTAACAATTTCTAGAAACTTTTCATGAACAGGTTGGATGTGAACTTCTATGTAGCACATCCGTGAGTTCTTTTAGCGCATATGAAACATGTTTTGGTGCATCCGGTCCCTGTTAAAGTGTATCCAACCCATCTTTCAGTGCATCTGGCTTATATTTTAGCAGATTCAGGGGTTCTTTTAGCACATTTGGAATTTCTTTTAGTGCATTCAGTAGTTTCTTTAGCACATACAATAGTTCATTTAGTGCATCTATGTGATCATTTAGCACATATGGTTAATGTTTTAACACATCTAGATTATTTTGTAAAAATTTGAAAATTTGAGAACTGTTTCTATGTTGCAGGTGCTTAATACGCTTGTCAAAGATAAATATCTGAAACTATTGATGGTGTTTATAGGGGCTAGAGTTGTTTTATTGTCTTCTTTTGATTAAATTAGGCACCTAGTTTAATTAGAAGGTTAACGAACCCTTTGTCTATTGTTCTTGTAAAGTGATAGGCCTATGATCTCCCCTTCACTAGGTGACCAAAATGCCAGACTCATTATTTTATGCTTTGTTAACACCTTTAGAAGGCCTGTCGTAGTGGGAAAAAGTACTCACCCTATGGGAATGACCTAAGTGGGAACAACTAAAGCCAAGTTTTCCGACCCAATATAATCAAAAGTGAATTTTGGGAAACCCAAAATTCAACGATAGTGTGCAAGATAACCATCCCCAAAGCCTTTTTTTATAAAGGTTGGGAGATCACCTAAGGGAGTTTATCATTTTCTGCATTGAACGAAAACCCTTACTATGAACCTTAAGTGTAGAAGCCAACCGAGTCAATCTTTGAACATTCTTAATATCATGATGCAAGGGGAGGGAAGAATCTACCCCCAAGATACTCACCATATAACTATCAGGGATTACTGGCTAAAAGTAGAGGATTTGACTTTGGCTAAGACCCAGGAAAGGAAAAAACATTAGTGCCCTCTAGGGGGTGACACGACTGTGTGAGAAGACATAGGTTTAAGATGTGGGCTGTGATATTATGAGTGACAGTTGACATTAGAAAAGTGTTTGATCTATTTTATCTTGTGCTATACCTATGGAAATCAAAGGAATCACACCAGATTCTTGAACACACACTTAATGTTTTAGTTCCTAGGTTGGAAACAACTATTTTACAACTTGATGTTGTGTTTGAAGTCATAATCCAAGAAATCATCCATTTAAGAACACTTAATTCATAGATAAGAAAACCAAAAAAATAATCATTGATCATAAAATTACTCCCTAGAAACATCCATTTCACTGATTAAAGGTAAAATAACCAGACAAACTGTCAAAATAGTGAAAATTTTCTAGATTCGTGCATGCATTCCCTATTTCAATGCATTGAGCTTGTATTTTGGTGCATCTGAGTCATTTTCTAGTGCATTTAGTCCATGTTTTAGCACATCTAGGGAATTTTTTGGTGCATCTGTTCCACCTTCCAGCATCTTTACTCATCTATTTAGCACATTTTCCTAATAGTCCAAAGGAGAATTCAATTGAAATCACCTTTAGGGATAGTCCAATGCATCACTGTCTTGCTTTAGCACATATAGCCCATTTTATGGTGCTTCTAAGTCAGTTTGTGGCACATATAACCCATCTTTTAGTGCATTCAGTCCATGTTCTGGTGCATTTGATCCATTTTCTAATGCATTGAGTCCATTTTTATGGCACATCTAGGGGACAGTCTAGCGCATCTAGGCCATCTTTTAGCGCATCCAGTTAATTCAAACTTAGAGAGTAAAATTCACTATTTGTCCGAAAATTAAACTCACATTTCAAGATCCTTTTCAAAACTGAACCATTCCCCAACCACAACAATGTCTTAAACTTGATGAAACTAGTCTTTACAACTGAAATTCTCTTAAGTAAACTAAGATCTACCATCTTAATGTGTCTAAATCATCAAACACATCTTATTGTTAAGCTAAGTTTCATCATCAGGATTTATCATCTCCCATCGCAAAACAAAGCTATATAATTAGGCTTAACTTAGTCTCATCAATAGAATTTTTTATTCTATTTGACTTAGTTATTATCCTTGGCACTCTTCCAAAAAAATATCCAAGTTTAGTGAAAATTATAACACTTGTATGCCTATTTTAACAAGATCACAAAAGAAAAAACTTAAGAAAAAGGAAATTGAAATTCAAAACACCATGGTTGAAGGTGAAGAAAATATATTTCATAGATTCCACCAACTTGAAGGTGATGAAATAACTGAGGAAGACATCCAAACTACAGAACAAGATCCCAACTTCCACAAATTCATGGAGAAATTTTTGGAAAAAAATGGAGAAAAATACTTGTTAATGCTGGCTAAACAAAGTGTCAAATTGTCTAATGACTTTGATGTTACTCAACTGAAAGGATAACCCAAAGGGATTGAAACTGATCTAACAAATGTAGATCCAATGGCTACTTTGACTAATCAAATGAAAAATATCCAACAACAAATTCAAGACATGCAAAGAAGAACCACAAAAAAATACTTGATACAAGACATTTGCACATATCCTTTTGATCAAGTCGTGAACATGATACCCTTTCCTAAGCATTGTGAATTCCCAAAGTATGATAAATATAATGGTAAAACTGATCCTATAGATCATCTGAGGAAATTTAGAACAATGAGCTTAGATTTTGCACATGAGACTTACTTGATGAGATTGTTCCCACGAAGCTTAGGTGGACAATGTATGCAAGAGTTTTCACAACTTCCACTAGGAATAAGGTCCTTTGAAGAGTTGGTTAAAAAATTCATCACTCAATACTCTTACAACATCCCACATGAAATTACCATGAAGGACCTTTGCAATAGAAAATAGAAAAAGGGTGAACCATTTCTCATATTCTTACAAAGATGGAGAAAAATATTTGCAAGATATGCTCATCCCATACCTGAAAAGGAAAAGATGGAAATTTTCATTGACAATCTAAATGATGAGATGAGCTATAGACTTGAATTACAATGACCAACCACCTTTGATAAAATGATTGAAAATGGAGTTAAAATTTAAGAATCCTTGGTCAAGAGAGGAGCTTTAAAAATCTACAATGATAATCCAAAATTTTGGAAAAGAAATAAAAATGATGGTAATAATGATGCTACAACTGAAATACAAAATAAAAAACTAGTATTTAACTTGACAAAAACTACCACCAAGACCAATCAAAACAACAACCAAAATTCCAATCAAAATTCCAATCAAAACATCAATCAGAACAATGCTGAATCTAAACAACTACCATATCAAAAACCATCAAATCAAAGAAGATTCACACCTTTGGGACAGTCACTCAAATCAGCATTAAGAGAGCTTCTCACACATAGACTTATAAAATTACCAGAAGCATGAGATTTGAAGCCAAGAGTTAAACTATCTTGGTGGAATGATGCGTACTATTGTGATTTTCATCGAAACAAAGGACACAAAACAAATGGCTGCATGCAATTGAAACATTTATTACAGGACCTGATTGATAGCAAGACAATATTTGTGGAAGGACCTCAAACAAAAAATGATCATGGAGTATTCAAGAATCCTTTTCCAAATTAAGAAAAGGGAGAATCTACTTCTACAAACAACAAAGGAAAAAATATGAACTATGTTTATAACACCACTATCCTTCATATTTCTGCAGTTGAGGATCAAACTAATGACACTAATATTAATGATAGCCAAAATTTTGCTTCTTTTGGTAATCAAACTAATGACATTGTTGCAACTGATAATCAAACTCATGACATTGCTACAACTGAAAATCAGCTTAATGACATCAATATCAACCTCAAATCAAATCAAATCAATGGCATGATACCATTAAATATGATCACAAATATTGCTGCAACTGATAATCAGATTAATGTCATTAAAATCAGAGAAACACAAGATCATCAATCAGTCAATGCAGCCACAAGAGGGTAGGCCAAAGTAATATTGAAAGGAGCTACATCTAAAAAACCTATTGTGCCTTCAACTCAATACAACATAGTTGATCAATTGCAGAAAATCCTAGCTCAAATATCAATAATGGAACCTCTCAAAATTTATCCAAATCATAAGGAGATTCTGGAACAAGCTCTAGTAGCCACCACAGTACCAAATAATCTAGAAGTTTATTAGTTCCAGGCTATGGTGGGACACTTTACCACACCTCATTTCCTATCATTTTTTGAACACGATGACGTATCACTTACCCATCCACACAATTTTTCCCTCCATATTGAGGTTCTAATTCATAAACACTAGGTCAAATGTGTTCTAATAGATGGTGGAGCAGGTCTAAATATCTGCACTTTAAAAATTATTTGTGTACTGGGATATTCTGAAAATGCCATTGATGCTAGAAGAAAAATCACTATAAAATCCTTTGATGATGAAGAGAGATCCTCTCATGGATTGATTGTGTTACCAATTCAAGTGGGGCCAATTGTGAAAGATAGTTTACCAAGTGTTAGACAAGGAGTTGACATACAATATACTCTTGGGATGTACTTGGATTCACTAAATGCAAGCAGTACCGTCAACGTATCATCAATGCTTGAAATTTCCTTTCAATGGACAAGAAATCATCATTTCAGCTGATTCCAACAATCCTCAATATTGCAACACACTTCAAACGGTCCAAGAATCTTTTGTGCCACATAATAGAGAAGTTCACACTCCTAGTTCATCAAATAGTGATAGACAACTAAATTTTGTGTCAAAGTAGGTTGAGAAAAAGGTTTAGTCAAAGGATGAAAGTATCAGTGATTCTACTTCATTTGGTAATGAAAGTCAGTTAAATTCTTTGTCAAATAAGCCTGAGGAAAATGTCCAATCAAAAGAAAAAGGCATTGGTGATTCTACTCCATCAAATCAGGAAAGTTAATTAAATTTCCTATCAAAACACTTTGAGAAGAAGATCCAGTTAAAAGAAAAAGGCATGGGTGAATATTCAATTGAGCAATCCTTGTGTCTTTCATAAATGCTACCTTCACCAAAATCCTATGGACAACCATCAACATCAAGAAAAAAAATTCACAAACAATCACACTCTTTGATGGTAGATTTATAAAAGCAAGCACTCAAGCTAATAAATCTAAGGATAAAGAAATTTTAAATTGGTTGTACAAAGATGATGAAGAATCCCAAGCATCAACTTCTAATGTCTAAACAGAACAATATGTTAAAGGGTTCACAATTTTAGAGAAGATGGGATATAAAGGACAAGGCCCTATGGAAAAATGACAAGAATGCATTGTGGAACTGATTCAGCCTATCATAACTAATCCAAAAGACAAGATGGGGCTAGGCTACAAAGAAGAAACAAAGGAAAACACAAAAGAGAATATTTGCGAGTGAATCCTATAGCTACAAGCTAGTTTTGAGACCGATTCAAATGAGTATGAATGGGATTCATTGTCTGAGGAATCTTTTCATGACAAAGAGGTTGATTTGATACAAAGGTATGCACTAATATGTATAGAGGGGAAAATCTCGAGTTCTAGACCTCTTGAATTTGGATCACAACATATCGATGGATCAAGTGAGGACGAACAAACATCAAGAAAGACATACAATTTGGAGGAGAGTAATATCATAGACCTCAACATTTCTATCAAAAAATTTGACAACATTGCCATCAAAACCTTCAATACCATTGACCTTGACCAATCTAGTGATCCCTTTCCTCTAATACATCCTAAACTCATTGACTAGGAACAAACTGAACCACTTAATCTACCTATCTTTTCAGATGTCGATGCCATTGTTAAATTCCTTTGTTCTGACAACCCAAAAATGAGTTCCACCCACAAATATAATAATGACTCTTCAAGCCAAGAGGGTGCCAAATCACTCAACTACAAAATCAAAAATATCAAAAATTGATCTAATGGTGGAAACTATTTAATGGTAGTGTTAGATCAAGACAAAGTAAAAATAAAGAGCGTATCCAATGATGAAAACCTCTCTGAGGCACTGAAGGATGGGAGATTTTACAATCTTACATAACATTATCACAAAATATCATCAGTATTGGTTGAACCTACATAATCCATTAACATTGGTATGAAAGAGACAGTGAAGACTCTATATCTAGCAACATCTATGACAAAACAAGAAAAACCTGATTTCATCAAATTATTTGAGGAGAGACAAGTCGAATTTTCTTGGTCCTACACTGACATGCTAGGCATAAATCTAGATTTGATAATGCATCACTTATCCCTACCACCTGGGGTGAAGCCTGTTATGCAAAAACTGAGGAAAATGCATCCTCACATCGCCTGTTAGTAAAAGAAGAATTGAAGAAATTGTTAGATGTCAGGTTCATCCATCCAAGTGGATTTCCAATATTATACCAATCTCTAAACTAGATGGTAGTATTAGGATATGTACATATTTCAAAGATCTTAACAAAGCATGCCCAAAGGATGATTTTCCTTTGCCCAAAATTGATATCATTGCAGACTTGACATTAGGACATGCCATGTTATCATTCATGGATGGCTTTTCAAGATACAATCAAATCAAAATAGCACTGGAATATCAAGTTAAGACAACTTTCACATGTCCATGGGGTAATTTTTGCTGGAACCTCATGAATTTTGGGTTGAAAAACACAAGAGCCACATATCAACAAGCAATGACGACCATCTTCCATGAAATGATGCATACCTTTATGGAGGAATATGTAGATGACCTATTGGAAAAGTATTTCACTAGAGAGGGACACCTAGAAATCCTAGATAAAATCTTCACTCGACTAGAAAAATTCAATGTAAGATTAAACCCAAAGAAGTGTGTGTTTGACGAGACTTCAACAAAACTATTAGGGTACATAGTCTCAAAAAAAGGCATCGAAGTGGATCCCACCAAAATCAAAGCTATCATGGAAATTACACCACCAAATAACATCAGCCAACTAATATCTCTACAGGGATGATTTCAATCTATCAAGAGGTTTATTGTACAACTAGCGGATAAAAATCATCCTTTTAATCATTTGCTACATAAAAATGTGTCCTTCAAATGGAACAAAAAATGTGAAACAACTTTGAATCAACTGAAACAGTATCTAATGTCTCCACCCATACTAGTGTTGCCTATAGAAGGAAAACCATTATTACTCTACATAGCAACAACTGAAGTATCTTTGGGTGCTCTATTAGCATAGGAAGATTCTACGAGAAAAGAAAGGGCTATTTATTATATCAGTAGAACATTGAACAACTATAAAATCAACTACACCTTCATCTAAAAAGCTTGTCTGGTGGTAGTATTTTCTACTCAACAACTACGACATTACATGTTAACTCATACAGTCAAACTCATAGCTAAAATTGATCCATTGAAGTATTTACTTAGCAAATCTACCTTAACAAGAAGACTAGCCAAGTGGGTAATGATTTTAAGTGAATTTGACATCCACTATGTAGACCGAAGAGCCATCAAAGGTTAGGTGATAGCCAATCAGTTAGCCAAAGAACCAATACAATATGATCATCCAATGCATATTGAGTTTCCTGATGCAAATGTCCTTACCATATCATCACAATAGTGGATGCTATATTTTGATGGGTCTTACCCGCAACACGAATTGGATGCTAGAATCCTGTTTTTCACACCTCAAGGACATACCATCCCCAAATCTTACAGGCTCATGTTTCCTTGCACAAATAACATGGCTGAGTACAAGACACTCATCATTAGAATCAAGGTGGTAGTCAAATGGAAGATTACAGAGTTGCAATTTTATGGAGATTCATAGCTAGTCATAAATCAGGTGAACAATGATTATCAAACAAATGATTAAAATTTGATGCCATATAAGAGAATGGTGGATGATTTCAAAAATTAATTTGTTGAGATAAAATTTGAATAGATTTCAAGAGGGGATACCAAAGTTGTTGATGCAATGAAAACAATTGCTTCTCTCTTGTAGATACTTGAAAAATGAAGCTGTTATGAGTTCATGGTGGAACAAGTGTTCAATCCCGCTTATGATAATCTCGAATCACAAGTCATATGCCATCTAGTTGACATTGAATCCATCTATGGGAAGATCTATACCTATTTAAGAAATAATACCCTTCCACCTGATCTATCCCAAAATCAGAAATGTAACTTTATCCGCCAAGCTGTCTGACACACCCTAATAGTGGATATACTATATCGACGAGGTCTTAATGGAACTCTCCTTCATTGTCTTGAACGTAAAGAGTTTGAAACGACCTTACATGAAGTTCATGAAGGTATCTATGCAACTCATTCAAGTGGAATAAATCTTGCTAAGAAACTCCTATGCTTGGGGTATTACTGGCCAAATATGGAGGAGTCTTTTCATTTTTTCAAGAAATGGCAGAAGTGTCAAGTCCACAACAACTTGATGCATGCACCAATGTAGGAGCTGCAACCCTTTGCATCAACATGGCCTTTTTGTCAATGGGGACTGGATCTAGTAGGTAAAATACTTCCATCATCATCTAATGGACACAAATTTATCATCACAACTATGAAGTATTTTACAAATTGGACTGAAGTTGTTCCCTTAACCACAATCATTGGAAAAAAGATTGCTTCTTTCATCCTAAATTACATCATCTTTCGGTATGAAATTGCTCAGTCCATTGTACTAATAATGGTTGACCTTTCAAGAACCAAGACGTCTAAGAAATTTGTGAAAGGTTTCATATCCAACATCGATTTTCCACACCTTACTACCCTCAAGAAAATGGCTAGGATGAGGCCTAAAAAAACCCATTTTGAATATTTTAAAGAAAATTGCTAATGAAGATGGATGTGACTGGCACATTTAACTAAATCCTGCTTTGTGGGCATATAGAACTAGCATCCACACACCAAAAAGAGCCACATCATATGCTCTAGTATATGGATCAGAAGCTATTTTACTTATTGAGGTGGAGCTACCATCACTCTATGTGTCATTGAAGGGGATCATTTCAAAGGAAGATTATAGAGTTTCCAGGCTACAAGAACTAGAATTGTTGGATGAACTTCATCAACATGATGTGGATCATTTGAAAGCCTATCAATAGAGGATATCCAGGAGTTATAATCAAAGAGTAAAATTAAGAACATTTCAAGTTGGTGACTTGGTCTTAAAAGAGAATCCTCAAAATCAATAAGATCAAGAAAATAAGGGGAAGTTTGAACCAAATTGGTTAGGTCCTTTTGTTGTTGTCTTAGTTTATGGATCAGGGCCTATCAGTTATCTATGCCTAAAGCTGATCTATTCGAGGAACCTATTAACAATATCCATCTCAATAATTTCTACACCTAATTCATTCGATGTATGGTAAAACATCTTGGAAAAATACAAAAAAATCAGAAAAAGTCAAAAATACAAAAAAATCAAAAAAAGTCAAAATACAAAAAAAAGTGAAAAATCAAGAAAAAATTGTTACCTTGATGAAAACCTAGAAAAGAAGCAACTTGGTAATAACAAAAAAAATATAAAATCTGAAAAGGTGCAATAAAAACAAGTAGTGAAAACCTAGAAATAGGCATTATTTGTGATATATTAGCTTTTCCATCTATTTGAGCATGTGTTGACCTTTTTCTTTTGCCATAATTCTATCTGTCATCAAAAAGAACCTCATGTACATATCCTGGCATTTCGGTCATGTCTCACCTTGGTCTAGGGGAAAAATCTTGAACTCATTGGAGGCATTAAACTTTGAGCTTAAACCAACATACAACCAATAGTAAGAAAATGTAACAAACACAACAAACACAATGAACATAGTACAACTCAACATTGAACATTAATCAAAAAATTGAAAAACAAACCATCTAAATCAACCACCCACATCAAACAACCAAATCAATGAATTAAAACAAATTTAAATGGATGATATTCTTTTGAATCATTGTTTTAATACTTTAGCATGAATGTTCAACTGTTGTACTTTGATTTTTGTTATCATATCTCTAGAGCACCTGAGGATGTCTTGAACTAGAGAAGCAAGGATGGAGTATGATATTTTCTTTGTCTGTTGTATGTGATTTGATCATTATTACAATGTGAATTATCGTGAGATGTGATCTACAAAGTATCGCTGATGACATTCCAGATTTACATAGGAAAAGGATTAACTCTTGTCTATTTATGCAAGAAATACTGAGGTCATCTTGGCGTAATTATACCTCGATGCTTGTGTTAACTTGCAATATAAAAAATCATGAAAGTAGTACTCAGGTCATCATGGTCTAATTATACCATCAATGTTTGTACTCACTTTCAATAATTCAAAGGCTCAATGATGATAAAAAAAATGATAAATCGGTTGATGTAATGACAACTACTGCATTACTTAGATTTGCATGGTTAGATTAGATTGAATTCATATTATTTTTTCATCTGCAGTATAGATTTTCCAAGGTTGGAATTTTTTAAAAATGATGTTATCTCTATCATTAACAGATTGAGTATACTTGACATTAACAAAAAAAAATCATTCACACATATAGTTGAATAATCACTATTTCATCATGCATACATTAGAAGGCATTATCATATATTTGCATTAGAAAGCATTCATCCATCCATGCATTAGATCATATATTTTCATTAGAAAAATACAAAACAAAGTGCATTACATATCATTTGCATAATCATATCCATCTCATATCATAAAATCATTATCCATAAAGCATATAGAATCATAATATATGCATCACCATATCATCATTGCATCCATACATATTCAATACATAAGCATATAAAAATCGCATAGCATATAGAATAGAAATCGAATTTCATCCATCATAGGAATCCATCATTAACACATATAGACACTATATAGATCAATCATCATCACTACTTATCATATAAATCTAAAAAATAAATGTCAAAGTGTATAATGATATCCAAATATGAAAAAATACATCATCAAAAATGGAATTGAATCATCAAGTCTCTACAAATGTCTCAAGTACATTGAATGTCAAAACATCAGAGCTATGTGCTAATCCCCCTATATGCTTTCAATCTCTATGAACCTCCTAATGCACCCCCAAATGGCCCTACCCCTGGATCCCTACCTGGTGGATCTCTAGGAAGTGGCTACATCACACCCCTGCTGGTGGTCTGAGAGTGACTCCTACCTGATCTCGACTATGCATAACTGACCCATCGCTCCAGAGACACTAACTCATGATATCATCCCCTGTAGTACTTGACCTCTCTAGTAACCTGTGTGACCTCTCTGAGCATGTCCCCTATGGTGGTACCCTCAGCTACTCTCTATAGTCTCTTTGCCAGTCCCTCTACCTGCTCGCACCACTGTCTCAGGCTATCTCACTTTGCTATAAAAGTGGTGATCTGTGCCTGTGCTTGTTCTTGTGCCTAGGATTGTGTCTATCAAAAAGCCTATACTTGTGCTAGCTGACCCTACAAAGTATGTACCTGGACCTATAACATAGTTATCTATGTCTATTGCTACTATGAGGGTAATCGAATCTACACATGCTACTATGTTTAGGGATCTCCTCCGAGGCACTCTAAGTTCTAGCACTGGTCTACCACCACCATCTCTATAACCACCACCATCTCTTCCACCATCACCATATCCACCACCTCCATCACCATCTCCATATCCATCATCTCCATCATCATTGTTCTCTCCCTCCTCCTCATCACCTCCTACACCCCTCCTTTGCCTCGGTGCATCATCATCGAGTGTCGACACTTGCTCATCTGGGCTCAATATCCATGGGAAGGGATGTGCAAAGAAATAGTGTGCATAGTCCTTTGATGCTTCAACCTATTCAATCTTTGGGTGGTACTCCCATATCACTGGTTGTAACCCAAAGTACTCCTGATAGGTGACATCGTATGAAAAAATAGGTCCCCACTCTGGTATATCCACTTGTTAGCATGCATAACGAGAAACTCCCTAAGGCATACCCTATACTATGCCATTCTGCCAGAGTACTCTCATCATCAAGAATCTCTCAATCACAAATGGTGTGCTCCTGATCAGGTAATTGGTCATGCACACATATGGCATCTTAGTGTCATCCTTCGACCACTACTCACAGCCTAAGTAAGGCCTCCATGTCATTGTATCAAGATCATCCATAAATATCCTTTAGTACTCTAGTTATCCTATCTTATGCTTGATAATGGGACCTATGTATCCATGAATGTAAGGCCTCCCAACTAGATGCTATCTATATGCAATAGGTCGAGTGACAACTATATGCTCCCATGCCCATATCTGCAACAATGTAACCCCACTTGATAAAATAGATGCTTTGAGAAAAAAAACTTGATGTAGATCATGGTACAAATGTGGAAGCATGCATGATCCCCATGCATATTGTTTCCCTTGTGTGATCATACTCTCTAGAATTCGACCCTAGTCAATTGAGAGTCCCTTCAACTTGCGGTCGGGACATAGAAATCCTCCGATAAACCCAACAAGAACACATGACAATGTTGCATATGCATCAACCATATCCCACCATGGAATCTCATCGCCGCATTTCTAGTCATCCTAAAAAATTCTGCATAGCACATCAGTCCCTCCTTGCTCAATCGAGTCATACACAAGTAGCTTGCCAAAAACTGAAATCTACAGAATTCGATAAATGTCCTCTGGTGTAACTGTCATCTCACCAGTAGCCAAATGAAAGGTGTTATGATCACTATGCCACCTCTCTACCAAAGCGGTCAGAAGACCCCTCTTAATCCTATGTTGGGGAATATCTAACAAAGAGTTAAATCCACATCATCCAATCACATCTAGCTTAGCCTGCACCAGATATGGAATCAAATCCTAGGTCCTCGAGAAACGCTCCCACGACATAAGAATTGTTGAAGGCTCCTATCATCATAGCATATCACAAATAAAAAACCTTTCCAATCAATCAACATTAATCAACCTTTCAATCTAATCAACTTTGATGAGATTTTGATTACATCTCGTGAGCGTCCATCATTGATGCTCACTTATCATGAGGTCAATCATCAATCTATCATTGATCCTCACCTATCATGAGGTCAATCATCTTTACCTTATCATTGAATCTCACCTATCATGAGATCAATTATCATCTAATCTATCAACATCATCAAACAACATCAAATAAAAGGTTGATGTGATCAAAACTCATCAAAATCAAGGAATCTAATCTAACATTCATCAATCTGGTCTAAATGGGTTCAAATAGTGTTTCTATGCACTGAAAACATCAATGCACTAGAAAAATTTACTGATGCACCAAAATAGGGTCTCAAAGTGCTAAATGTATGAATATGCCACTAAAACCCATAAATGCGCCATTTTACTCTATCAATGTATTGAATCTCTCAATGAGCTAAAGAGATCACCATATGCATTAATTTATGCAATCTATGTGCCAACTAACCTATCGCGCTAAATTATTCATCACATACGCTAAATCTAGGCCTCTATGCACTAAAAAAATTCACCTATGTGCTAGAACAAAGACCCTATGTGCTAAACTATTGTATGCGCTACTACAATGACTAGATGTGCTACATTGGTGTCTAAATGTGCTAAAATTTAAAATTCCAAAATTTAAACATGAAAATCGTGCAAAAAATGAAATTCAAAATTCACGAAGAGGTTTCTAGAAATGTGTACCAGAGGTGCATATGCGGCTAGGTGGTTGTGATGTTGAATGCGCTCGAATCGGTGGGTCTGGATTGGAATCACCATCTTGCTAAATTTGCACAAAGTTGCTCAATCACTCCAAATTTTTCAAAATCCAAATGATACAAGTGATCTCAAATCACATCCTTTTACCTTTTTAAGGGGCGATTAAGTGGGATTAAATGGGAATGGTTTATTTATTTTAACCAAGGGTATCAATTCATCAATCAATCAAGGTGATAGATCTAGTATTATTTTTTTCGGGAGATAAATTGTTGAAACATCCTGAAAATTTGAAAATCATCAGCAAAATCATAAAAATCATCAAAAATTCAAAAAATCCTAAAAATTAAAAAATTCATCGATTTATCTCCCGAGGGGGCATATATCCATCATCACTCAAAATTTTAGTGTTAAGGACACATCATTTTTTTTTCAGCACCATCAACAAATTTTTCTTTGAAGCAGTGTGTAAGCACATTACTTCAAAGAGGGACAAAATGTATACACCTAAAATCGGTCTGGATAATCTAATCAATTAAATAGGAGTTATTTAATTAATAAGCCTTCTAATTCCTCTACTTATAAATCAGTTCTAAATTTATTTATATAGTTCACATTTTCTAATTCTTCTTATCTTAAATTGTATTCTTCCATTTTAATTAAATAAACAAATTCAAATAGTTTTATTTATTTAATTAATATCTCCTTACTAAATTTGAATAATTCCAAATTTGAATTTAGTCACATGTCTACAACTTTTCCTCTTTCCACCTCATCATGTGTCTCAACAAATTGGAATATGTCAATTAATTAATTCAACTTTATCTTCAAAAAAAATTGAAACAAAATTGAGACACTTGGCTCTCTTCCTCCATTTATTCTCCTGTACACTTGGCATAATGTACTAAAGGGAACACTCTCCTTGATTCTCTCCAACTTCTTCATCCTCCATTATCAATCCCTCTAGATCAAATCCAGACTGTTGGTTGTTGCCACATCATTTTATGCTTTGGAAAATCTGTAAATGCAGCCTCATTCTACAACAAATGGATCCCAATCTTGAGAAAACTTACTCTATAGAAATTCCATTAGAGAATTTGATCATTTAGTAATTATAAATTGGAAGCATATTAGTTTAGAATCATGGCTTCACCATTAGCTGCATTTTGATTTCTGTAGTTTCATTACATCAATAGCATAAAATCTTCAAACAACAAAACCATTATCATATCATCCCATCATATAGTTTATCAATCATCATGTAGGAATAGATTTACTGCATTTCCAACATCTTGTTCTTTAGGTTTTCATTCTAACAGTCATAGTGCATACACAACATGAGAGCCATTATGATTTAATGAATCCTTGAGGATATAGAACAATGGAATGACTTTAGAGAGTTTGTTTCAATTCGATTAAATTGTTACCTAAATTATCTAATATAATGTTTCATTGATTGTGTGTTGTTATTTAATTATTCACATATTTTACTCACACATTACAGGTACCACCTTGATTCTTGATTTTTGTTGCTATAAGTTCAATTCTCTGATAATAGCTTGCAATGTGTTCTCCCTCTTCCACTCTCAAGTTCCCAAATTTTCGCTTAGAAATTATTTTCCTTGACAATTTTACTCTATCATTCCCTTCATAAATGTCTTTCAAATTTTTCCATACTTCATGAGCAGTAGCTAAAGAAATAACCTTTGTTCTTTCAGTTTTAGATAAAGCATTGAAGATAGCATACCTTTCTCTTTCATTCTCTTCAAAGGCTACAATCTCATCAGCAGAGGAAGGACCCGTTATTGGTATCACATACTTTGTCTCCACAACTTTCCAGGTATTGAAATTAAGTGAAATAAGATAAATTCTCATATGTTATTTCCAATCACTGTAATTAGCTCCATAAAAAATAGGAATCTGCAACTTGTGTGCCATCTGATCTACCTCAAGCGGTTAAGATTTTCACCGAGGAACCAAAGCTCTGATACCAATTGTTGAAATGCATAAGACAACTGAGAGGGAGGGTGAATCAATTGTATCAAATAAATTTACTTTTAAACTTAATCTTCTCTCTTTAACTTCATTTTGTTATTAAGTGTAAACTTGAAATGCAAATAACAAAAAGAAAACACTAGAGACACCAGATTTGCGTGGAAAACCCAATGAGGGAAAAACCACGGTGAGGATTAACTCAAAATATAGTAGTTATGCAATATCAGATACAAAGGCTCACTACCATAGGGCTCACTATTTGGATACAAAAGAATCACTGCCCAAATGCAAGGGCTCATTTCCTTCAAAGGGCTCATTGTCCAGAAAAAAGGCTCATTGCCTACAAAAAAATAAAAAGATATAAATGAAGATCCACCACTAAGGTTCCACACATTCACAACCTGATCAGAAGATTGTAGATGCAATCAGCTCACTACTTTCAAGAATCTAAAACCTTAAAGTACTATTTCCTTAATTCACTCTTTCACTCTTTGCTTTTTTCTCTTGCTCGATTTATGGATGGATGAATATCAAATTCACTCCAACTTGATTTGCATTTATACCAACTTCACCTTAGGAACATTCTCCAAGGTCAGCTATACAATTTCATTTAGAAATTCAAACTAGGTCAGCTGCTCAACATTCCCACAATGGATAATAATGAGAGAGGACCAATTACATATTTAATTTATGACCCAATCAACATCTTGGATCAAGCACACACTTTATTAAGATGACTCAAAGACTTAATGTACCGTGTAAACACCAGGCTGACCAAACCTAATAAAAACACCAATGGTCTTTGAAGTACACACATCTCTAGCAAGATAATCAAACATGGATCACTCAAAATGCTTCACCAAAAATTTTACCATCTCTGAGAACACCTCAGGTACATCCACAACAATTACAAAAACCTTCATTTATAGAGAACACTTCATCAGTCCAACTAGACCAATAAAAAAAACATAGAAGCTCTAGAGCGGGTCTTCCGAAGTGCCAAACCACAAGCAAATTTTCCAGAACACAGAAACCAACAAAAAGAGTCATCTCCCAGATCTACAAGATATGAAACCAAATATCAAAAGACTACAAAGCCAAAACATTTCTCCAAGTCAACAAACAAATAGTTACGTCAAACCAATTCACATACCGATGAACACATCTTCTACTCGCCATCGATGTAGAAGCTACAACTCAATATATATGATCCAATGAATCTTATGAACATACTTACAGATTCACATAGGCATAGGATAAACATAGAGAAAATGCATAGCACAATACTGAAGCACATTTAGAACACACTTCAACACTGCATCATTATTTCTCAAATTTTCTCAAAAGCACTTGGAAAAAACACTAAAAATTCATAAATATAGCTCCATGTACTCTAAGCACTTCTACAGTATCTCAACTATACAAATACCATATGTAAAAAAGATGAACTATGTTGACATCAATGACAACATTAATGATAACACCATCAACCACATCAATACTTGCAACAATTTTAATATAAATGGTTTCCAATACTTATTTTGTTTAGTTATTGTTTGCTACATTTGGTGAGATAGTGTGAATACCTCCTAAGGAAATCCATATCCTCTATAAGTTGCAACTATCATATTTCATGGGAAGACATTCAATTCAATCATGTTGAAAATGTCATTATCATCCACCAAGCTTTCATGTACTTGTCATACATGTTGAAAAGGTATTAATTAAAAATGGTTTTCAAAAAATGTAAATCCTATATCATTGATGTGATAGTGGTTTTTTTGTCTTCTAAAAGTTATTTCTTGGAGGTAAATAGAATGTGAAGGGCCTCTTTCAAACAACCATCCATACAAAGTACTTTGAGATTCAAATTGAAATGAGAACTGGATTAAATTATATGAATATGTTTTTTCATTCATCTACCATAACACAAATATATTTCTCAGTAGTAAATTCTAATTTTTTGAATGTTCCATGTGAGCCTCTCTTATTTTGATCTTAGATTCTTGAGACTAGGAATTTTGAATGAGAGTGTGATAAGGAATTTTGATGTAATTAATTTACATGGAGTTATACTTTTTCGCAACCAATATTTGTTGTTTACATCTCTAATGTTGGACAATGACAACAAATAAAGGAAATAAAGAAAAATCTTATCTTTGAAAAATATAAATAAATAATTTAACTAAAACAAGTAAAAAATAATTAAAATAATAAAATAAAGCTAGTTTTTCTTAAAATTGGACAATGGTTGTTATATTGAAGATATCATATATATCTTGTTGTCGTGAAGGAAAATCAATGAATTATAGTTTAATACCAATAATTATAATTTAAGATATCCATGGAAGTCTACTCATAATCTTCAGCCACCTTTGTGGGAAAGAGAAGAAAGAAGGGGAATCCCCCCAAAACCTCTAAGAATGATGAGTATGATACACATAATGAGGAGGAGGAGGATCGTACCTGTGACATTCAAAAGATTAAAATTGTGAAGGCGACAAGAGGTAAGAATATGAAGGGTGTCGTTCTAGGTAAATAGAATAAGGACATTGGTTTGAGGGACAAGTTGGGGGTTCCCCCTGTTACTGGTTCAAAGAGGCAGGAGGGGCCGAAGAAGGGGAATCTTCTTAAGAAATATAAGAGGAAAGAGGGGAAAGATCATGAGGAGAGTGATTTGCCATCCATTGCTGAGAATTTGCAAGTTGTTGAGGATCGAATGATGGAGCAGGATCTGGTTAAAGGTGGTTTTGGTGGTCTCGGCCCTGAGGTGACCATTAATAATGTTTTTATTCTTGATCAAAAAGGGACGGAGGCCCTTCATAAAGACAATACTAGTAGTGGCTCTCAAGAGGAGTGGATGGTTGACATGGATGGTTTAAATTTCAAGAGGGAAGACTTGCCTAATTTTCTTGGCATGGAAAAAGAGGTTTCCTTAACCCTATTCAAGCTCTTTAAGGGGGTCTTCCATGAAATTAATATTACCAATATTAGGGTTAGAGAAATGGTTAACAATGCTGACGAGCCTTCTACCTCAAAGGTTCCTAATGTTTAGGCTCAGGTTAACAAGGTCTAGAATGAGGTAAGTTAGCTTCTTGAGAATCTAAAAATGATTATTGATGAGATGGTGAATATGAAAAATTCTTTTGAGCCAAGAATTTTTTCTCTCGAAGAGAAAATGGATCGTGTTTATCAAAATTTGGAGAAGGTTCTTCAGGTGAGAAAGCATGCAATGCATAATGAAGTTGAAGGATTATGTCTTTTGAACAAGAAAGCTAGGAAGTGGTTGGGAGATGATTATGTTATGAAAGATGTTATGGTTGGAGTTGGTGATCTTCCTATAGTCTAGCAGAAAGTGGCATGTGAGATAGGTCCTTCTACTATAACCTGTAGTAAAACTAAGATGAATTCTAATGTTGGAATTCTTGCTGAGGAGGTTGTTGAAGTTATGAATGTTCATCAAAAGATCATTGATAGTGATTTGGAAGTGACTGACATTTTGAAGAATCTGTAGTCACGAGTTGTTTTCTATGCCTCTTTCTGGTTGTTGTTTTGCTGGTTTTTGGATTCTTGCTTCATTTTTAATTATTTGTTGAAGCAATGTTTCATTTTGTAAACGGTTTCAAGGTCCCTTCAAAACCCATTTTAATTATAATAAAAAACAATTATGTGAAGATTATAATCAATTTCTTTGAGCAATAAGAATATTGATACTTCACCCAATGGATGTTTCCTTAACAGATTGTCAAGGTTTTACCATGCAAATATTTATCTAATTTTTTATTCTATTATTTTAATTAATATTTCCTATTATTTATTCATAACTAATTTGTGTTATAATAATATTTATGTTTGTGGGTTTTACATTTCCATAACAAGTGGTATCAAAGTAGTTATTTTGTAGCATCTATATTAGGATTTAGTGTTTGTTTTGCAACATAAAATAGTGAAGGTTTTGAATGAAAGGTTTGAGGTAGATAAATTCAATGTAAATAATAAATTCGAGCTATGGAAGCTCAAGCTGCATGATTTCTTAGTGCAAAAAGGATTACACAAGGTGTTGGTAAGAAAGTTAAAGAAATATGTAAATATGACTAATGAGGATTGGGAGGATCTAGATACAAGAGCTCTTAGCATATATTTTTTTATCAAATGATGTTATTTTCAATATTGTTGGAGAGGGAAAAGCACTCTTATAGAGTAGCATGGAGAGTTTATATGACAAAACCCTTTAAAAATCGGATCTACTTGAAGAGGTAAATGTATATTTTGTAAATGAAATAAGGTATAAAAATTGTTGATCATTTAAATATTAGTTGGTATGCCTTATCATTTAAATATTTTCAATACTCTTATATGCCAATTAGATACTATGGGCATAAAAATGAAGATGAAGATAAAGAAATTACATTATTGTGTTCATTACCCAAATCCTAGAATCACTTAGTCACTTCCATTAGCTTTAGCACAAATGATACCATTGAATTTGATACTATTTTGGGAGATTTGTTGTATGAAGAAGTGAGGAGGAAATCTAGCATAAAAACCTCAACATTGATCCACATAAAAAGAGGAATATTTGAGATGTACATCCAGATCTAAGTCAAAAGGCAAAAAGGGTAAGGGAAAATTTTGGTATTGCAATAAATCAAGGCATCTCAAGAAAGATCATTGGAAGAGGAAAGAAGACAATGATGACTCCAAAAAGGAAGAAAATCCAATTGAGACTAGTTTATGTATGGTTGACGAAGTATTATCTATTTGTAATACCTTAGAGTATCATGAAGAATGGTTGTTAAATTCCGGTGCTTCTAATCACATGTGTCCACATAGAAATTGGTTTTCTTCTTACCAAGTTATTAATGGCAGTGTTATTCTTATGGAAAATAATGTTTCTTGTAATACTATTGGGATTAGGAGCATTGAGATTAAAATGTTTGATCTTATTGTGGAAAAATTAATAGAGGTAACACATGTACAATAACTCAAAAATAATTTAATTTCATTGAGATTTTTAGATTCTGGAGGCAATAAATTTACATGTCAAGGTGGAACACTGAAAGTGTCTAGGAGAATTTTGGTGGTCATGAAGGTTACAAATATTAGAAACCTTTACGAACTAGAAGGAAGTACTATAATTAATGAAGTGATGGTGTTATCTAAGGAATAACATGAATATACTCATTCATGGAATTAATGGTTGAGTCATATGAGAGATAAAGGGTTGAAGTATCTATTAAACCATAAATTACTTCTAAATCTAAAATATTTGAATTTGATTTTTTGCAAGAATTGTGCTTATAGGAAGCAGTCTAGACAAAATTTTAAAGTAGGTAGGAATACAAGTAAGCTTTTCTATATTATATTCATTTATATGTTTGGGGGCTATCCCCTATATTTTATTTTAGAGGATCATCATATTTTGTGACATTTATAGATGACTACTCTAGAAAGGTGTGGGTCTATATTCTTAAAAGTAAAGCTCATGTGCTTAATGTATTTAAGTAGTTTAGAGAGTTTTGGTTGAAAATAGAATTGGTAGATCAATCGAGTGTTTAAGAATAAATAATGAAGGCGAGTTCACATCTTTGTAATTTGAAAATTATTGTAAGGAAGCTGGAATGGAAAGGCATAAAACCATAGTTTACACTCAAATTGTGTTGTTGAATGCATGAACATGACTCTTCTAGAGAGAGAAATAATCATGCTCAATAATATCAAGTTGCAACAAGAGTCATGGGTAGAAGAAATATATTGCATATTATCTAGTAAATCAATCACCGTCAGTTGCATTAGATTATAATATTCTTGATGAGGTATGGACAAGTCATTCTTGTGATTACTCAAATCTAGATTTTTTTGGTTGTGATGCATTTTCTCTTATTTCTAAATATCAATGTTGTAAATTGGACCCCAAATCCAAGAAATATATCTTTGTTTGTTGTGGTGATGGAATTAAGGGCGGGTGCAAAAAGTTGGGGGGCCAAAAAGTGGCCAATTTTTTTTTAAAAAATTGAAAGGTTGTAATGTGAGTGTGTTATAATGCACTCGTATTATACACTGCTCACATTATGGCTTGGTGTGACCGAGCCTAAGGATCAGTTAGGCTTGGTTACATTGATACTATAAAACACTTGTGTTATAGCTTATTAAAACAAAAAAAGAAAACCATTTCATTTCATTTTCATTGTGTGTTTTCTTGCTCGTGGCCATTAAACCATGCTATTGTGCACTCACATTTTGGAAGTATAAAAAAAATGCAATTTCTTCATCAAATATTTACAATTTCATTGCCAAGATGCTTCCATGTTGACAGGGAGGTCGAATAAGTAAGCATTTTTTTTTTTTTTTGTGAATTTGTTGTTAAATAGGTAAATTTAGGTTTTTTTTTATGTTCATTTCTTTAATTTCTAGGAGATGATGATCAACCTCAAAATCCTCCTCAAAATAATTTTCCTTCTCATGAACAAGCACATGAACAAAATCCTCAACAACCATAGCAAAAAACCCCCCCAATAATTCCTCAACATCCTCTTGGCACTCAACAAAATTTAATGGGGCAAATAGAAAACAACAAAAAATAGATTGAGGAGTTAATCACAAGGTTGAAAAATCATGTAAGTTCAAACTTGGAAAGAAACACACTTGAAAATTCACTCCAAGCCATGTAAACACATGTAGATGAAATTAGAAAACAATTAAATGGTTGGGCAGATAAGAAGCAGGAGTTTAGGAATTTTTATGCGGATAATTTATCATATAAAGAAGTAAAAGATGAAAAATTTACAAAATATGATATGTGCTCATTATTCATTGAACCACACACAAATCAAAATCTTGAGCTTAATATTGTAAGAGGTTTCCTATCCATTGGTGCCACCACCAAGGGATTAAGAATAATTTTTAGGATAGGTGGTGGATGGTAACCATCCACCATGCAACAATAATGAGGTCCCCCAATATTTCTTGAGGAAACTCTACTACAAGTTCATCCTCAACAAAATCTCCAACTATTTTGATTTGAGGGACTTTTAGGGGAGAGGTGGAGGGTTGGAATAGGATATATCTGGTGCATTTCATGATCCTCAATGACTAGGTAGATGCAAACTTTCTAGGCCAGTGCATGAGCACATTGCTATCCCTTCCATCATGAAGGAGAGTATTGAGGTGAAAAATTCACAGTCTGTCAACTTACTGACCTAGAGTATCAACTAGTGTGCTAGTACTGTAGTATAGTTCCATCCAAGGGAGAGTTTGAGGGGTAGGATTCCACCCCATTCTTGTTAGGTTTGCAGGTCAGCTTGTACATATGACCCCACAGTCAGTGAGGAGGCTAGTGTGTAGGATACATTTACGACTGTGGAGATGGCGATGGCAGATGACATTTTGAATGAGGCTTTTGACATTGATACTCAAGTAAATGTTAGCATGTTCATTGAAATTAATTTATTAAATTTCATTTTTTAAATGCAAGATTAACTAATTTAGTTTAATGATTGTATTAAAATTTTAGGGTCACAGTGTTGATACTGGATACATTAGCCTTGCACCCATTTTTACTCCACTACATCTACCACTGAGGTATGTAACTAGTAAACAATTATAAATATTACATGTGAATATAATTTTTATATGAATGGTATTATAATACCTGATTTTGGATGTTGAATAGGATAATATTGGAGGTTTCATGGGAACACCTCCCAATGCTAGTGGAGTACAAACCTTCATAGATGTAATAGAATAAAGAGTTTAAATAATGAATTGTACTTAATAGATTTGTGTAGTTTATATTCATATCATTGATTTCATTGCATTGCGCATCTTTCAAACTCAAAGCATTACTTCACATTGCATAAATAATAACTAGATGTTGATAGATGATAAAATTTCAATTACAATATAATTTTTTAGAAAGTTAACATAAGAAGTGATGCAATTACTTCACATAGCATTAGTAATAACTAGGATCATGTGCCAATTGCATTTTCTTGTCATGGAATTCCATGAGACCACTTTTTATTGAAGCATTTTTTCAAATAGTTCATTGTCTTGTCTATTCTATGGATGTTTGGAAAAAATATATGAAAGAATAATAGTAAGCAATAGCATAGACAAGGCAATGAGTTGTTTGAAAAAATGCCTCAAAGAAATGTGGTCTCATGGTGATGTACATAGACAAGGCAATGAGTTGTTTGAAAAATTCCTCAAAGAAATGTGGTCTCATGGTGATGTACATCACCATGAGACCCAATTTCTTTGAGGAATTTTTTCAAATAGTTCACTACCATTTCTATGCTACCACATTTTCCATACATGTCTACCAAATCATTTTATCAAACAGTTCACTTCCTTGCTGCTATGGCTAAAAGCTTAAAACAAGTGTTTTCCAACAAACTATGGATGCTTGGAAAAAATATATCAAAGCATAATAGTAATAAATAGCATAGATAAGGTAGTGAGTAGTTTGAAAAAAATCCTTAAAGAAATGTGCTCTCATGGTGAGCATTCCATCACCATTAGACCATATTTCTTTGAGAAATTTTTCCAAACTACTCATTTCCTTAAGAATAGAAACCAAGCCTTTAGCCAAAATTCCCCTCCAAATCCTTTTCAAGGTCCTCATCCTTATCCTCAATTTACCAATCCATGGAAGCTTCCACCTCTTATTCCACTTGTTCATATCCCCAACCCTCCCTCTTCATTTCATGATTGCCCTTTGTAGACACTGAAAAATGTCCTGGTCCATGAGTGTCATTTTTCCATCGTCTTGGTCTTCTTCCCTGCCTAATTAAACAATTTTAATTGTTTAATTTCTTGATTATGTTGCTCTATTAATTAAATAATTTTAATTATTTAATTAATTCATGTCTTTATTCTCCTTTGATCAATTAAATAAATCATCTTTTTAATTGCATCACTAACATTTTCTTTCTCTTTGTGGTTAAATGAATTATAATTCATTTAATTATTAATTTCACGTCATTCATCTATAGTTAAATAATTATTTATCTATTCATTGGTCTTATTTATTTCTTCTATGGCTAAATAATTATTAAAATTATTTAATTGCCTTTATCACTCCTTCCTTATTAAATAATTAATCTAAATTAATTATTTAATACTTCTTTTCTATTTCCTCTTATTTAATTAAACTGGTTGCATAATTCATTTTAATTAAATACCCTTTCTTCTTCCACAAATAAATAATCTAAATAAATAATTTATCCTCTATTTGGTCAAAGATTCCTTTCTCGTGAATTAACTGATTTTATTATTTAATTTCTCCATTATCTCTCTCCACTCTCTTATTTTTGAATCTCAACTGTTGATTGTCTCTGGTCTCTTTTTAATCGTAACCGTCCATGTCATAGTTGTCCCTAGCCCACAAATCTATGGTGCATGCATCCTCAATTGTTGATCTGAGAATATTTTTGGAAGCTCGATCTCGTTCATCCATTCGAATGGATTTCTATAAAAGAAGCTTTTCTCCTCTATTTTTGATTTAACAAAACCACATATCTTTGACTTTCATGCTTATTGTTTGTAGGTACTTGCATATACACACAAAAAATTGAGGGAAAAGTTGCAAAGGATGTTTGAAGAGAGACAAGGGAGATGATTCAACTTCAAACATGGAGAGTTCTTTATTTTATTTCTTTCATTTTACTCATTTTATTTGATTGTTCTCTCTTGTTTTGATTGGATTTTTAGCTTAGATTAGTGTTGTGGTTGTCACTTTATCTATGCTATTAGATTTTCCTATCTTACATTGGTGAACCTGACATGAAATGGATGAAATTTGTAGAAAAAAATCTGTTAATTTTTTCTTTTGATGTGTAATAGGTTCATGAGCCGCAACTTTAAAGCACAATGACACAACTGAAGGCACAATCTTGAAATTTAAAATAACCACACAATTGTGATGAGAAGCAATGCATCTGAAGGCAAGATTTTCAAATTTGAAATTATGATACAACTCTTGGATCTCGAGCCACATTTGAAATGATGCAACTATTATTTCCTAAGCCACATTATAGCACCAAAACTTTGATCCCAAACAACACAACTGCCTGTTCAGGTATAAGTTTTCTATTTTGAGCTTTGTTTGATTTTTTCATTTTGGGTTTTCTTTAGAATAGGGTTTTTGGTTTGTTAATCCTTAGTTTCAGCCCGTGGCATTGGATTTGAGGATTTTTAAAACTGTTTCTTTAGAAACAATCAAGCTCATTTTTATTTTTCCTTAAGTTAATAAATTTTGTTTGCTTGCCTACAACTATAAATTTGTATCACACTCATGAAGGTTAAAATGAACAACAAAATGCATGCTTTCACTCATGGTAATTAAAATTAACTTGCATCACACGTCATTGGTCTAAAAATAATAATAATAATTTCTTTGACATCATAAGCGAGGCTAAAATTAACTAGTGCTTGCATTATCTTGTGGTTTACATATTGTCTTTGGATGCATTTTCTCTTCTCTTATGCCACTTGGAGATCTTGAGAATCAAAATAATTCCTTTGGAATTTTGTACAACCACCCACACATTTTGATTTGGGATTTTCTTTTTAAAATGAACCTCTTGCGAGTGTGAGACAAAGGCATTGCATATGCTCTCTCCTTGCACTTCGTGTGATATTGGAGATAAAAAACAACACACTTTCTTTCTTTTGTTACCTATAGAGGGCCTACCTCCCATCTTGTGAGAGGGAATGACCCAAGCGACACTTTGTTTTGGTCCACTATATAAATTGTTGTGATTGTTGGGAGAGTATTTGATCACCTAGTGAGGATGTCGTATGCCAAAAAGTGCCACCCCTATTTTCTATGTGACACATTAAAATCCTTTCTTAGGAAGGGATTGGAAGGCCTCTTAATTGAGCTAATCTTTTTGTATGTATAGGAACCAATATTTCCCCGAAATAAAAATTAAGAACCAATTATTTTAGTGGCCAAAAACCCTTCTACTTGTTGTCATAGGAAAGGTCATTTTGAAGTTGCCCTACATTCCACTATTCATTGTAGAGATTGGAAATCCCTCAAGGTTTTCGGATCTTAGGGGGTAAGATATTTTGGTGAGCCCGTGTCATGTAAGGGGGAGCCAATGTCACCAAGGTCTCTAACTATCTACTTTTTCTAACTGTTTGGAGAAATCCAAGTAGGGATCCAAGAGGTAATATATTTTCTAGCCTAGGTTGTGCATTTCTATGAGTGTCTTTTTACATGTTACATATTTTCACACTCAAATTATACCAAAACAAGTTTTTTCTAACTATTAACTATTTTCTATGTTTTTTAAAGACAATATCATAAAATTACATCAAAACTAGTCAAAAATCATTCTGAAAACTAGTTCAAAACTGTCAATTGGCAAATAAAACTCTCTATGAACTACAATTGTTTGAAACAGACCCAAAATTGCATTATATGTCACAACTATTATCCAAAATCCACAATTGATATCCTGCACTGTAATTACTTAAAACATAGCCCCAACTATTATTTTGCACCACAACTGATAACTAGAAACCGCATCTAAAAACAATGCAATTGCTAGAAATAGAGACGCACCTACCTGATTACAAAAATTTCACAAAATCCTTTTCCAAAAATGATCGTGAACTTGTCATCTACACCTTAGACTTGTAGGGTTTTACTAAGCCATTCCTTCATCCTCATTTAGTTTTGCATAACACTTTAGGTCACATTTTCCTTGCATAATTAATCTTAGACCTTAGATTGCACATACCTTCTATATTAAAATATAGGAATATTATCAAGCCCTTAGATAGTCCACGGTTACTTATCCAACTTGTCATTAACCTTCATCTTTTAATTTATCAACCTTTTTAATTATCATCTTGGTCAAAACTTGAGTCTCAAACTTGTGTCCTAGTTTAGAATCACCTTGTAAAATCCATAATATTGGTCATCACAAAAGGTCAATTATAATGGGGTTAGTTATCTTGGACCTACAATAGCTTGGTTATCATCCTTTTTCTTAAATCTTAAGGTCCATATACTTAGTGTCATTTTTCTACTCATTTAGCTTCATACCATATCCTTTACTCATAATATCATTATCATCCTCTCAATCCTTAGTCTTAGACTTAGATTGCATTATCTTTCATCCTTATATGTCCCTAAAACTACAAAAATATAGCTCAATCTCATCTTAGACTTAGTTTCATGATAACGTTTGGTCCTTAATTTAGCATTATCTAGCCTCCATATCATTATATTCCTTTGATACCATTTGGCATCTATTAGTTTCATTTAGCTTCATTTAATCTTGTCCTTTGGACTTAAGGTCATTACCCTTGCATGGTTACCTTGCATCCTTATACTCAAAAAATCACAAAAATATAGTTTATTTTCATATCACCTTGCATTACCTTCCAAACTTGCAAGTCTTACATGGTTGAAACAAGGTCATGAACTAAAAGAAAAGACATAGATTCTTCAAATGACCCCTTTTCTAGTTCACATCATTACACCAACTTTGGACCAAATTCAAATCAATCTACACCACAAAGAGAAACACCACAAAGAGACCCAATTAACCCATTTGAAAATCTAGGATTAGATGAATTCAACAAGAATTTGACTCCCAAAGAGATTGAAAGAGCTTACCAAGATCCAAGAATCTTACACATTGTTGATGAGCTCATTGGTGCTGATCCTAATAGATACTTTTATGCACTAGCCAAAGAGGGTGCCAAACTCCCTCAAGGCTTTGATGTCTCCACAATTGTGGAAGGAGCTACTCAAAACCCATTTGTGTTAAGGATTATATCTTCACAACAAATATCTACTATATTACCACTTGGGAAAACAAAACACATGGAAAAAACTACCACACATATCGGGATAATATCTTCACACTTGGAAATAAGAGAACTCATGCAACAACACAAGGACACAATTTCATATTTGGTAGCTCATAAAATTCCATGGGTAATACATTTACAAATCCTTTTTTTCAAAATACAAACCAAGTTCCCACATCTATATTTCAAAACATGAACCAAGGTCCCACACCTATATTGCAAAATATAAACCAAAGTCCTACATCTCAAGGTCCCATGCCTACACTTCAAAATACTTATCAAGGTCCCATATTTCAATTTTAAAATAGTACCACATCAAATTAGAATCAACCAAATAAATATAGGATAATTCATATTGTCCCACGAAGAGTGACAAAAAAAACACCAACCAAGGACCTACATTTCCAAACATCAACCAAGATCCTACATTTTTAAAACACCAATCAACAACCTACCCTCTCATTTCAAAATGCCAATCAAAGAAGTATATTTTTAAATACAAATCAAGGACTTACACCACCACTTAAAAATAAAAATCAAGGTCCAACATTCCAAATAAAAAGTACAAATCAAGGGCCCACACCATAATTTCAAAAATTCATACCAAATACCAACATGAATTTTGGGACAAATCTAAATACCAATTTAACTGCAAACCAAACCAACACCAATACAAAATTTACACAAGGTAACAAAGGTCCCATGCCACAAAATTTCAACCCAAATCCAAATCCAACATATGATCTCAACACCAACACCATAATGAAAAATCAAACCATGCCACCATCTCTTGCGGAGACTTTGATGCAACAAATACAATCCATACAACAAGAAATGACAAACATGCAATTGGGAACTAGTAATAAAACTTATTTCATGGAGTAATTTTGCCCCTATCCATTTGACATAAATCTATACATGCCACCCTTTCCCCCTCCCTTCACAACACCAAGTTTACCTAAATATAAAGGGAAATGAGATCTAGTGGATCACATATGATAATTTAATATGACATGTATGGAAATCATATATGATCCTACCTATTTGATGAGGCTATTCCCATGAAGTCTCACAGGGCTGACCCTAGATTGGTTTGCACATCTTCCTTCAGGTATTAGAACACAGAGAAAATTGGCTAATAAATTCTTTAACCACTTTTCCTTTAACATTGAAAGTGATGTGAACCTCACAAAATTATGCACCACTAAGCAAGAAGAAGGGGAGTCACTTGTCTCATTTTACACAAAGATGGTGAGGCATGGCTAGCAAGTGTCCTTGCCACATCTTGGAGAAACAAATAGTCCCCATGTTGTTGGAAAAAATTAATGCAAAATTGATGAGTGGTCTTCAAATATAGTGTTTCACAACCTTTGAGGAAATCATGGAGAAAGGTTTCATCATTGAAAAAGATCTTATTACAAAGGGACTAGTTAAAGTACACAAAGAAACTTCGAAACCAAACAATGAAAAAGGTAAATTTTGGTCTCAAAATAAGAATTTTATTAATGATAGGGTTGCCAATGCTAATGTGATAAACAAAGGTCCTACCATTCACCTCAAAGGTTCATCTGTTTCAAACACATCAAACTCCCAAATACAAGGTCAAGATCAAACATTGAATGCAGTCCAAAAGAACCAACAACGCAGAGGTCCTCTACACGCTAAGAGAACATGCACTCCATTGATGAACCCATTGAATCAATCCTAAAGACACTCTTACAGTCAAATGGCATCTAGTTTCCCAACATCAAAAACTATGAACCCTCATTGATCAAACCCAATTGGTGGAAGGAAAAAGAATACTATGAATATCACCATGGAAAGCGACATAAGACATATCCATGTTGGACACTCAAAAATGTCATTCAAGACCTCATCAAACAAGGAATAATTTCAGTAGAAAATTCAAAAGGAAAAACCAATGCTGATTATACCATATTTAAATCTCCCTTGCCAGATCATGAAAAAGGAAAAGCCTCTAGTTTAGGGAATAACAATAATGCTAATTATACCCATGTCAGACATGATTACTACACTATTATCCACCAAATATGAGCCTTTGATGATCATGTTTCCACCATTACCATAAATAAAAAAAGTTCAAAGTGTTCCATCACCACTCATAGGGCTAAGGTAACTCTACAAAGGGTTCCATTCAATCCACAACCAAAAATCCAGTACATTCCTAGAGAAACTAGCGAAGACTCTCACACAAAGTTCTATCTTGGAACTCCTTTGCATATCCCCTCAACACAAAGCTATGCTTGATAAAGCCTTGAAAGAAGAATTTGTACTCACCTATCTAGATGTCAATGAATTTTAGGCCATGGTTGGATACCTAGCTATGCCACATCACGCCACCTTCTCTGAACAAGAATTTTCTGCACAAAATTTTGATCATAATGATCCCCCACACCTAGAATTCTATGTCAATTAACACAAAATTAGATGACTCTTGGTAGATGGGGAGCATGTCTGAACATTTACTCTCTAAAATTGGTAAAAGAATTGAAATACTCTAAGAATTGCATAGATAAAACCAATATTTTTTTTATCAAAGCCTACGATGATGCTGAACGTTCGTCTGAAGGAGTAATTTCACTTCCCATAAAAGTTGGTCTAACTATGCAAAACAAAAATTTTCATGTCTTGGATCTGGATTAAACTACAACCTCCTCCTTGGCTGCCCTTGGATTCATTCCATGAAGGCCATACCATCCACATACCATCAATGCCTCAAGTTTCCACATAATGGCACTAAAATTACTATTCTTGGTGATCTTGATCCTTTTCAGTATTGCACCAACATAAAAGGAACCATTGAACACCAAGTTCCCATTAATCAAGAGGCCTCATATTCCACCTCATCCCACTACATTGATACATCTAACCTCATCAAATAATCCACTCTAGTCACCCCACCTTCCAAACCCAAAGTCCAAATTCAAGACAAAGGATGCATAAAATACAACATGAAGAGCCTCTTTTGCATTGGTAAGTTACATAAACCACCAAAGTCTTATGGCAAGCCACATCTCATACATCCTAAGCTTATCATACATAATCCCCCTACCACCTTCACTAAATGGGGGAATTATCCAATGATTCTTTGGATGAACACATCTACATATGGTTGTCTAAAGAGGAGGAGGATAGCGAATCTAAGCAACTATCGGTTGAACAATATCCAAAAAGGTTCCTCTTGATGAAGCAACAAGGATATGATGGGCACAATGGCCTTGGTATACACAAACATGGGATGTTGGAATCCTTACTACCTCCTAAATTACCAAAGTATAGCAGGTTATGGTTTGTATCGATAAAAGTGACTATTTGGGGTATCGGGCTACTTTCAAGTGAGACTGTTAATGCTTCAAATGAAATCAAGACATCTGAGGACTACTCTATCAATTTTTATTCCAATCTATGGGAATGGGGTTCTGAAAAATCATTCAGTGACTATGACCTTGAGGAAACATTTAGAGAACCTGGTGAGCCTACCTTTGAGGAAAGATTCAATTAAATGTTTAAATTTGGTCCCCCTGTAGAACTTGTCAAATCCCCATCAAAAGGTCCCCTTGAAAAGGGAATCTTGGATTGAACACTTTTGGGAACCTGATGACTCTACCTATATCTTTACCTTATCTGCTTATGCCATGACCCTTTACAACACTGATGATGGCATGTCCCTCATTTACCCACAGTTAATATATTGGGGCCAACAAGGACCATTGAGTTTATTCACATTCAAGAATGACGAAGCAATTGCTGAGTTCATGGGACTTCCTGAAGGTACACCAAGTGGGGATCATAAGGTTGGCTTTGTCATAGAAATTAGTAGTGCAACATACTTTGGTGAGGTTGTCCTTTCCTCTAATCGCAAAAGAAAAAATGAAAAAAATCAAAATAAAAAGAATAGGTCTTCAGGTGAAAACCAAAAGGTGCCTACTAATCATGAAAACATGAAAATAAAGGATGTATCCAAAGGTGAAAACCTCTCTGAGGTGCCTAAGGATGAAGGATTGGGTAGTTTCCCTATGGACCGAGAGAGATCTCAATTTCTCATAGAAGAAACTGAAGAAGTGAACATTGGGACACAAGACAACTCTAGAATCATGTAGCTTGCAACATCTTTGACCATTGAGGAAAAACCCTAGTTTTCAGTATTCATTTTTAGAAAGACAAGCTAATTTTGCATGGTCATACACTGACATGCCTAGGTTGGATCCCGAGCTTGTTTTACATCACTTGCCATTGATACCAAATGCCAAACCCTATAAACATAATCTAAGGAAAATGAACCCACATATTGGACTCCTAATCAAGGTTGAACTAAAGAAAATCTTGGATGTTGGAATCATATGATCTATTAATTATGCAAATTGGATATCTAATATTATTTCTCTCACAAAACTGAATGGTCAAATAAGAGTATGCCCAAAATTTAGGGATATTAACAAGGCTTTTCCTAAAGATGATTTCCCTTTACCAAATATTGACACCATAGTGGACCTCACTATTGGATATGAAATGCTATCACTTATGAAAAAATTATCAAGCTATAACCAGATAAGGATTTCTCTTGAAAATCAACCAAAGATAGCCTTTACATGCACTTGGGGAAATTTGTGTTGGAAAATTATGCCATTTGGACTTAAGAATGCTAGAGCTACATATCAAAGAGCCACGACTACCATTTTTCATGATTATATGCATGTCCTTAAGGAGGATTATGCTGATTATCTTCTCCCAAAATATCTAGAAAGAAGTGGTCACCTAGTAGTCTTGGATAAGATTTTCACACAACTTGAAAAGTACAAACTTAGGTTAAATCCAAAGAAATGTGTTTTTGGAGTCCAATCAGGTAAAATTTTAGGATACATTATCTCCCGTAGAGGAATAAAGGTTGATCCTACAAAATTCAAAGCTATCTTGGACATGCCACTGCCAACCAATATCAGTTAGCTAAGACTTTACAAGGAAGACTATAATCAATCCATAGATTCATCACCCAACTAGCAGATAAGATTCACCCATTTCAATATTTGTTATGAAAATGAATTCCCTTTATTTGGACAGAAAAATGTCAAGAATCATTTGATCAAATTAAGCACTATCTATTTACTCCACTAGTTCTTATGGCTCTGATCGATGATTTTTTTTGATATTATATGTAACAACCACTACACCAACATTGGGGGAATTATTGGCACTAAATGATAATTATGGAAAAGAATGAGAAATCTACTACATTAGTCATACCTTGGTTGGATATGAGTTAAAATATAGCCCTATTGAACAAGTGTGCCTAGAAATTGTATTGCAGCCCAAAAACTGATACATTACATGCTAAACCACAAGACAAAGTTGATAGCCAAAACCGATCCTCTAAAGTACCTTCTCAGTAAAGTAGCTTTGATAGGACAATTAGCTAAGCGAGTAATGATTTTAAGTGAGTATGACATTGAATATATTGATCAAAAAACAATAAAAGGACAAGTAATAGTTGATAAACTTACTAATGTACTAGTGAAAGTATAACATCCTCTAATATTCGACTTCCTAGATGAATCGATATATGTCATAGAAACACCAACAACATGGAAATTTTATTTTGATGGGTCCTACACAAGTCATGGTTTAGGAGCTGGCATTTTATTCATCGCACCTTAAGGGGATTCCATTCCTAAGTCATTTCAAATAGAATTTTCATGCACCAATAATATAGTTGAGTATGAAGCATTTCTCATAGGACTCCGAATATAAATTAAATGGAAAATAAAGGATCTTCAAGTTTATGGTGATTCCTAGTTAGTGATCAAGCAAGTCAATGATGATTATGATACCAAGGATGAGAAGATAATTACCTACAAGCACATGGTTGATAGTTTTAGATTATACTTTGAAGCTATTACCTTTAAAAAAATACTGTGAATCTAGAACAAGTCAGTTGATGCAATGTCAACAATCAGATCTCTCTTGGATATTCCTAACAATGCATCACAATCTGACTTCTTTGTGGAACAACTATTGGTCCCTACGTTCGACGTCCTCAAAACTAAACTTGTGTGTGAACTTGTTGGTCTCCAATCTCCTTGGTACAAGGAAATTTACAACTATCTACATGACTATATTATCCCTCCCAACCTATCCCCCAACCAATGCAAAACCTTTATCTGACAAGCCTCTAAATATGCCATTATTAGAGATACCCTTTACCATTGTATGCTATAAAGAACCATCCTCCGATGTCTCAACTCTAATGAAGCACGTATGACCTTACAATAGGTTAACCATGGTATATGTGGAGATCACTCTGTTGGTCCTACCTTGGCTAGAAATCTCATGAGGATGGGATATTATTGGACTATAACGGAACGTGATGCCTATCACTTTGTGAAAAAGTGCCACAAATTTTAAATTCATGGAGATCTCATACATGCACCAACTCAAGAATTGTAGCCACTTACATCACCCTGGCCATTTTCTCAATGGGGACTCAACCTCATAGGAAAGATCCATCCTTCCCCAAATGGGCATAATTTTATCCTTGTTGCTATAGAATACTTTACCAAATGGATCAAATCCATCCCCATGACCTATATTATGGGTAAGAAAATATCTAAACTCATCCTGAATTACATCATATGCTTCTATGGTATCCCACAATCCATCATTATAGACAATGATCACCATTTCAAAAATTAGGGTGTTCATGAACTCTGTGAGAAGTTTCATACCCAACACCATTTTTCCACCTCGTATTACCCTTAGGGCAATGTTCAAGCTGAGGCATCTAATAAGACTATTCTTAAAATCTTAAAGAAGACTGTCGATGATGTTGGTCATGACTAGAATCTCCAACTCAATCCTTCTTTATGGGCCTACCATACTAGTTCTTGTACCCTTAAAAGAGCCACTCCATATTCCCTTGTCTTTGGATCTGAGGCCATAATTCCTATTGAGGTTGAGTTACCATCCCTGAGGGTTTCTATGCAAGGATTGATTGATGAAAGAGAATATTGTGTATCCCGTCTACATGAGCTAGAGTTATTGGATGAAAAGAGACAAAATGATTTAAAAAATTTACATGCATATCATATCCACCTTCAACGTAGCTACAATAAGAAGGTCCAAACTAGAAGATTTGACATTGGTGACTTAGTCTTGAAATAGAATATGAAGAATCAGGCAGATTGAGAAAAGTCTAGAAAATTTAAACCCAATTGGTTGGGTCCTTATATCATTATAGCAGCATACAGATCCGATGCTTATCAAATCTCCACTCTTGAAGGTGAATCATTTCCTGGTCCCATTAACAACATGCACCTTCATAGATACTGCATCTAATTTTTAGAGTATCCCTTTAAAAAGTCAAAAAATATAAAAAAAAAAAAAAAAAAAAAAGTCACCTTGATGAAAACCTGGCAAATAGGCATCTTGTCGATGACAAAAAAATAAAAAAATGGAAAAAATAAAAAATAGTAGAGAAATAATTCATCCAAAAGTGAAAACCACTTTGGTGGCGCTTTGGATAAGTACCATGGTGAAAAACTAGCAAACATGCACCATGTGTAGTTATTTTATGCTCCTTTGTCTACTGTCACTCTATTTGATTTTTTGCCTTTCGTCCATCCATTTTCACATATCATCTATTATAAAGCTTTATCATCCTTTCCATTCCCTGACAAACATCGACATTTAGCATCCTTCACTTTCATGGCCATTCTTTACATCCATTAATCCCCTCACACATAGTAAGTTGGTCCTATACCTAACTAGGGGCAATTCATTGGCTTACATCTTCATGGGATCCTGCACATGCTATCAACCTTTTAAAACCATCAAAATCCAAAAAAATCATAAAACCATCAAAATCCAAAAAAATCATAAAACCCTCAAAATCCAAAAAAATCATAAAATTCTCAAAATCCAAAAAAATCATAAAACCATCAAAATCCAAAAAAATCATAAAACATCAAAACTTCCAAAAATAGAGTCAGAGTCAGAGTCAGTCCATGTCAATTTGGTTGAACTACGTTGTCTCTGTGTATTTGCTATGTAGTCAAGGCCCTCACTTGATGGGCCCTTGAGACACTACGTCTGTCCTTTTTGGTTTTTATCGAATAAAGGTCAAATCATGATTTAGTCCTTTGTCAAGTATAACAAGATCAAGTCATGTCAAAATATGAGGTCTCTCCATGTATAGCATAAGCAAGGTCATCAATTAATGAGCCCCGAGGCCCTAGCTCAGTCCTTTAGGGTTGTTCAAGTATGGTTTTGTTCTTTGTCCTGGAGAAATCATTATTCAAAACAAATCATGAATCAACAAACAAACATATCCAACAACTCTTTAATCTTCGACCAATTAATTGCCTAATCATCACCCCTATCTGGTCATTGGTCTTATATCTAAATGGGGAATTATGTCATTTGTCTCATTCAATCTTATCTCTTGTCTTCTATCAGGATGCGTCAATCCTGAGATTGGTCTTTGTCATTGGTCAACCTTGTCATTCACCTTAAACATGATATGTCTTTCCTGCAACTAGATGATCATCAAAATGGTCAATCAGTCAACTTTATTAGATGTTTCATTTGACTTAAATAGGATATGTCTTTCCTAAAACTAGACGTCATCACATTGTTCAATCGTGTCAGTCAACTCTTATCAAGTCAACTCAAGTTGATCACTTGGTCAATTACTCTTGCCTTAAACAAGATGTCTTTCCTAAAATTAGGCACAATCAATCAAATCAATTAATCACCCTTGTGAATCTCTCAATCAAATTTAATTCAAACAATCAATCAAACAATCATCTCATTCATCTAACTTCATTAGGATATGTCTTTCTTGAAACCAAACCTAATTAGTCGTATCAATCAATCTTGTCAATCCTATCACTAAACATTGTTTCTTTGGCAAAAAATTTGTTGGTATGAGTTTGTCTTATCTTTTTGATTGGGTTTTGGTCATGTTACTAGCTACCTCGAGGATTTACTGTCATGGATTTGGAGGGGCGATGATGGATCATGATCTCTTTTCTTTTCTTGTTGTCTACAGTTTGTCTTAGGAAGAATACTGGGAAAATTGGGTCCTTAGTATGAGTCGGGGCACTCCTTGTCTTTTGGCATTGTCTTTTGACTACTTTTCTCTCACAAATGGTCACCTTGCACACCTTGGTTTATGTCATACCATGGTGTTTGTGTTCCATTTGCAAAAAAATTGACACTCGATGATGATAAACATAAAGCATGAATGTTGGCCCTTTATTATTTATCATCCGATGTCTCATCTTCTTTTCCATTCTCCATGCTAACATTCATCTCTTCCATGCTAGCATTTCTTCTTTCTACATCTTGATAGTGTCTTGTGACATGCAAAAATACCCTACATGCATGATCATGTTAGGAAACCTTATAGGAAGCATTATCATGATAGACTTCATCATAAGCCACATATATTTACATGAGAAAATACAAAAACATAGATTGCATTATCATTTCATAGCATTATAATATATTAGGCATATCATCACATTTTACATTATACTCGTAATCCATTCTCATATATTGCATCAAAATTTCATATACATTGCATAATCATAAACATATCATACATCACATTTTGCATTTACATCAGGAATTTCTAATCATTACATACATGATCCATAGATACCGTATTACATAACATTAATTTCATTCACATCATAAAAATAGGTCATTTGTACTACATTAATATATAACATCATTGCATAATCATATCAGATGCATAAACAACATTATAAATGCATAATCATCCATCATATCAAACCATCACATAATCATATTGAATGCATAAATCAACATCATAAAAACATGAACACCCATAGCATAATCATAAACATATAGCATCATCACATAAGACCGCATACAATAAATCACCACCAAAAATCATATCATATATCGCTCAAAATTTTTTATAGTACAATGTCAAGATGTCTCCTATATAATAAAATGGAGCTCGTAGGCTCGATGGTCAAAATATATAATGTCCAATTGAGTCCTAGCTTGAGTTGTCATGCTCCCCAGACCCTAATACATTCCTATCCTCTCATTGTGGAAACTTGGAGACTTGTGATCTAATTTCGATGGCCTGTCATATGGAGTGGACCATCTCAGGCTTGATGCCTCACCACTATGCGACCTAGATCTGCTACCCCCTCTCCAAGCCCACTGCATTGGTTGTAGTGTATCAATCTCCTGCTCAATGGTAGTGACTAGTATCACTTTTCCCCATAGATGCATCTCCTGTGAGGAACATACAAACTCATGTGTCCTTGTGGGTACACCCTATCTCTCTCCAAACTACCTTTGAACTCACTTTGGGAGATACATATCTATGATATGTTGTGAATGTACCATCTGACCAATCAAGCACCTGGGCTATCGACACCATGGTAAATACTCATCCTTGTCAACCCACAAATCACAGTCCCTGTACAGTCTCTAAACAAAGCTAGCCAATGTATCAATGTCATGTCTCTAGTATCATGTATCACCTATGTGGGTCTGAGTTACTGCACCACCATATAAATATACATATGGAGTACCAACTCCCAAATATCATCCCATTGCTAGTTGGAACACTACTATGTGCCCCCATGCCCATACCATGAGTAGTGTAACACTGTAACTCATACTCTATCCCCCCTCGGTATACAATGTCATGAAGCTAAAAGTAAAGTGTTCCCAATAGACATGGTCCCTAGGCATACACTATCTCCTCCTGCACCATTCTTGCTAATACCTCTCCCCAGCTCATTAGGAACCCATGGCCCCTGCGGTCTGGAATCAGAATACTGATAATCAATGTGTATAGAACACAATCAAACCTGTCATATCTCTCTGCCAAGGTCTCCCATATGATATCGTAACTCTATATATTGAGCTCTGACTCATCCTTATAATCATAGTAGTCATAGATCACCAAAAACCACCGAATAGGATCATATCTCTCCCACTCCCCATGAATAGGAAACCACAATATCTTGTAAACATCCTCCAAGGTCATAGTAGCCTCCCCAATAGGTAGCTGAAAAATGTAAATCTCGGAGTGCCATCACTCCACAAGTGTTATCAACATACCTTTGTTTTCCTTGACAATGGGCATATGTTTCACATAGAACAATTTAAGGTCTAACAATGCCTACCTCTTGCCATTCGATAGCTGATCTCAAAGCCAAAATGTCACCTGTCATGACTCTCGCATATAGATAGGGGGAAGTACAACCTGAAGTCATCACAAAAGCCATCATATCAATTTAAAGTATTCATTTAACCTATTGGACCTAAATCAAACAAGTCATTTCATCCTAAACTGGGGAAAAAATTTCATCAGTCAATTGCATCATTTTGCTTGTCAATTGTGTCATAGAATTTTTTGGTGTCACTATTATTATACATGCATCGCACAACTACAATTTCATTGCATGCCTTAGCTAATGTGTCACTAGGGTCAATTGTGGTCAATCCATTATCATTTGCATCATTTCTTATCACATGCGTCATTTCCCTTTGCAAATGTGGCATTTTATATCGATTGAATCATTTTTTATCACATTTGTGACTTAGAAATTAAATGCAACACACACTTTTAGATGCTCGCGCCACAACTGTCCCACACTTATAACCTAGAAATTACATCATGACGAGGTGATTGTGGGAAAATTTAGTCACCTGCGTCACTCACACATGCAATTGTGTTGCATGACATGCAACGCAATTGCCTGCTAAATTTTTCCTACCTATAAATACATGAAAATCAAAAAAATCACAAAGTAGGTTTGGAGTACATATCGGGGTGGGCACTCCCTTAGGTTGATAGAAGCTATAGATGTGGTAGCCTTAGTGTGCAGATTTTGGAACCGACAACATCTTAGCTTCTCTCTCTTAGAGCTCCTAATTTTCTAAATTTGGAATGCACAAATGAGTAATTTCTTAATCAAGTTCATATATATAGACAAAAAAAATTGGGTTTTCACTAGGCTTGTGTACTAGGTGCATTATTTGACCACTTTGAACCTAAATTTGACCCCCTTAATGACCTCAAAAATCAATTTTGTCACCACTGTTGAACTTCTGGCTATCAAATTGACTTATCAGAGCAATTTTCCAATTTTTTTGAAAATTTGCAAAATTCTCCCAAGGGGGCATATGTCCACCCTACTTTCATCGGGGCATGTTTTGATTGAATTTCTTTGACACAAAATGATAAAATACATTATTTCAAAGAGGGGAAAAATGTAGACATTGAAAAATGTCTTGGTCTACGAGCATCATTTTTCCATCGTCTTGGTCTTCTACCTTGCCTAATTAAACAATTTTAATTATTTAATTAATTCATGTCTTTATTATCCTTTGATCAATTAAATAAATCATATTTTTATTTGCATCACTAACATTTTATTTCTCTCTGTGGTTAAATGAATTATTATTCATTTAATTATTAATTTCATGTCTTTCATCTATAGTTAAATAATTATTTATAATTATTTATCTATTCATTGGTCTTCTTTATTTCTTTTATGGTTAAATAATTATTAAAATTATTTAATCATTCTTTTCTATTTCCCCTTATTTAATTAAATTGGTTGCATAAATCATTTAATTCATAAATCATTTTAATTAAATGCCCACTTTCTTCTTCCATAAATAAATAATTTATCCTCCACTTGGTCAAAGATTCCTTTCTCATGAATTAAATGATTTTACTATTTAATTTCTCCATTATCTCCCTCCACTCTCTCATTTTCGAATCTCAACCATTGATTGTCTCTGGTCTCTTTTTAATCTTAACCATCCATGTCATAGCCATCCCTAGCTCACTACTCTCTGGTGCATGCATCCTCAACCGTCGATCTCGAGCTTATATTCAAATGGTTGACTATAAAAGAACCTTTTATCCTCCATTTTCAATTTAACAACCATAGATCTTTGACTTTCATGCTTATTTTTTGTAGGTACTTGTATACACGCACAACAAATTGAGGGTAAACTTGCAAAGGCTGTTTGAGGAGAGACAAGGGAGGTGATTAAACTTCAAGCATGGGGAGTGCTTTGTTTTATTGCTTTCATTTTACTCCTTTTATTTTCTTTTTCTCTCTTGTTTTGATTGGATTTTTATCTTAGATTAGTGTTGTGGTTATCACTTTATCTATGCTATTCGATTTTCCTATCTTACACCCTCCATCTCATAACCAATACCACACTATACCGTCCACCCCATCCCAACATAATACCATAGAGAAGGCAATGAACTATTTGAAAAAATGCCTCAAAGAAATGAGGTCTCATGATAATGGAATGCCACGACACATTTTTTTCATGGAATTCCATCACTATGAGATCAAATTTCTTCGAGGCATTTTTTCAAATAGCTCACTTCCTTCTCTATGCTACCACATTTTTTATACATGTCTACCAAATAATTTTATCAAATTATTCACCACCTTGATGCTATGGATAAAAGCCTAAAATAGGTGCTTTCAAACAAGATATGAATAGATAAAATAGTAAGCATGATAGTAAGAAATATATAGTTCAATAAGTACTCAAAATTTGTTCATTATCTCATACATTATAAGCCATGACATGCATCACTATTGTAGTTTTTGTGATTGAATAATTTATTGTTTTATTTTTAGATTTTTCAAGTGAAATCACCTCCAGATATTCATAAGGCAATGGAGCTTGGTGTTTCTTCTGTTATAGAATCCTCGAAGGTTCTCATGGGGGTATAAGGAAGATTACTAAATTTCAATTTACATTCTATGTTATAGTTGTTACTTAGTGAAAAATCAAACGATTAATGATTCATAGTTTAATTTATCTTTGGATGGTTTCAAAAAGGCTTCAACATACCACAACATGTGCATGCAAACATTTCCCTTGAGAAGAGTGATCATGTAGTGGGGCTAAGTGATTATTTTATTAAATATTTCATTTTTAATAATGTAATTTCTATATATTAATGTCTTTACTTGTTATTGTAATAGTTAATGCTTGATTAGGAACTAAACCTTAGGAGGAGCACTAGGAGCACTTCTTGACCTTAGAGTAAATGAGTGGTAGAATTATATCCATCCAACCAACAAGCAAAGGGAAAGAGTTTGTTTTAGGAGGCTAAAGGGCAATGAATTTTTATTTCAAGGCCCTTTATTGTATGCCTATATGGCATTTTTGGACATATTTTGTATTGCATATATTTGACATTGTATGCCTGGCATTCTTGTAATCCTATATGAATATTTTGTATATATTTTATACTTATATCGAAATATATTCATATATTCCTACATGGCTATTTGGTTAATACAAATCCTTTTTATCAATGGTGTCCATATTTGCATTATAAATCCAAAATTCATTAGATATGAGTTACGTGTATTCAAGTGTATACTTTACAACTTACGTGTATACTTTGTGACTTAGGTGTATTCCAATGTATACTTTAAGACTTACATGTCTTCATGTTTATACCTTTTATTCATGCATATACTTTTTAGTAATGCGTATACTATGTATTCATGTGTATACTTCAATGATTACATGTATTTGAGTACTTGTGCTTCACCTATTCACATGTATGCTTCACTTATTCACATGTATAATTATTAACTGGTTATCCCTAACATTACTCATTGTTGTCCTTCATGGTTTGTCTTGAATATTTATTGATTGATGCTAAACAACTTTATTATTTGATGCTAAAAATATTCAATATTTCAAAAAATGATTCACCAATGATTTATCATTTACTTATGTACTAATTCAATATGGAATCCAAGGAAGAATTTAAAAGGGATAAATCTAGGAGGAGAGGGAAGATATATATTTATAGTGTAACCTATTGTACCTTCTCTTATAGACATGTAAAATTGACCTAACACCTATCACACATACTAAATGATATTTTCGCATCATCGACATCATTGCATTTCACCTCAAAAGCATGAAACACCCAAATTTCCCTTATTAATTGAATAATATGACATTATTTAATTAATTAACTTTTTCATCATTTTTGACTAATTAAATAAATTCCATTTATTTAATAAAGTCCTAAAACCCTATTTATGCTATTAATTGAATAATACAACATTATTTAATTAATTCACATTTCATCAATTTTGACCAGTTAAATAAATTACATTCTTTAAATAAAGTCCTAATTTAACTTCAATTCATCATGATTATTTAAATAACACCAATTATTTAATTACGTCATTAAATCACGTTATTCCCCTAAGTCGATTGAATTATTAAAACAATAATTTAATTAAGTCTCTTTCCCTCCAAATTTGAAGTTTGAATAAACTATTCAAATTATTATAAAAAATCAAATCAAACTAATGCCACTTTGTTTTCAAAAGTCAAACTTGATTTGCATGTTCAACTCCAAAATGAATGAATGAATTAAATCAATTAATTAATCATTCTCAACCACTTTCTTGATTGAAAAAATTACAATCCCCTAATTTCTCAATCCATTCCTAACTGATCAATCTAATTCCTGTCTGATCAATCTATATCTCTAACTGGCCAATCTATTACTACATCACACTAATCATGTAATCTAGTTTGCATAAATTATGCATGTCTAAATCCTCTCAACATCTTTCAACTGTTGATCTTGATTCAACATTGTTTAATCCTGATCGTCCATTTCAAATCACAATTTCTATTAAAAAAACCTCTTTCCTCACAAAAAAGACCGAATAATCAAACACCATTTGCACAACGAAGTATTTTTGATATTCCTAATCACCATTAACAAATATTCAACACATTTCTTTGATCAACACACACATCACATCAAAGATTCTCACACACAACAATGGAGGCTTCATAGTGATATGAACAACCCAAAATATTGCAAACACACTTTGACATGGGATGGTAACCTTTACTTTGTTTTGAATTCATTTTGGTAATTGTAGGATTTCATTGTATGTTTTCAATAGCTTAGAAATTCATTTCATGAGTGAAGGAATAGATCTAGATTTAGTGTTTTTGATTTAGATTAGTTTTTATTTCATTGAATTTATCTTGTTTACACTCTCAGATTTTCTCGCTCACACATTCTAAAACACCCAGTGCAACCCTATTCCCCAACACTAATGATTTCCTGAGAAAATTTAGAAGTTACAGGTCCTGGTGCTCTGTAAAAATTTTCATGCATAGGTTTATGGAAACTGTTGCACTTGATTTCACGAAACCATCACACTTGACCCTGAAACTGGCACACTTGACCCTGATTTTTGCACCTTTGAATTTTTCTAGCAACTTTTTCTTTTGACAAAGGGAACACTTGCATTTTTATAGAACTTTTTCTCTCTGATAGAGGGTGCTTTTGTTGTTTTTTCTGCATTTTTTCCCTATTAAACCTATGTTCGAAATCTACAAGTTGACTTTTGATTTTTAATGCTAATAGGTGTCTGTTTGGAATGTGTGACAGGTACTAATGTGTGTGTATGTAGGATTGAGAAACCACTAACACTTTTTCTATAGGGAAGACAAATGGTCAATGAGTTTCAGATTTTCAATGCCTTTTAAGTTGAAAATCCTTCATTTTGGTGCTTAAAAAGAACCCTACAAACAACACATTTGGATTTAAGTGCTCTAAAATAAATCATTTTCAATGATTTTTAAGTTAGGAGAATCTTCATTTGGTGCTTAAAAAAAACCCTACAACAACACATTTTCAATTTAAGTGCTCTAAAATGAATCATTTTCAATGCTTTTTAAGTTGAGAGAATCTTCATTTTGGTGCTTAAAAAGAACGCTACAAAAAACACATTTCAATTTAAGTGCTCTAAAATGAACTCTTTCCAAGATTTCATAGTTAGAGAATTTTCACTTGGTGCATAAAAAGAACAACACAAACGAACAGTTCTATTGGTGCTCTAAAAGGGTTTAAGCTTTCAAATTAAACACTTAGAATGTTTGATTGACCAAAATTTTTTCCTTTTGTTGACGCACACTTGAATTTATTCTGTTGACCAAGTAATACCAAGATCTAGGAACACTCAAAATTTTGGGCTTAAAAAATGAACAAATTATTCTTTTGTTTTGCTCCTTTTTCTATGGTATTGATTGATATCGATAACACTTCCATTAGATGCTTTTAAAAAGAACCATTGATATCTTATTCACACTTTTTTTCGGATAGCACCACTCGAAGTGCTTAAAAGGAATCAAATTGCAATGAATTAAATTCTATGTATTTAGTGTTTGGCAAGGTAGGTTTTTATCTTCTCCCCTCACACCTTTTGGTGATCTTGGGTGAGCGAAAACATCATGAGCTTCAAACTTTTATTTTCAAAGAATACCTTTATAGGGCCTACCTATTGAGACACATCTCACATTGGAGAAATCATAGGTGAATCAAGTAATACTCTCATTTTGGACCGCTATATAAATTATTGTGGGTGTGAGGAAATTTCTCACCCATGAGGTGATGCTATTTTATACCAACGTCTATCTCCCCTAATATCTATCTGATACATTAAAACGTGAAAGGGTTGGGAGGCCTCTTAATAAAAAAAAATGCTACATGTCTAGATATCCAAAACTAATAATCCCAAAAAATTAATAAGGGAAATTTTTTTTTAGAAGCTACCCTTTTATCCAAAAACACTCTTTTAAAGTGGTGCATCAAAATTTACTTCCAAGAAGTTACTTGCCATGTCTAAATTCAAGCCTGTGCCATAAGTTTCATGTAATATCATCCCTTTGGGGCATGACACAAGCCTACCTAAAAGGATGGTTTCTATCTCTAGGGTTGTAATGTTTGTTTGTGTAAAACTTGCCAAAATATTCAAAACAAATTATTGACATCAAACATTATGTTTGAGCTAAAAAGAACATATAAAAAAAAATACTAAACATGATGGTTGAATCACAAACCCTTTGACTTAGTGTATTATTTTAAAAGAAGCCCTATATTTGCACTCCTTAAGGATGTCCTTAAATGTTTCTAAATATTCAAGCTTAAATTTTAGGCTACATTGGCTCAAAGTAAATGTTGGAAACTATAGCTTGGGTATCGTGATTTCACAAATTAAATCCATAGACATAAAGGTCACACAAGTACATTCTTTTTGAGTCAGTCAAAGTTGTTGTATCACTTGCCACATCTGGAAATAGATTAAAACATCCAAAAAATGTAAGAAAAATATCAGTTCACTGATGCCAAAACACTGAAACTAGAAAACCAATTTACACAAAGGCCACTTCTGCTACTATTTCTAGTGCACTTGATCCTAAATTGGGTGCACTTGCCAAAAAAATTCCACTTTTGCTCTCTCTCCTAGAAAATTCATTAATGAAAATCAGCTGCAATTGACATAATTTGTGCACTTGATGCAAAACCAACACACTTGCTTCTTTCAGCTCGCACTTTCTTCTTAGAAACTAGCACACTTGCCAAAAATTTGCTTGCAATTGCCAAAGAAAACTCGCTTTTGATTAAGTAAACATCACATTTGACAGAAACATACAGAGGCTACACTTGACATTTCATCTTGCACTTGCCTCTCAGAAACCAATTCACTTGACAAATTTCAAGTTGTAGTTGATAAATCTAGCCACTTTTGCTCATAGTCTATTAATTTTTCTCAAAACACATCACTTCTGCTCTATCCTATTGACAATTAGAAAAATGAATCAAAGTTTCTTACAAGATCCTTGTTAGAACGAAACAACTGAAAACCCCAATAAGTCATATAGTCCTTCATCCATCTTCAAAATCCATCCTACTTTTGGAAATCAGAATCAAAACAAGCAAACCTGGATTATTCCCTCACCCACACTTCTAAGATATAAATAGTTACTTGGAACTCAAGGCTCGTTCAAGTAATATTTTCCACAACATATCCTATTGAAAGGATAAGTGAGATATCAATCCAGGCCTTTCAATATTTTGACTTCCAAGAATAGTGCCACCTCCAAGCAACACTCAAACCGTAGGGTCTTGAGCTTCACAAAAAACCACATCAAAAAATCCACACTTTCACCATATGACTATTTTGTGTCTGATTGCTCTCGTTCAACAACCGAACCTTGTAGCACCAATCTTACAACCAAGCCTCACACACATTAAAGGTGAGCAAACTGATATCATTAGCAAAAACCTTCATATTTGTGAAGAATGAAATATCCAACTAGTGGAGAAACACAATAATTTTTTTAGATAAATATGAAGAGAAAGAAGACCTAGCAGTTAGAATACCTATGTTACCATCTTATGCGTGGCAATATGTATTTATCCTTCATGATCTCTGGAAGGAGAAAAATCCTTAAGCGGAAATCCATACTACGACTTTCAAAGAATCGTCCTACTCTAAATTTTTCCAAATGGTACATCGTGAGAAGGTATCTCACCCATAAAAATTGACTAGACCATTTATATTTATGCTTTTCAATGGGCCAACCACCCTTAGATCTTCAATATAAAATCCAAAAATAAAAGAAATTTCATTTTACTTAAAATAGAAAATACAAAAAAAAAAGCAATTTCATTTTCCTTAAAACAAAAAATCCACAAAAAAAAGAAAAAAGCATTCTTTTTCATAGCTATGAGTTATGGAAACGTTCACAAAAGTTGGATAGTTGTTTATGACAACTACAAGATCACAACATAGGAAGAACATGGAAGAAAAAAAGAACAACACCAACATCCCACCAACAAACACCACAAATGATGAAGGTGGCCCATGGGGCTATAGGCCAAGAGACCTTGAAACACCCCAAAAGAGACCCACATACAAGGACACATTGAGTGAAGAAGAGCTAAACCGTAAATGACAAGAAGTGATAGAACAAAACAATCAAGATCCAGAAAGAGTATTCATAGAGGAGGTGGATATTGAGGAGGAAATAAATGATGAGGAACTTTTCAAACATTCCAACAACCCCAAGGTGCTCAAACTAATGGACAAATTGTTGAGAAAGGACCCAAATTCATACTTCTTCAAGTTAGCACAAAGTGGTGCTAAAATACTAATAGATTTTAATATGGAGCCTCTCAAAGATCCTAAACTTATTCCTTTAGGGGATAACTTAGTTGCGAGAAAGATATCTAAACCCACAGAGATTCCAAACATGTCATTTGTATTCTCACAAAACAATGGTCAACCCATGGAAACCCCACTGTATAGAAAACCAACTCAGATCAAACAAGCGGTAGTAGAAAAACAGTATCAAGGAGGTCCATCCTAGTACATACCACAAAACAAAAATCCACCTCCAGGACAATATGTACCTTAAAACGCTTTGAATGTTGACCCTTCCCAAAACATGCAGTACCATCAACAAGGTGGATAACAAGCCCCCCTTTCTAATCAGTACCACCAATAAGGTGGACCATAGGGTCCCCTTTCCAATCAGAAGCATCATCAACAAGGTGGATCATAGGCCCCCCTTCTGAATCCGTACCACCCACAAGGTGGATTGTAGGGTCCCCTTTCCAATCAACAACACCATCAAGGTGGACCACAAGGTCCCCTTCCAAATTAGTACCACAAACAAGGTGGGCTGTAGAGTCCCCTTTCCAATCAGCAACACCATCAACAAGGTGGACCATAGGGCCCCCTTTTGAATCAGTACCACCAACAAGGTGGACCATAGGGTTCCCTTTTCAATCACTAGCACCATCAACAAGGTGGACCATAGGACCCCCTTCCAAATGAGTACCATCAACAAGGTGGACCATAGGGTCCCCTTCTATATCAATCCCAACAACAAGGTGTTTCATACGACACCCTTCTTTAGTGATCTCACCGACAAGGTAACCTGCCAATGCATCATTAGGGAAACCTTCAGTATAGTCTATCCCAACAATAAGGTGTGCTACAGGGTGCCATTTTTTAGTTGTCTCACCAATAAGGTAATTTTTTAACACACCATCAGGGAAACCTTCAATATAGTTTGTCCCAAAAACAAGGTGTGCAACATGGCACCCTTCTTTAGTCATCCCATCAACAAGGTAACCCACCAACGGACCATCAGGGAAACCTTCAACATAGTTCATACCAACAACAAGGTGTGCCACATGGTACCCTTCCCAATTCGTCCTACCAACAAGGTTTCCCACTAACACATCAACATGGTAACCTTTGGTATAATTTTTAATAGCAACAAGGAGGTAGCCCGCTTTACACTCAACAAGGAGATAACCCTCCTTACACATAGAAAGGACCTAACCTGACCTACATTCAAAATAGCTACCAAGGTTTGATACCCCCATTCTATCCAATTTATGACCAAACAAACATTGTAGGAAAACAAGGCTATTTCATGCAATACTTGCAAACAAAGGTACCGAAAAGAAAGATAGAAATACAACTAGAAGCAATAGAACAAAAGATAGTAGACATGTAGGTAGGGAAAACAAAGAAGACCTACACCCTTCAAGAAATATTTCCATTCCCATTCAATCGCTCCATCACTACACTACCTTTTCCAAAAAACTTTGAAATACCCAGGTTCGACAAGTACAAAGGAAAAGGAGACCCAAAAGAGCACGTACGAGACTTCTTAGTTTCATGTATAGAGGTACAAAACAATGGCACTTAACTCATGAGGCTCTTTCTACATAGCCTTACAGGTCATGCTATGGAGAGGTTTTCCCATCTATCACTAGGAATTAAAACCTTCAACAAACTCTCTAGAAATTTTATAAGCCATTTCTCATTCAACATAGAGCAAGACGTCACCATCACAAATCTATCCATGATCAAATAGATTCAAGGAGATTCCTTTACCTCCTACCTATAGAGATGGAGGTACGAAGCTAGTCGATGCAAATGGCCCATTCCCGACAAGGAATTGGTAGATATCTTCATCTCAAATTTCCTACCTGAGATCAACTACCAAATCACTATGTTATGTCTTGAAAAATTTGAAGAAAATATTGAAAAAGGATTAAATATTGAGAGAGCCCTCATCACAAGGGGGTTCTTAAATTTAACAAATCAAAAGACAATCCCTCTAGTTCAAATGATAAAACTAAGATCTGGGAAAAGAACAAGAATGTTACAAATGATGGAGTAGTTGACGCTAGAGCACTATGAAATGTACAAAACATACCTCAAAGAAAAACTCAAGTGACATAAATGAGCTATGTTCCAAATAGTGCACAAAAAAACCAACTTACCGATCCTAAGAACAATCAATTAGTCATCCAACATACAAATCATGGAGGGAAACAAAGGCAATACGATCAACCCAGGAGGCAGTTCATAGTACTAGGAGAGTCACTTGAAACAATCATGCATAAACTAGTGCAAAAAATCCTCATCAAAGGTAAATGATCACTCAAACTATGAGGAACCTAGCTTCAAGACACCATGGTATAACAAGAAAGACTTGTGAAAATTCCATAAAATAAAAGGACGTACAACAAACAATTGCATGTGACTCAAACACCTCATCCAAGACTTGATAAACAAAGGAGAAGTTGATGTTGAACATAATCTCGTAAACAAGGAACTTCATTAAATATACACAAACCCAATCCCAAACCTCACTAAAAGGAATGTCAAAGGAAAGGACCAGGATTATCATAATGCTAACTATACCTACGGTGACACAGTTCTAGGAACCCTCTCACAAGCTGATGAAAATAGGGGAAATGTAGTGACTATACAAAGTGGAGACAACAATTATAATGCAACTACTCATCAAGGGAGAGTTACAATACAAGGAGCCCCGCCCAAAAAAACAACTAAGTCATTAAATGACTATAATATTGTGGAACAATTGAATAAGATTCATGACCTAATATTAATCCTAGAGCTGCTAAAATTGTCACCCACACAAGAGATATTGGAAAAGGAATTGGAAGCATCGGTCCCTAAAAACCTTGATCCTAATTAGTTCCAAGCCATGGTTGAAAAAATCATGGAAGAGAATCATTTAGTATTTTTTGAGAAAGATCTTTCACAAAGGATGTTCCACAACCAAGCTCTCTACATAGAGGTTGGTTTCCACAAGAACATGGCCAAGAGGGTGTTGATAGATAATAGTGTGGGGGCCTATGATGACCTTGAAATGAATTCAAAGGGAAAATTCAAGCTACCAGTGCAGATAGGACTATCCATCATAGAAACTACATTTCAAGTCCTTTACCTTGAGTTATCATATAACCTACTCCTAGGATGCCATTGGATTCATGCATTACAAGAAATCCCTTCAACTTTCCACCAATGTGTGAAGTTTCCTCATGAAGGAAAAGAGGTAACCTTATATGTCGATCCTAAAACTTTCCACTTCTGCGGAAAGATGGAAGAGAAGTATAATAAGATCCAACACATACCTATAAATGGCATATCCTTCCATTCATTATTGTATGTTGACCCTTCCATGCTACCATCAACCTCAACCAATATCACATCAAGTGAGCAACCAAATATAAAAACCAAGGTTCAAGTACTAGATAAAGGTAATGGAAATTACCACTTCAACCGAGCATTTTGTATTGGCATGCTTCCACCAACACCTAAAGTATATGGAGGTCCAAAAGAGATCAAGCTTGCTCAAACAATGCAAATGATATCCAAACCCACTATTTTGACCAAGTGGGGAGACATGAAATACAAAGAGATATTCAAAGAGGACTTCTCATCCATGATTTACAAGAGGACCAAAATGAACCAAACTAAAAGCCACAACCCATTCTAATTGATTCTAACATTAGAGGTTATCAATTAGCTAAACAAATGGGATACTAGCGAACATGTGGCCTTGGGCTACACAAACAAGGCTAATGGGAACCTATCATAGTGGAACAAAGAAATAAAAGTAGGGGTATAGGTTATAGCCAAAAGACGTGGTTACTCCAAAAATCGGGCGAACCTCTTTTAAGAAACAAGAAACTTCTGATAGTGTTAAGGCACTAGATATATACCATATCATGGATATAAATTTACCTGTTGAAGACTTATTCAAATTTTTTAGCATTGATAGGTTTCCTCTCCATTTTATCAAAACTATTCTCAATATATATTATTATTCTAGAATAAAATCTAACAAATATGAATGGAACTCTCCTTCCTTTATCATTGGATATGGTTCCCCCACTTCTAGTAATGATGACCTAGACACCCAATGGGAAAAAGATACTAGAGCCATATTGAACATTTCAGCGACCTCCATAAGCTTTACAAATAATGACAATAGCCTACCCCTTTGTTGTGCACAACTGATAGACTGGGACCAACAACAACATACACCTATTCTAGATCAATTCTAGAATGATAAGGAAATCATGGAGTTCATGGGACTTCAAACAAACATACTAACAAGAGATCACAAATCAGGGTTCATCATGGAGCTCGAACACGATGCATACATTGGTGGAGATATTGAGCCTTCTAGTCACAAAAATGAAAAAGAAAATATAAAGATCAAAATGAGGTCCCCTAGAGAAAACCAAAGTGTGCCTCTATCGGATCCAGAAAAAGAAGAAAATAAAGGACGCATCTGAAGGTTAAAATGTCCTTGAGGCACCCGAGGATGGAGGGTTCAATCTTCCAATATTGGAATATCAAGAAATATCATCACCCCTAGTAGAAGAAGCTAGAGTCCATAAATGTTGGAACAATAGAGTACCCAAAGATAAAATACCATGTGGCATTGCTTGATCCTAAAGAAAAAGAAAGCTTCACAACATTCATCAATGATAGGAAGGTAAATTTTGCATGGAACTATGAAGATATGCCTTGACTAGATCCAACACTAGTAGTACACCAATTGGCCATCTCCCCTAGAGAAAATCCTATCAAGAAAAATATTATAAAAATGCATCCTCAGATAGAATTATTGGTAAAAGTAGAACTAAAGAAGTTACTAAATGTGGGTTTCATTAGACCCATCGACTATCTAGAATGGATATCAAATCTAGTACTAGTGTTAAAGCCTATTGGGGGCACAAGGATTTGCATAGACTTCAGAGACATAAAAAAATTCTATCCAAAGGATTAATTTCCATTTCCAAGTATCAAAATGATCGTGGATCTAACAGTAGTGCATGAGATGCTATCCTTAATGAATGGTTTCTCCAGATACAATCAGATAAAAATCTCTCCAGATGATCAACACAAAACCACATTTACCTGTGCTTGGGGGACCTTTTGCTGGAATGTAAAGCCCTTTGGTCTAAATAACACATGAGAAACATATCAAAGAGAAATGATAACCATATTCTATGATATGATACACACCATCATGGAAGATCATGTGGATGATATTCTAGAAAAGTCTGTCAAAAGGAAAGACGACATTGTCAAATATTGTAAGGATGTTTGATCAAATTGAACAATATAATATGAGACTCAACCCTAAGAATTATGTGTTTGGAGTAACATATGAAAAGCTACTAAGGTATATAGTGTCAAGGAGGGGTATTGAAGTGGATCCTACAAAATTAAAATAAATATTAGAGATGCCTCCACCAAAAACACTAAAACAACTAAGAATTTTACAAGGAAAGCTAAGATCCATCAGATGATTTATCACACAACTAGCTAGAAAAATGTCACCCTTTAACTCATCTCCTACACAAGGAAATCACCTTCAAGTGGGATGGAAGATGTGACCAAGCATTTCAGCAAGTCAAGGAGTACCTTTTTACTCCTCCTGTATTCATGCTGCCTATCCCAAACAAGGAAATAGTACTCTACATGTCTACCACACAAGTAGCATTGGGAGCTCTCCTAGCCCAACTAGATGATAACAAAGAAAGAGTGATCTACTACATTAGCCAAACATTGGTGGGATATGAATTGAACTTCTCACCCATAGAGAGAGTGTGTTTCTCAGTCGTATTTGTGATACAAAAGATAAGACACTACATTTTAAATAGAAAGGTAAATTTGATTTCAAAAGTAGACACGCTAAATTACCTACTAGAAAAGGCATCCTTAATAAGTCAAATTGTGAAATGGGTGATGATTCTGAGTGAGTTTGATATAGAGTATGTGGATAGAATAGCCATCAAGGGACAAATCATAGTAGACCGACTAGCCGAAGCACCCATAGATGATCACAAGCCTCTCACAGTAGAATTTCTAGATGAGATTATCTCGATGACATAAAAAATAAGCCATCGGATTCTATACTTTGACAGGTCCCACACTCAACATGGCTTTGGATTAGGTGTTCTATTTCTCACACCATAGGGAGATAGTATACCCAAGGCATATAGGATTACTTTTCCATGCACAAACAATATCTTAGAGTATGAAGCTTTAATCACAAGGCTAGAATTGTTGTTGAATGGAGAATAAAAGAGATAAAGGTCTTCAGAGACTCTTAGCTAGTGATTAGGCAAGTGAATGATGAGTACCCAAAAAAAGACAACAAGATGATGCCATATAAAAGGATGATGGACAAGTTCAAGGAATATTTTGTCACAACTACTTGTACCTACATTCCTAAGTATGTAACTACTTGATATTTCATATAATATTCCTAAGCATGAGTTCCTCCTCAAAACATTTCTTGTACCTACATTCAGCATCTCGAAACTAGAACAAGTATGTGTTGTTGTTGGTCCTTACTACCCATAGTACCAAGACACCTTTGACTAAATCCAACACGATGTCATACCACTTGACCTAACAACCACTCAAAAGAAAACCTTCACCCATAGAAATTCCTGCTTTACAATCTTAGGAGATACCCTATACCATCATAGTATAGATGGTATGAAACTTCGGTGTCTTTGTAAGAGAGGGGGACCAACCATGTCAAGGCTCTAGGTCACAGAGAGCTTGTTGCAATTATGAATGAGTATGGTGGTGTTTTCATTAATGTTGTCATTGATGTCAACATAGTTTAGGTTGTTGCAGAGGAATGAATCAAGTGATTATAGGTGGTACATGTATGGTTGAGATATTGTAGAAGTGTTGAGAGTACATGGAGCTATCTTTATGGTGTTGTAGGTGTCCTGATATCAAGTGCTTTTGATAAAATTAATAAAAAGTGAAGACAAAGTTGTGTGTGTTTTGAATGGGCTCCGATAATGTGCTTTGCATTTGTTTTGTGTTGATCCCATTCTTGTGTGTATTTGTAGTATTTTTATGGGTATCTTTGGACAATATATCCTGAGTTATAGATTCTGGTTTGATGAAGAGTGAATGTTTTGTTCATCGGTGTGTGAACTAGTCTAGAAGAATTGTTTGTTTGTGGATTGGGATAAATGTCTTTGCCCTATAGTCTCTTGGTGGTTTTTCTCAAATCTCGTGGATTTGGAAGAAAGTTAATAATGATGTTTTATGTGTTCTAGCAAAATTGTTCATGGTTTGGTGCTCTGAAAGGCTTGTTCCAGAGCTACTATATGTGTTTGCATGGTCCGGTTGGACTATTGGAAAGAGTTCTATATATGAAGATTGTTGTAGTTGTTGTGGTTTTATCTAAAGGAATCTAAGAGGTGTTCCAGTGTTTGGTGAAGCATGTTGTGCGATCCACGTGTTATCATCTTGTTGTGGATGTGCGCACTTCAAAGTTCATAGGTTTGGTCGACTTGGTGTCTACACATTACATGAAGAATAGGCATCAATTAAGGAAGCATGTGATTGATCCAATATGTTTCTTTGGGTCCTATTTAAGTATTTATTTGTTCCACTCTCATTTTTATCCATCGTAGGAATGTTGAGTCACTGACCTAGTTTGAATTTGTAAAATGAAGAATGTGTAGCCGACCTTGGAGAAAGTTTCTAAGGTTGAAGATGGTATAAATATAGGTCAAGATGCTATGAATTAGAGACCACAAGTGAGTGTGTGAAAAAATGTGAAGAGTATAGTGTGAGAAAGTGCGAATCAAGGCAATAATACTTTAATGTGTTTGAATCCTAAGAGCAGTGAGTTAATGGTGTCTGTAATTATTTGATTAAGGTTGTGAATGTGTGGAACATGTTGTGGTATATTTTCTATTATATTACTTTATTTGTAGGTAGTGAGCCTCCTTTTGGATAGTGAGTCCTATTTTTTTGTAGTGAGCCTTTGTATCCAGATATTAAGTCCTTTCTGGGCAGTGAGCCCTTTGGCAGTAAGCCTTTGTATTTAGTTTTTCATTACTATTATATTGTGAGTTAATCCTCACCATGGTTTTTCCCTCATTGGGTTTTCCACATAAATTTGGTTTCTCTGGTATTTTCTTTCTGCTATCTGCATTTCATGTTTATACTTAATAATAGATTAAAGTGAATGTGGAATTGATTAAGATGAAAGGGAATGAAATTTGATACAACTAATTCACCCCCCTCTCAATTGCCTTGTGCATTTCAAAAATTGGTATCAGATCTTTGGTTCCTTAGAGAAGAGCTTAACCGCTTGAGGTAGATCTAATAGGGCACAAGTTTTCAATCCATGTATTTGATGGAGTTGACTATAGTAACTAGAAAGTGCAAATGAGAGGTTACCTGATCTCTCCTGGTTTCAAGACATGGAAATTTGTTGAGACAAAATATGTTGAGCCGGCATGTGGTCCCTCTTCTGTAGATGATATTTCTACCTATGAGGAAAATGAAAAGGAAAGGTATGCTATCTTTAGTGTTTTATCTAAGACTAAGCAGAAAAAAGTTATTTCATTAGGCATTGCTTATGAAGTATGGGAAAAGTTGAAAGATATCTATGAAGAAAATGATAGAGTCAAATTATCAAAGAAGCTAACAACAAAGCATAGCTATGAGAACTTGAAAATGGAAGAAGGTGAAGACATTGCAAGATACTTTCAGAGTTTTGAAATTCCAGCAAATGAAGTAAAAAACCAAGGTGGTACTCTGGAAGATGAAGATGTGATAGAGAAGATCTGGATGACCCTACTAGAGAATTATAGTGACAAGGTCTTTGGTATTGAATAAATATATGATCTAAATAAATTCACTAAAGAAAAAATATTTTTCACCTTGACTACATTTGAGATGAGGAAATTTGGAAAAGAAAAGGAGAAAACTGAAACAACCTTCAAAACCACTAAGATAGAAGATAATCTAGATAGTGATGGTTCAGAGGATTTGGAAGAAAAATTTACAAGGAAGTTGAAGAAAGGTACAGGTAAGTACAAAGGTATGTCACCTTTTAAATGTTTTAGGAAATATTGGTCACTATGCTTCAAGATTTCCAAATAGAGTGGTACAAAAAAAGAACAGAGATAATAAAGACAAAAAGGATAGAAAGTCTAAGAAATTGTATTATATTAGAGAAGATTTTGTAATTTCTGATGATGAGTCTGATTTTGAGGATGATAAAGATGAATTCTCATTTCTAGCCTTGGAGAATAAATTTGTGTCTACTAACCATGGAAGATGTGCAAGGGAATGTGGTCCAAAAAGCAACAAGGATGAGATGGAAGGTACTTTGATTACTTCCTTTCATGCTAGACAAGATGAAGATTAATGGGTAACTAACAATGGATGTTCAAATCATATGACTAGAGACAAAAGTAAGTTCACTAAAATTGAAAAGTATAATGGAGGATTAGTCATGTTTGGAGATGATTCTGGTGCAAAGATTCTTGGAAAAGGAACAATTAGCCTTGATGGAAAACATAGTACTGATGATGTCTATTATGTTAAGGGCTTAAGGAATAATATCTTGAGTGTTGAAAAAATGTGTAGAAAAGGATTTAGGCTTGTGTACTAGGATAATAGCTATGAGATCGAAAAGGGTCTGGAACCGTGGTTGCTGCAAGAAGAAGAACATATGGAAACATCTATCCGCTTAAGAGTGGTCAATTGGGAAAACAAACAAGATGCAATTTTAAAGGAAAAGAAAAATCATCTATCAGAATGTTGGAATTGATTCATACAGACCTTTGTGGTCCCACAAGAACTGGAATTCTTAATGGTGATAGGTATTCTATGCTTTTGATTGATGATTATTCCAAAATGACATGGGTTACTTTTCTTAAATAGAAATCTTAAGCTCTAGATAGATTCAAAGTTTTCAAGGCAGGGGTAGAGAATGAAGTGAACTTGAGAATAAAATGTTTAAGGTCTGACAGAGGTGGATAATTCACTTTTGGTGAGTTTAATGCATTTTGTGAAGAGCATGGTATAAAGAGACATTTTTCTGCTCCTAGAACCCCTTAGTAGAATGGAGTTGTGGAAAGGAAGAACCAAACTGTTCAAGAGGCTACAAGGACTATGATGAAAGAGGAAAAATTTCCTGATGTATATTGGAGAGAAACAATCCACACTGATATTTATATTCTTAACAAAGTTTGGATCAGAGGTAACAACACAAAGACCCCTTATGATTTATGGACTGGAAAGATTCCTTCTGTTTACTTCAAGGTGTTTGGAAGCAAATGCTACATTAAAAGAGATGATGAAAATCTTGGAAAGTTTGATGAAAGATGTGATGAAGGTATTTTCCTTGGATATTCAACTAATAGAAAAGCATATAGATGTTTCAATAAAATACTAAGAAAGATAGTTGAGAGTGCAAATGTAAAAGTTGATGAATATATGCACAAACTAGTTGAAATAAGTGAATTTGAACCAGATGATCCTATCTACAGAAAATTACAAGAGGAGGATAAGGAAGAGAAAGAACATATTGAAGAAGAAGAGACTCTGGAACATTCTCCTAAGACTCCTAAGTATGTACATAAGAATAATCCAAAAGAGTGGAAAATTGGAGATAAAAGTGAAGGTGTAAAGACAAGAAGCAAAGTGATAGTAGTTGAGGTAAATTTGTGTTTACTTTCTAAGACAAAACCTAAAATAGTATGTGAATCATGCAAATATGAGAATTGGGTCAGAGAAATGAAAGAAGAGTTGCAGTGGATAGAAAAGAATCATACATGGGAACTAGTTCCTAGACCTATAAACAAGAATGTAATTGGTACAAAATGGGTGTTCAAGAGTAAGTTGAATGAATATGGTGAAGTAGTAAGAAACAAAGAAACTATTGTATGCAAAGGTTATTCATAGGTTGAAGGAATAGAATTTGAAGAGACATTTTCCCCGATGGAAAGAATGAAGGACATTCAGATGTTTTTGGATTTTTCTTCTCACAAATATTTCAAAGTATACCAAATGGATGTAAAGTCTGCATTCTTGAATGGAGAACTAGAAGAAGATGTGTACATGGAACAACTAGAATGATTTCAGTTATCAGATAAACCAGACATGGTTTGCAAGCTGAAAAAGGCACTATATAGACTTAAATAGGTTCCCAGAGCATGGTATGCAAGGTTGGACAAATAATTGACACAACAAGGGTTCAACAAAGGATCCACAGACAACAATCTCTATTTCAAAGTTGAAGGAAAAAAAATGTTGATAGTGGTTGTGTATGTTGATGATATTATATTTGGAGGAAATGAAGGTATGTGCAAGAAATTTGGAGAAGAGATGGAAAAAGATTTTAAGATGTTTATGATTGGTGAGTTAAATTTATTCCTTGGACTCCAAGTGAATCGAACTGATAAGGGCATATTCATTTCACAATCTAAATATGTTAAAGAATTGCTAAAGAATTTTGGAATGGATGATTCCAAACTGGTCTGTAACCCTATGGTGATTGGATGCAAACTAAATAAGGATGATTATTCTCCTAAAATTGATTAGAGAATGTATAGATCTATGATTGGTGGAATATTATATCTTAATGCTACTAGATCGGATATTATGCATGAAATATGTTTGGTTGCCAGATTTCAAGAAGAACCTAAAGGAACACACGTTACAACTATGAAGAGGATATTTAGATATTTAAAGGGCACTCTGGATTATGGCCCATGGTATCCTAAGGATACTGATTTCACTTTGAATTCCTACACTGATGCAGATTGGGATGGTTATGTAGATGAACAAAAGAGTACACATGAGGAATACTAGTTTCATGGTTAGGAAAGAAACAAGATTTAGTTTCTTTATCCACTGCAAAAGTTGAGTATATTGTAGTAGCATCTTGTTCTACATAGGTACTTTGGAAGAAGAAAACATTGAAGGATATAGGTGTGATGTGTGATGAGCCTATTCCTATATTTTTTGATAATACAAGTGTAATAAATATTTCAAAGAATCTAGTAATGCATTCAAGAACAAAGCATATATGTATCAAATATCATTTCTTAAAGGAAGAAGGTGTTGGAAAATGAAGTCAAAATTTGAATATGTGTCTACAAAGGATCGAATTGTAGATATATTTACTAAGGCTCTTCTCTAGGATACTTTTGAGTTTATCAGGGAGAAGTTGGGGGTTAATTCCCCTCCTTATTTGAACTAGGTGCACATGAAGGTGCATTAGTCCAGAGGATCTACAGATTCTTCATTTTTCTAGATTGATGATTGAGTTCTACTCCTTAGGGGGATTAGAGAGTATCATTGTTGTAGTATGAGATGTGGGTACACTCCTAACAAGGAGTGATCATAATTTATGGCTGAAGATTGATGCAAAAAATTTCCTTTGTCATTGATGTCAAAGGGGGAGAGAGAGTCATGTGAAAAATTTGAAAGGGAGAGAAAATATTGTAAGGAGAATTAAGTGTAGAAATGTTGTGTAGGTTGTCTAATCTAAAAAAGAAAAGAAGAAGAAGCAGGAGAGTGTGCATGTTGTCTTTGATGGTTTTTAACATCATGTGTTTCCATCAATGACAAAGGGGGAGATTGTTGCAAGTATGAATGACTATGGTGGTGTTTTCATTAATGTTGTCATTGATGTCAACACAGTTCATGTTGTTGCAGAGAAAGGAATCAAGTGATTGCATGTGGTAAATGTATGGTTGAGATACTATAGAAGTGTTGAGAGTACATGGAGATATCTTGATGGTGTTGCAGGTGTGCTGATATCAAGTTCTTTTGAGAAAATTAATAAACAGTGAAGACAAAGTTGTGTGTGTGTTTTGAATGTACTCTGATAATGTTCTTTGCATTTATTCTATGTTGATCCTATGCTTGTGTGGATATGTAGGATTGTTTATGGGAATATTTGGACAATTTATCTTGAGTTATAGCTTTTGGTTTGATGAAAAGTGAAAGTTGTATTCACCAATGTATGAATTGGTCTGGCATAGTTGTTTGTCTATGGACTAGGATAAATGTCTTTTCTCTACAGTATCTTGGTGGTTTTCCTTAGATCTTGCAGATCTAGAAGAAGGTTAATAATGATGTTGTCTATGTTCTAGAAAAATTGTTCATGGTTTCTCCAGAAGGCTTGTTCTAGAGCTACTATATGTGTCAGAACGATCTGGTTGGATTGTTGGAAAGAGTTATGTATATGAAGATTGATGTAGTTGCTACAGATGTATCTGAAGGAATCTAAGATGTTTTCTAGTGTCTGCTGAAGCATGTTGTGTGATCCATGTGTTATCATCTTGTTGTGGATGCATGTACTTCAAAGTTCATTGTTGTTTTCATTCGAATCGGTTGACCTGGTGTCTACACGTTACATTAATAATAAGAATCAATTAAGGAAGCATGTGATTGATCCAAGATGTTGCTTTGGGTCCTAGTTAAGTATGTATTTGGTCCACTTTAATTCTTATTCACCAAAGGAATGTTGAGTCATTGACATAGTTTGAATTTATAAAATGAAGAATGTGTAGCTGACCTTGGAGAAAGCTTCTAAGGTTGAAGATAGTATAAATACAATTAAAAAAGTTGTGAATTAGAGACCACAAGTGAGTGTGAGAAGCAAATGTAAAGAGAAGTGTGAAAGTGTGAATCAAGGTAGTAGTACTTTAATGTGTTTGAATCCTAAAAGCAGTGAGGTGATGGTGCTTGCAATTCTTTGATTAAGGTTGTGAATGTGTGGAACCTGTTGTGGTGGATTTTCTGTTGTCTATAGGTAGTGAACCTCCTTCAAGATAGTGAGTCCTATCTATAGGTAGTGAGCCTTTGTATCTAGAAAATGAGTCCTTTCTAGGTAGTGAGAATTTTAGAAGCAAGCCTTTGTATCTAGTTTTGCATTATCATTATATTGTGAGTTAATTCTCACCATGGTTTTTCCCTCATTGGGTTTTCCATATAAATCTGGTGTCTTTGGTATTTGGTTTTTATTATTTGTATTTCATATTTATACTTGATAATAGATTAAAGTGAGTGTGGAATTGATTAAGATCATAAGTGAATGAAACTTGATACAACTGATTCACCCCCCTCTCAGTTGTCTTGTGCATTTCAACAAAGTTGAGAGAAGAGGGTTACCCTAACTTACCTCACTCTAAAGGATGTATTGGGATGAGGATCGAGAATGAAGAGCACTATGACATGCTTTTGTCACTCTACAGACTTGAGTGTTAGGTTTGGGCTAGGTGAGCCTATTTTTGGAGTCAATACTACACCTTAGACAATTATTTGTCCAAGGAAGACAATGCATCTATGGGACAACAATGCAATTTGATGACATCTCTCTAGTGTGCTAGCATCTGTATGGCTAGAAAACATAAAGTATAATAAATACTACCTAAAAATGTACTAACAACCTCGCTAGTTGGTTTAGGTGGAACAAATAGAATGAGAAAATGTAGGAAGTAAAGACAAAAGTGATAAAGCAAATAAATAAGAGAAAGGGTGATGAAAATGATCTCACACAAGCACTAGTTCGCTAGCTAGCTCCAAACTCACATCCACCTACACACAAGTGAGAGGGAAAATTGTTGAGGTTGTATAGGGGTATGCCTCATTCAGACCCCCATTTTGGTGTTTCCAGCTCCATAGATATCCAAAAAGAAACGAAGTAGAATATGTGATAAAGGAAAGAAAAGGAAGCAAAGAACACTACAAAAAATATTATGCTACTCAATCAAATCACAAAGGAGAGGAGTGAAGTGTTACCACCTCCACCCAAAATCTCACTAGCCAAGGGAAGGAGAAAGAAAGCTACAAACTTGGTAAATTCACCACTACTGCAATCATGGTGAAGGGAGGTCTTGCAAGACTCCAAGCTCGCAATGTCTATGATGGCCTCAGACTTGCAATGTGGAGTTGATGGAGTGTTGTTGTTGATGCAATGTTCACAATGAAATACTAGAATGCTAAAGAATGTGAAGAGATGAACTAATGAATGTCTAGAGAGTTCAAGAGAGATGCTAGAGGATGAAATGAAGTGAAAGTGGATTAATTTAAAGGAAGAATGAGGAAGAATCTTCCATTTTCGGGTCGATTGGTCAAAAATGGGTGTTACAATTTCCCCCCAATTGGGTGTGTAATGATTTAACCAACTTCAGATGTAGGAATCCATCAGGGACTTCCACATGTCATGCAAATGCCCTCAAAAAATATTCTCTCACTAATCCACAAGACAAATTCCAAGTGAATGGAAGGCAAGTAGGTGATGTGGAATTTCTCCTTTAGATTTGATTTTCTAACGTGAGGGTATGTGAAAGGGGAATTTTCCTAAGGGGTGCAAATTCACTCCTATTCATTTTACTCCCACTTTAGTGAGCACAAATACTAATGAGTGCTCATAAATTAGATCGAAGAGATAAAAATGTATACTTGAACCATTGAGGAAGCAGACTATGATTTGGTGAACTCGAGAGAACAGGGTAGGAAAAGGACTCTATAGATACTCTCCTAGAGGAGTTTCAAACATAAGGATTCCATAGCTCTGTGAAAATACGAAGTTGCACAAAGTACATTGAAGCCCCTCAAACCAATGATGGAAAAATCCCACTGGATGAAAGCATCTTATAGGCCCGTAGACCTAAAAGAAGGAAACTCCCAACTTCTCTCTCATGAAGGAAGCCCAATGATGTAAGTGCCTTATAGGCCTACAAACCTCCAAGGAGGCATCCCCCAAGTTATCTCTCATGGAGGAAGCCCAAAGAAGGGGACTCTGTAGAGTCATACTGGAAAGCGGCTTTACAAGAACACCTACAAAGCAACATGTTAATCCATAGATAAAACATGTCAAAAAACAAAATAAAACACATAGGAAATCAAGCTAATAGTCACATAGACCATCAAGAAAATTGTAAGGCTTTAAAAAGGGTCCCTCAGGAACCTCTCAAAATAAGAGGGGCCCACTCAAGGGACACATTGTTTGAAAGTGTAAAAGAGATGTTTTTTTCTCAAATCAATTCATCATCAAGGAATCCTTTCAAAAGATGTTCACTTCATCAAGGAATTCAAAAGGAAGAAGATTCCCCCTCATGAGGGGAAGGTTGAGGCTTCACCCATAGGAAAATTTGATCCTTGCTTAGAGGAAAGTTCTCAAGTTCTTTCTTTGCAAACCCATGATGAAGGAAACACATTCTGTTAGGGGTCCAAGTAGAAAAGACAATTTTTAGAAAAAGGTTTATGAGGATTTTTGAGAAAATATTCGTTGGAAATTAATAAATTTTCTAAAAATCAAAGTATCATGAAAGATATGTCACACATAAAAGGGATAACTCAAGCAAAGAAGAGATAAATATAAGAAAAGAGCGAAAGAGAAAGAGAAACATCATGAACAAGAGACACAGGGGGATCTGGTTTTATGAGGTATGATATGCTCATGATTATATAAAGAATAGGTAACCGTGGTGAAAGGAAAAATATCATCAATCCTCACTAGATCAAGAAGAATGCACATAAGAAAAAGTAAAAATAAAAAAATTGGGTCAGCATGGAAGGGGATCCTAAATTCCCCCAACGCTTTGCGTCATCCCCAATTTTTCAAAAGTCAAAGAACAAACATGGAAGAATTATGATACATATAGAAGAAGGTTTATGAAAAAAAAACACTCCTATATCCAAGCACAAAAGAGGGTAACATGTTTCATCTAGGAACATATAACGCAAGCATGGGGGAACACATCACAACATATACACACACCTAATCTAAAGATAAAGAAGATGCCTCCCTCTTAACACTCATCTACCAAGAGGTCATTTGCTTCCCAATATAGATCATTATAAGGAGAAGGTAGATGAGCATGCAGTGGAGGAATGTTAAGGGGAGGAGCTTTCGACCCTCCCACAACAAGGGCTAAGGAAGAATCCCCCACAAGGTCTTCTCCACTCGACTCTTGTGGAGCTATGGTTAGCGATTTTGTGAAGATCATTGACAAGGTTGGGACTTCATCCATAGAGTTGAACATGAAATTTATAGGAGTGCCATGGTATATCTCAATGGATGGAGAGGAAGATGCTCAAGATTCATCGCTTGGCTCATCGAGCGATTCAGGAGCGGTGAAAACTTAGGGGAGGCCAAAACTTGCTCCATCGCCAAAACAAAACAAGCTAGCACCAAACCACATTTTGGAGAAGGTGGGCTCCTCTTATGCCCTCCATTATTGGAAAGGAAAACCTCCACCTTCTACTTCATTGTGGGATGTGAACTTCCCACCGATGAGGCAAGAGGTGCGAAAGAGGAGGAGAAGATAACCACAACAAACACCACCAAGGTATTTGGCATGTCCATGGGTTTAGAATATGGTGAGATGTCTAGAAGGGACATCAACAAGGGTGGATCAATCGAAGGAGTTATGAACACCTACACCTTTTTGGTATCAGATGTGTTCACACTCACAACAAGAGTCGAAATTGATACTAAGGTAGGTTGAATGGAAGAAGAGGGGAGGAGGGAGGAGGACACATCAAGAAGCCCTAAAGTAGGGACAATTGTCTCCTCTTCCTTCTTTTGAAAAGCAGCCTACTCATCCACCAAAGAATTTTTCTAGCACTTGAACTCACGTGCAAGGCGGTTTCCATGAATCTTCAAGCTAGAGGCTAGGAGCTATGAAGGGATAGAAGGATCCTGCTTAGCCATAGGGGTGTCCATCATAGCTATTTTGGGTGGAGGCACAGGCTCCTCAATGGGATTAGGAGGAAGAGGTTGGGAAACAATAGGGGAAGTTGGCTCTAATGACTCAATGATGGGCCTCTTCCCATTTATTGCTTTTGGAGAAAAAGTGGTGGGAGGCCACAAAGGCTGAGAAAAAGGATTCCTCATGGGGACCCTTATGCCATATCGAATGGGCCTAGGCTCCGTGGGAAGAACAAGAAGCTCAAATATGAGACACTTGGGATTTTTCCAAGAAGGCACCATAGGAATCTCTCATAAGCATGAAATAGATTTTGATGGAACTACAATAGGGTGAGAGGAAGCATCAGGCTGGACAATAGAATAGGAAGAGGAGGGGCCTTGAGAGAAATTATCTTCTTCTCTTAGGCATGCCTTTGCAACATCACTATTAGCTTTTAGGTAGGCCTTATATGAGTCAACATAAGGAGATGGAGGGTACCTCACCTTAGGTGTTAAGTTCCCCTTCTTGTTCTTTTGATATGTACAATATAAGAGGTCCTTCGTAGGTAGAAGGGGACCAATAGGTGTAGGCCAAAAGTGATATAGGGAATAGATATCACATGTAACTGGTGGTTTATTACCAGTGTCATGAATCACATGCACTAAACCCCCATGAATGAACTTTAGAAATTTATGCACAACCAAGGGAACTACATTCATAGCTACTAGCTAGGGGATGCCCAACTTCACTCTAAAGAGTTCAAACCTCAGGATTATGTCAAACAATAGGTTCATAGATTTAGGACTGACAAGGACTGAAAAAATGATACTACCAAGGGGAGGTACAAAAATCCCATTATGCATATGGATGGTGCTCATAGGTGAATCATACCCATCTTTATGCAGGAATTCAATTAACATAATCTCTTTGGTTATGATATTCACCTAAGATGTTGGGTCAACAAGAACACTTGCTATAACTCGTTTTCGTTGATTCATGCAGGGATATAAAGAAGAGATGGTTCTCTATTGAAACCCATCAACAGGTCCTACAAGGTGAAGGTTATACTCAGACCACTAGTCACATGTTATGTAGAGGGGGTAGGAAAATGTAGGAAAGAGGCTATCATGCACATTAAACAATACTCTCACAAATCCCCCCAAAGGTTTTCAATTAGACAATGAACCAACTAAGGATTAGTTATGAAACACCTATGAAACCTTCCAAATATGCCTACTAGGGGTCATAGGTTGGGTTGTAAGGTGAAAGGCCTCACAATACTCAAACCTACAATGCTCCTAGAACATGAGGAAAGGAGATTTCAATACTGTGGGACAAAACCAAAATGGTTCACATCAGGTTCACTAAAAATATAAGAGAGGGGGACCAACCACATCAAGGCTCCAAGTCACGAAGATTCAAGAGTAGAGGGCTACCCTAACCTACCTCACTCTAAAGGATGTATTGGGATGCAGATTGAGAATGCAGAGCACTATGACGTGCTTCTATCACTCTAAAGACCCAAGTGTTAGGTTTGGGCTAGGAGAGCCAGTTTTTGGAGTCAATACTACACCTCAGACAACTCTATTTCTAAGGATGGTTGTGCAGTTATAAGATCACAACGCAATGCACTAGAGTCTCTTTGTTGTGTTGGAATTGGCATGACCAAAAAATATAAAGTACAATAAATACTACTAAAATGTACTAACAACCTAGCTATTTGGTTTAGGTGGAAAAAATAGAATGAGGAAATGCAAGAAGCAAAGACAAATATGATAAAGTAAATAAATAAGAGTAAGGGTGATGGAAATGGTCTCTCATAAGTGCCAGTTTTCCAGCTAGCTAAAAATGCATGTCCACCTACACACACAAGAGGGAAAATTGTTAGGGATGTATAGGGTTCTACCTCACTCAGACCCCTATTTTGGTGTTTCCACCTCAATGAACAACCAAAAAGAAATGTAGTAGAATATGAAATAAAGAAAAGAAAAGGAAGCAAAGAACACTACAAAAAATATTATGCTACTCAATCAGATAAAAAAGGAGAGGAGTTAAGTGTTACCAACTCCACCCAAAATCTCACTAGCCAAGGGAAGGAGAAAACAAGCTATGAACTTGGAAAAGTCACCACTGCTGCAACTGGGTTGAAGGGAGGTCTCACAAGACTCCAAGCTCAAAATTTCTATGATGGACTCACACTTGCAATGTGGAGTTTATGGAGTGTTGTTTCAATGTTCACAATGAAATGATAGAATGCTAGAGAATGTGAAGAGATGAAATGATGAATGTCTAGAGAGTTCAAAAGAGATGCTAAAGGATGAAATGAAGTGAAAGTGGATGAATTTGAAGGAAGAATGAGGAAAAATCTATCAATTCTAGGTCGGTTGGTCAAAGAGAGACTTTACAATTCAGCCCCAATTGGGTGTCTAACGCCTCTACAACTTTAGACATAGGAACCCATCAAGGAAGGCAACACACCATGTAGACATCCACGCATTGTGCATGCATCCCTAAAAAATATTCTCTCACTGACGTACAAGATATATGCCAAGTGGATGGAAGATAGGTAGATGATGTGGAATTTCACCTTCGAATTTTATTTTCTAAGGCGAGAGTATGTGAAAGGGAAAGTTTTCCTAAGGGGTGCAAATTCACTCCTATACAGTCTTAATGCATAAAAAGCACACAACCTTACAAGAGGTACACAAAAATTTTTACGGGTTCCACTCTAGTGGATGTAACCTAGTCCAAAAATTGCTTAGAATGGGGTACTATTGGCCTTCCAGGGAACATGAATGCATTTAGTATTCTAGAAAGTGTCATAAATACTGGAAACATAATGACCTTGTTCATGCACCAACATAGGAATTGAGACCCATCACAACACCATGGCCTTTCTCACAATGGGAATTAGACCTCATAGGTAATATTTCACCCGCTTCATCTAATGGGCACAAGTTTATTATCACAACAATAGAGTATTTTGCTAAATGGATAGAGGTAATTCTATTGACCTACATCAGTAGAAAATAGATATCAAAGTTCATTTTGAATTATCTGATTTGTAGGTATGGAATTACCCAAACGATAATAATAGATAATGGAACCCAATTCAAGGATCAAGATGTCCAAGAACTCTATTCCAAATTATCTATCCAAAGTAGATTCTCCACACCCTACTATCCTCAAGGAAACGGTCAGGTCGAAGCATCTAACAAAACCATTTTGAAAATACTAAAAAATATTGTTAATGAAGCCGGTTGTGATTGACATTTGAATGTAAACCTAGCCATATGGGCTTATCAAACTAGTATCTAAAAATCTATAGGTTCCACACCATTTTTCTTGGTCTACGAATATGAGGTTGTCTTAACTATCAAGGTTGAAATCCCCTCATTGTGAATCTCATTAAAAGTCATGGTCACTAGCGAATAATATCAGGTATCCAAGTTAAACGAATTGGAGCTCCTAGATGAAAGGCATTTGAGTGTGCTAAACCATCTCCAGGTTTATCATAATCGAATTGAACAAAGCCATGATAAGAAAATCAAAGAAAAAAAATTTCAAGTTGGTGACTTGGTCCTCAAGGAGAATCAAAAGGTACAACTAAATCAGGACGACAAAGGAAAATTTGTACCCAACTGGTTAGGCCCATTTATCATCACAACAAGCTAGGGTTTTGGGGCTTATCAATTGGCTAATCATGAAGGAGAACCTTTAGCTAAACCACTCAACAATAGTCACCTCAAAAATTTATACACATGAAGCATTTCAGAATACCCTAGGGAAAAGGGTAAAAAACTAAAAAAATAAAAAGGTAAAAATTAAAAAAAGAGGCAAAGCGAGAAAAATAGTAAAGAGAAATAAAACATTCTGTAAGTGAAAACTAGTTTGTGGCACTTCTTGAATAGGTACCATAGTGAAAACCTAGCAAATAGGTGCTATGTTTGAATAAAGACTTACGCCATTATCTATCAATACTATCCACAACATTCACCCATCCATTCCATAATAAAGCATGTATCCAACTCAGGCTTGTTAGTGATTTAGGAAAGTAGTCTTATGTTCAAACTAGGGGTAAATTCCCAAAGCTCATCATGGATTAGATCTCTGAGAATCCTATCATGGTAAAAATAAATAAATAAAATCCAAAATATAACAAAATAAAAAAAATATTTGAAAAACAATAAAATCAAAAACATCTGAAATATAACAAAAATCAAAAACATTTGAAAAAAATCAAAAATGAAACATAATTGGATTATTCCTTCACTCAAACAATCTAAGATATCGACATTTTCTTGAACTTGATAACTAGTTCAAGTAGATTACTTGCAACATATCCTCTAGAAACAAAAGTGGAATATCAATCCAAGTTATCAATGTTGTTTGAAATCCTAAAAAAAGGTTTATGCTTTGAGTCAAATTTTCAAACTACATGGTCTCTATTTGTACAACATAGGAAAGGTTAATAGCCCCCAAGGCCTTAGTTCAGTCCACTTAGGTTTCTATCATGTTTTATTTCAACTTAGTCAAAAAATAAAAAATTCAAAAAAACATTCACAAACCATAAAAGGTCAAAAACATTCAAACCAAGCAAACTACGAGCCTTTGTGTGTACAATGTAGGCAAGGATTGTATTTGATGAGCCCATGAGGCCCTAGGTTAGTCCCATAAAAACATCATAAAACTAAAAAAATCAAAGTCTTATCTCCATCGTCTCAATCAGCAATAAAAAATTTCACCCATAATAAACAAATCCTCACACACACCCTTTGACAAAACAAACAAACAAATAGATCAAACATCAAAAGCTAGAACTTTCAAGAAAAAAATCAAAAATATTTGATTACAAAATAGAAGGAAACAATTCCAAATTATAAACTACCTATCTTTCGACGATTCACCAACAATATCCTGAGATATGCCTTAACGGATCCATTCCTATGATAGACATTATCAACAATGGATAACAGCCCTGAAACCTCAAATAGATATGGAAAGTGATACTTAATTTTTTTTTAATCTTTTAATAGTTTTATCTTCATGATTTATTTATTGAACAAGACATCTAAGAGGTGGGGTGAATTAGTTGTAACAATTTAAACCTTTAAATAATTCATTAGAACTAATCCTTAATACTGCTAAAATGAATAAACATTAAGCACAGGTTAGAAACTGAAAATCATCACACAAACACAATAACACTAGATTTATATGGAAAAACCAATAAGAAAAAAAATATGGTGAGGATTAACTCACACTATAGAGAATATCAAAATTGATTACAAAGGTTCACTGCCTAAGAAACAAGGCTCACAACCAAAACGAGGAATCACTATTTGGATCAAGATTCATTTCCAATAGGGCTAACCACCTAGAGGGCTCACTTCCATAGAGATACAAAGAAGATAGAAGATATATGTTATAGAGAGAAGACAATCTCAATACATTAGATATTTCCACCACAATTTACTCAACCACTTGCAAACATGCATGAATGATAGAGTACACCTTTAGGTCACTACATCCGAAAACTCAACATTTAGACTTCACACTGATATGCCACACTCGCATCACACATACCCATTGATTCACATCTATTTCTTATCTTTATGCTCTATTTCTTTGCACTTATCTCTCTTGTCCTTTCACCATTAACTCATCATATATTTATACCATCTTCAACTTTGAAAAATATCCAAATTCAATCATCCAACAATAAATTCAAATTAGTTCAGTGCCAAAATATACAAGGGTGGAATTAGAATGAGGGAAACCCAAACATACGCTTGATGAGGACCCAAATAGGTCCAACACGCTTCATCAAATTTAAAGATAGTGTTTAACAGAAGGTCGACCAAACCAATTTAAAACACATATAAGAATTAAGAATGATCCTTCTAGATACCAAATTATCTTCAATACAATCATATCAACTTAACTCTAGAACCACAAGCCATAATACTTTACCACAGAGAAATTTGGACCAACAACATTTCTCCCAAACCTTAGCCAGAAACACCAAAAACCACAGTTCATAACTGGAAAACATAAATCACACTGTAAAATGAATTAGAAGCCAAAAATTTGGATATAGCAGCTTCCAACAACCATGATCAACATATCTAAACTGCACAAACATATGAGAAAATATCAAAGAAAAACTCAGAGCATCCACTAAACACTTACAACCTTTCTTCAATACAATTTTCTCAATATCCTCAACATGAACACCCAATAACCTGTAACCATGAAATTAATGACAACAATAATCGGTTGATAACCAATTGACCAGTTGACATCAATGACAACACCTTCATTCTAGCGACAATATCCCTCTTTGTAATTGATGGCAACAAATGATGTGAAAAAACATCAAAGAAAACATACTAGCTCTAAATACACTTCTCAAGATTTTTCTTTCTATTTCTACCCCTTAGTAGATAATCTTTTTCACATTCTTCCTATTCTATTTTTCATATTCTTCCTCTCCCCCTTTGACATCAATGGAAAAATAAAAATATATTTTACATTGATTTCCACTTTGACATTAAAAATAGAATACTAATATAATGACAACACATGATACTACCTGCCCCCCTTGAGAGGTAGCCACCAAAACGTCAATCTAGAAGAAAGATAGATCCATAGATCCACTAGAATGATGCATCTCCATATATATCTATTTTAAGAAATTAGGGGCAATGACCCCTAACTTCTCCCAAAGATACTCAAAAGTATCTTTAGGAAGAGCCTTCATAAAAATATCAGTAATCTGATCCTTCATTGAGACATACTCAAGATTTACTTCATTCTCAACAACATTTTCTCTCAAGAAATGATACCTAGTAGATATATGCTTAGTCCTCAAGTGCATCACAAGATTCTTTGAAATGTTAACTGCACTTGTGTTATCACATAAGATATAAATAGGATCATCTTATAACACTTTGATATCTTTCAATGTCTGTTTCATCCAAAAAACTTGTGTACAACAAGATGCAACGACAATATACTTAGTTGATAAGTAGGAGGTTTCTTCACGGTTGAATCCTGATAGCAATATCATAATATACTTAGCTTTATTAGTAGACAAGGAAACCAAATCTTTCTTTGTACTCAACCATGCCACCAATCTGCAACCAAGAAAGAATGCACCACCATTTGTACTCTTTCTATCATCAACATATCCAACCTAATTTTCACCTGTATAAGCACTCAGTGTAAAGTCACTATACTAGGATACCATAAACCATAATCTGGAGTGCCATTCAAATATCTAAATATTCTTTTAATAGTAGAAACATGTGTTTCCTTAGAATCTTCTTGAAATCTAGCCACAAGAAAGACAATATGCATAATATCCGGTCTAGTAGAAGTCAACTACAATAGTCCACCAATCATAGATCTATATTTTGTCTGATCAACCTTAGGTGAATCATCATTTTTACCTAATTTGCAACCAGTCACCATAGGATTGCATACTTGTTTGGAACCATCCATCCCAATCTTCTTCAACATCTCTTTCACATACTTAGACTATGAAATAAATATTCCTTTCTTTGTTTGATTAATTTGCAGCCTAAGAAAGAAATTCATCTCTCCAAACATAGACATTTCAAATTATTTTTACATCTCTTCATAAAAATCTTGCACATATTTTCATTTCCTCCAAAAATAATATCATCAACATATACAACTACAATCAAGATTTTATCATTTTCAATTTTAAAATATAAATTACTATCTATCGTACCTTTTTTGAAATATTGTTGAGTCAAATAGATGTCTAACCTTGTATACCACAATCCATATAAATATTTCTTCAATCTTCACACCATATCTAGTTGATTTGATAATTGAAATCCTTTTGATTGTTCCATGTAGACCTCTTCTTCTAGCTCGCCATTCAAAAAAGCATACTTGACATCGATCTGATAGTCCTTGAAATATTTATGAGAAACAAATGCTAAGAAAATCCTTATAGCTACCATTCTTTCCACTAGAGAAAAATTCTCCTGAAAACCTATGCCTTCTACTTGTGATTAACCTTTACACACAAGCCTTAATTTTTTTATAACCACTTCTCTATTCCCATTAAACTTATTTTTGAATACCCACTTTGATCGAATAATGTTTTTGTCTGTTGGTCTTGGTACCAATTCCCAAATTTGATTCTTCAAAATTTTCACAATTTCTTCTTTTATAGTTGTGCAATTTTTGCACACATGCCCCACTGAAAGTAGGGACCCTATTTTTTCGTTCTTTTGGCTTTCAATTTTGGTGTCTTAGCTCTTCTTTTTGGAGTTTTGTTTGCTTGGAAAAGTGCTTTAATGATTCATCTTGCCTTCTAGAATGGTCCATTTGTGATTCATGGTTAAAACCTTAAGTTCTACACTCATTCTAGGTTTTTCACTATTTTCGAGAAAATCTGCCCTCGCCGGACTTTCCCGGTTTCCTTTCGGTGCTTGGTGACGATTGCCTTTTGTTTGAGTCTAGGTAAATCTGTTATGTCCGGATTTTTTCAAAGTCCATTGCTTTGTCGGATTCTCGGATTTGGTCTGGGTTGTCTTGTCGATTGCATTAATGGTGATTGCATGACTTTTGGGGTGATGTTATATTGAGTTTTGGGAAGTGATTTTCCATTTGACTTTGATTATTTTCTTTCCATTTGAGTTTGGAGTGCTTAAGCTTGAGGTATGTTGCTAGATTGTGCATTTGGAAGTGTCTTCGAGTGTTGCGTTTGGATTTCCTGAGCACCATTCATGTTTTTCTCATGCTTGAGGCTTATTGCCATCTTTCTTGATCTCGTTTCCTCTGTTCTCATGGTATGTGATTGTTCTCTCTCTCTTTTGGTTTGGATTTCTTTGTTGTGGGTGCTTTTCTACTATTCATTGCTACATTCTTACTAAATGTGCATGCTTCCTGAGCATTTTTTGGGGGTTCATGCTTTGCCAGTTTGGTGTTTTACATTCATTATGCTGGGGAATTCCCCATTCCGTTTGGGTACTTTTCCTAGGTATTTTCTTTGAGCTTATCTTTCATTGTTGTCTTAGGTTTCATGCCTGCATTTTCCATGAATTCTATCCTTGCAGGCATGCAAGTTGTGTCTAAGTTGATCCAAGCTTTCACGACAGAAGATTTAGGGTTTTTGACCTAGGGCATAGCCAATCCCTCTTGATTTACCAAGAGATGATTATTTGAATTCAAGTTCAATCCGTTGGAGGTTTAGGTTAGGTCACTGTCGAGCTCTAGGCTCTTAGGTCTGTGATCATTCGATTTATTTGGGTGAAGGTGAGAGAAGCGTAGGTGTTTGGGTTTTTGGTGTCTTCACAGAATTCCATCTTTGATGGATTTCCATGAGTTTTCTCATTTTCTCTTTGTTCTTCATAATTTTATTTTATTCAGGATTTTTCTTGTCTCGTGGAATTCTGATTCCTCCGGATTTTACCTGGGTTATGTTGCCTGGTCATTCTACCAAATTTGGGCTTTTATGGTAAAATTGTATTAACTTCGCCAAAATCCGCACCCTCAAGATTTTTCTGAATGTTCTGTGCCTCCTTCATTTTCCCGATTTGCTTAAACTATTGTTATTTTTGGGGATTTCCATCTAAGGCGGATTTTTCTAAATTTTTGTGGGAATGAAGAATTTGATGATTATATAAGAATTTGTTGATGGTGATTCATTTAAATGATCAAATGAATGTATGCTAAGTAGTGTCAAGTTATTCCTTGGTTAAATTGATTGATTGAAATAATTGTATGGATGTTTGTATGCCTATTTTTTTGGATTCCGCTTGGTCTGGATTTCCCTAGAATTCCTCTCCAGTCTAGATTGTGCAAAGGGGCCTAAATCCCGAACTTTGGGATAATTGACTTTTGACACTTATTGTTTGTCTTGTATCTCATTTTGTTGTTTTTCCTTGTTTGCAAGAAGGATCAGGACAAGTTGTTGTTGGGAAAGGCAAGGGAAAGGAAATAGATCCAAGTGCTGAAGGTTTTGCTATCTTGAGGCAAAGAAGGTAAAAATGGATATAAAGAGTAGGATTCCTAAGAGCAGATTGACTTCTGTCTAGTCAAGGATTACTGATACCAATGTGGGTATGTGGGACTATGAGGAGTTCAAGGCTAGAATGGCAAAAAAGATCCTCCCTTTGTTGGTCAGAAGAACATTGGAGTCAGGGTTGGCACATGTGGTTGGATTCCCCTCTACGGTGAAATGTTATGAGTTGGTGCTTGAATGTGCCAAGAATTATGATAGAGTAACACAAAGAATAATTGGTCCTCAAGGAAGGGTTGTTGCAAAATTTGACCCTATATCTATTTCTCAAAATTTTGATATGTATAATAGGTCACATGTGATGGATTTTGATATGGATGCAACTAAGAAATACTATGAAGAGAGTGTGGCTAAGTCCCAACAAGTAATCAACTCTTGATTGGAGAAGCCTAAGTCTCACTTCTCCAAGTTGCCTAAGAAGCTAGTTAGACTCAAATTTAGGAGGGAGTACTACGATGCCATCACTCTCCTTAGCAGGTTGCTAGGACTAAAGAATGCAGGGGTATTTGAATGATGGATGTTCAATGTCATTTCTCAGATGGAGCAAGGTATAGACTACCACTTGGCAGGTGCTATAAGTGCAGTGATCCATGAGCAAATGTCCAATGTATTTCAGACCAAGACCTTCATCATGACCTCCTATTTGGTGTATGCATTGGCAAGATTTCACCCATACAAGGGGTTGAGCACTAGAGGTATATTTGGGTAGGATGCAATCTATGAGGTGTATCCAAAAATTCACTTGGGAGAAGGAATCTAAAGAAGGGTGAATGATGTATTCAACATGTATATTACCAAGTTGTTGCAGGGTGTCGAGCATGTCAAAATCCAAGACAAGGCCAAGGAGTTGATCAAGAGGTTTGGGGTCTGGTTCATTCAGTTCCCCACCTTCTCTTACATAAGAATTGATGACTATTAGAGGGATCCCTACAAACTTCCTAGGTACCCAACAAACCATATCATATTATTGGAAGTCACAAGGTATATTTGTGACTTTGATGTGATTTTGAAAGGAGAGAAGCATAAAACAGGGTTTGGGAATGACTTCCCATTGAAGATAGGCACCAATGAGGTATGCCCTTCCATCCAGTCAGCCCATTATTTTGAGATGAGATGATTACTTTTGGTCTTTCCTTCCATTCCAAGAGGGAAAGATTTGATATCACTAGGGAGGCACAGTAGAAGGCCAGCAGAGAATATAGTCACAAGGATAACATTGAGTACTATTGGACTAAGCTTGGCGATGAGATTGATGTCCAAAAGAAGAAATTCTACAAGCAGCCAGTGGATTTGGTAAGATTATATAATATAAAGGAAATTCTTGATCAGGTCAAGGAAGATGGGAGTCTGATTGAGGGTCACATCTTTGAGGCTATGAAGGATAAGCCAGTTGGAGAGATTGACTAGTTGGAAGAGGAAAAGACAGAGTTGGAGTAGATTATGACTCCAGTAATCAAATACACCAAAATGTGGCTTAAGCACAAAATGATAGAGTTGGAAAGTGAAGGTGTGCAATGCACCTATGATTTAATGGGAGACTTGGAGTCTCATTTTGCTTCTGAGGAGTCACATGAGCAGGATCCTATATGCAAGACCAAGGCGGGTTCTCCCTTCAAGATCAGGGTTAAGGATGTTCAAACTGAAGAGGTAGCAGATGCAGGTAAACAAAGGAAGCCCATTGCCAAGAAAATAAGGCATGTTTCAAAGAGAAAAGGGTCTGAGAAAGATGAATTGGAAAAGGAAGAAGTGGATGTCACTGATTATTTGACTAAAAGAAGAAGACTTGTGAAATTGTCACAAAAAAAAAAAATAAACTTCCAAGGAAGAGAAGGAGGTTGAGCCACCTGTGGTAGAGGTATAAATTTTAGGGGAGAAAATACAAGTATACATGAGGAGGTCAAGGACTCCTTCCCCGAAGGATGTTGTAGCAAAAGGGAGTGCTCTTGTGACCACTCCTATCATTGAACAGGGGAACATTCTCCTTCCTCGGGAGACTGGAAGTGTGCTAGAAGAACCAAGGAAGGATGAAGATCCTAAGGACCTAGGTGAAGAATAACTACAGGAAGGAGACCTCTATAATGTTGAGGTAGAAATTGATAAAGTAATTCAGTCTCCTTTGGTGGCCTATGTAGATTCACCTATAGAGGTGCATGAGGAAAAATCCCCTCAGAGGGAAGAGGTACTAGTTAATATTCCTTCACCAACATAAGACAAAGGGGAGGAATAGTCTCAAGTTAAGGAGGATTCAGTTAGAGGAACCCCTAAGGAGCCAAGTATTGAGAAGGATGCACCCAGTGTTCAACAAGAACAAGAAAGGCGAGATAAAGTGTAGAAAGAGTCCACTGTTCCAAGCTGGCTGGATAAGGAGATGAAGAGTAAGTTGATTATAGTGGAGGACACTCCCCCCAATTGGGATGAACTAATGGCTAACATTAGGAAAGTAAAAACAAAGAAGAAAGCTTGGGTCATTTTCATGATTCAAAGGGTTTCTGAGCCTTGGGAATGGTTTGAGATATTGCAGATGAGGCAAAGGGCCTTGAGGAAGATACATAAACAAGGGAAGAATATTGAGGAAACCTTGGCTGGCATTCATGATAGGTGCATCTCACTCTTTGAAATTATGATAGGGAGAAATAAGTTCATCGTAAAGCATCTTAGTTTGGAGCAACTAAGGAAATGGTGGAGAGATGCCTATTCTCAAGTCAGTGAAGGTCCAATCTCTGACATTAGCTAGATGATGCTGCAACCCATATTGCAGTCATTGATAGGTATCTAACAAATAGGGCTGATTGGGATGGTACAGTAAGGAAAGCAAGAGATGACATCAAGTCTCTTGAAATAAAATTTATGGTTTTTCCTGTGTCATCTATTGCCGAATTGGACAAAGTATTGCTGGTAGTGCATGGTGAATTGGAGCATGCCAAATATAAGAATGGGAATTAGTTATATAGGGCTACCTCAAATTTTGTGGTTCCCATTATTCACATGCATTGGACCGATTTTTTGAGACCCCAGGTTGACTTGGATGAAATTGGTGCAATTGCACATTTCATGTTGTATTCGAATATCTTTTGAGGCCGACCTATTGTATGACATTTATTATTGCAAACCCCTTATTTAGGATGACCTATATTGGGGTTTCTCTATAAATTGGGCATGATGCATCATTTGTAATATAGAAGATAGATATATAGAGTAGCATATCGAATAAGATATGAGAGAAGTTAGAAGATTTCATATTTGAGCGAATTAGGGTTTATCTTCAAGCAAGTGTTGTAATAGAAGACTGGAATTGTTTCCATTTTGGATGATTTAATATAAGGAAGGATATTATGATTTGGTATCTCTCTTGTGTTGAGTTTTATCTAGCATGGTTCTTGTTATTCTATCTTTAAAATTTCTTAAGTTTGGTGATGCTTAGGGTTTCATGTTTGGAACGTTTGCAGCGATCTCTAATCCATACTCTATGCAGTTAGCTGATTATTAGTTGTTTTGCAAAGTTAGCCTAGACTTAAAATTGTGCTTAGTTCAATCATGAATGTTTGTTCATTTCAATTTCAATAGGATTGTAAAAAATGAATGTCCATGATTTGAAAATATTTAATACCTTAGAAGATTGCACTATTCCTGTAAGATTGTAGATTTATCCAGGTCGAACAAAGAGTAGTTTATGAGGGATCAATCCATTTTGAACATCTTATTTTTTGACATTGTCAATATTAGGGTTAGAATTAGTCTCAGCACTATCTTTGAAACCTTTAAATTTTGTTGTTTCTTTATTATCTGAGTTAAATTTAGGGTTTAAAGTATCAACTTGTTGCTAGATCTGATAAATTTGAGTTTAGTGTTTGCTTGTAGTAAGGTCCCTTTGTGATTACCAACAATTTTCACATTATCTCTGAGTTGTTTTATTTTCATTTTCAAGACCTGACATTAGAGACCTTGGGGTTATATCATTTTCCATAGAGATTTACCTTTCAAAATAGATAGGATATCATATTATGTCTGAGTTGTTGTTGTGTAGAAAACACCATCAACAGATTGTCGCTAGAAGGAGGGCATTGGATAAGCAATTTGGAACATTTTCTAAATGCCATTTCTCCTAAGAGGCTCAGAAGAAGAACCAAATCTACTCTAGGAGAGGAGAAATTTCAAGAATTGCAAGCCCCTACTAGGTCAAGAAGGACCAGAGGAGGGGAAGAATCATCATCCGCTCAGCCACTTCCATCATCCCCATTATCCTCATCCTCATCTGACTCTGAAGGAATTCCTATTCCACACCCACAACCAGCCATAAATCAAATATTACCACCCCCACCCCTACCAATGGCTTTCCTTGCCAATAACCCATCTCTATTGATTTTCAATAGTTACAATGTCATGCCCAAGAATCATGAGAATTTTTTCTTTAAGTTCCATACTCATGATCCCAATAGGATAACAAAAGAGCATATTAGGATTTTCTAGACCTATCTGAGGGATAGAGGAATAAATCATGAAGATGTTACATGCAGGCTTTTCCCTTATTCCCTTGGAAAATAGGCCTTTTATTGGTATAATCACTTACCTATTGCCTCCATTCCTAACTGGACTGAACTAGAGACTACATTTCTGCAGAAGTTTAAGATTCCCATTAGTGCTAATGAGCTATACCTATAGTTTACTAGGGTAAAAAGAGACATTAATAAGCCTATAGGATCATTCAATAATAGGTTCCATCGAGCATACACCAGACTCTAGGCACCTTATGCTGGAAATGAAGACATTTCCCTAGAAGTTTACCTTGAAGCCCTGGATAGCCTTATGACCACCTTCCTTGAACAAAGGACTAATCCCCCAACTACTTTTCTCACTGCATATGTTTAGGCTGTTAAGGTCAGCATGAATTTAATGCAACATTTATTAGGACCTCTTCCATCCTTAGGACCTGCTGCTCACCCTAGACAAGTCCAATCTCTTAACCAGGCTTTGACTAATCATACTCCCATCATGAATCCAATACCCTCATTTCCTTTGGTCCCTCATCCAGGTCCTCCAATAAATCAAGCTCAGCCTATGACCTCTTATCCTCAATAAAGGGCTAATCAACCCATCCATCCACAACAAGAAGCTAGTTTTCCCACATATTTGTAGAATCCATAAGTTTTGAATCAGGTTGTTGGTTTTGGAAGAGTACCTGGATACCCTCCTAGTAATGAAAATTTAGCACCACCTAGTGGTCTAGATAAGGAGTGGTTGGATGAGTTATCTGAAGAAGTGAAGAAACTGAATATGGAGGTGACTTATTTGAGAAATCAAAATAGCCAACTTCAAGATGCTCAAAATAACATGCAATCTAATTATGGCAGAGAGAACATGAATTTTGAAAGAGGACGTAACTTTGAAAGAGGGGATTATTTTGACATAAATCAAAATTATGACCGAGGACAAGGCTTTGGTCATAATTTTGATAGAAGACAAGGCTCTATCAATTTTTTTTATAGAAATCAACAAGGTGGACAAGGATTTGATATAGGGCAACCACCTTAGCATAATAGATCATGGAATATTGGGCCTAATAATGGAGGGGTTCCTACTCCATTGGATCAACCTTCTACTTAGGAGAAACCTCCAAATGGTGTATATTTGGTAGAGGCAGCTTTGTCTGGATGGTGTAGACTTTATAAGACAAGCCAACATTATGAGTTGGATTGCACTGAGTTTTAGACTACTACTTCCATTTTTTAATATGAAGTTGAGAAAAATTCCAGTAGTCAGGAAATTGTGCCCTCAAATCCCAATAATTCTCTAGTGCTCGTACTTAATCATGCCCCATTGCCAAAAAGTGAGGAAAATGAACTAGAGGAAGAGTCTAGTGACCAGGAGAATGAGGTAGAGTAGGTGTTAAATGAAGATGAGATCCCTCAGTTGTTTAGTGAGGAAAATGAGAATGAAAATGATCCCTTGGATGAGGAAGAAGTTGGTGTTGAAGAATTTTAGATGCTTTATCTACCAAAAAAGAAATATGATTTGAGTAATAGGCCTAACAAGAGTCCACAAGCTGGAGGTTATTTCACTAATTCTATCCCTCCTAACAATTTTACTACTCCACCAGATCCGCAAGGTAGTAATAATCCACCTTATCTTCATGTGCTAGAACAGTACTTGTCAAAGGGAAATAGTGTTGAAGTTTCAAAGGACAGACAGGATAGTGGCTACAAGGAAACCCATGTTGATATGAATATGGAGAAATCGGGTGAGTATGTGACTGAATAATTCAAGAAAGCAAAGGTTAGTCTTTCTGCTTTTGAATTATTAAGAGTTTCTGCTATTAGAAATGTAGTATTGGGGTCATTCAGTTCGACTACAGTACCACAGGGAGTAACTACCATTAAGGTTGTTACCAGATCTTCTAGTTCATAGGCATCTAGAAGTTAGGTCCCACCTGTGGACAAAGGGAGAGATAAAGATAAGGGTCAAGTTTCACAAGCTGACATCCAGTTGAGTTTGTTTCAAGGCAATATGAAACCCCTCCTTTCTTAATTTTTGTTCGTATCTTTGGGAAGAATTTGTATAATTGTCTTCTAGATTCAGGAGCATCTAAATTTTTTATGCCTTTTGTAGTCTGTGAAGCATTAGGTATTACTCCCATAGCCTCTCAAAAGAAGTTCACTCAATTGGACAAGATAGAGGTAAGTGTAGTAGGAGAATTGAATATGATTCCCACACAACTTGCATCAGATCCTAGGGTGCACCAGGTGATCAATATCTAGGTTGCTAACATTCCTGATACTTATGGTTTGATTTTGGGTCAAGACTTCACCAAGGCATTAAATGGATATACATCTACAGACCACTCTCATATGTGGATACCATGGAAAGGAGTTCCAAATCAGATCAGAATTGAAAGAGAACCCAGAATGAAGTATGTGATCACTCAATACTAGAATATTTTGAATGAGGTATTGGTATAAGAGGTTAGCATGGGGAATTATGTGTTGGCTACATCTACTTCAGAGAATGAAGAGGTCTTTATGTTGCAGGCCCCCTCAGATGAATTCATATAAGAGATCAGTGGTGTTGGAACACTGACTGAACAAGCAGATGGAACATATAACCAGGAAGATAGGAAACTTAGTTTGTTGGATAACTTTTCGGAATTCATCCAAAGATGTATGGAGAATCAAATTCAGATGGGAGGAAATATGAATTTTGAAGAATTATTGCTTCCCATTTGGTGCAGGTTCCATGATGCTCATCACTCTAAGTTGGAATGTGGCTTATGTCAGACTGCTGTGGAGCAGATATAGAAATGCATTAACCCAATCCCAACTGTTAGACTTAATATACAAAAGGAATTAGATAATGATAAGGGTAAAAGCTCAATGCTTCCTGAGAAGCCTCCCCTATTTATAGTAAAATGAAAGATGAATTAAAACAACTGAAGCCTGATGGCTATTGGACATTGAGATTTGATGGGTCAAAATCTAAGCAGGGTGCTAGAGCAGGATTTGAGTTGGTCAGTCCTAAAGGTAAGAATTATTTTTCTCCTCATAGACTCCAATTTCAATGCACTAATAATGTTTCTGAATATGAAGCTTTGATCCATGGGTTGTTAATGACATCAAGGAAGAAAGTGAAAATATTACAAGTTTTGGGAGACTCTGAACTAGTAGTCGAACACGTGAGGAAATCGTATTCATGCCATGATAGGAGAATGACTAATTATAGGCACACAGTGTGGGATCTCATTGAGGGATTTGATGATTTCAATATCCAGTTGATCCCTCGAAGTAGGAATCAAGTTGTAGATTCTCTAGTACAGGCTGCTAGTACATTGCAACCTTCATCACTTTCAGGATTGAAGAAGTTTACAGTTGAACTCACTCTAGTACCTTTAGTACCTGATAACGTTACTAATTTCCAGGTATTTGAAGATGATGAGAATATTTTGGATTTTATTAGAAGTTGTGATGTCTTTTCTTCTCAAGGCATTGATGAGATAGAGCCTCAAGAGACAAAAATGGATTTGGTAGGAATCACTAATCTAAAGACCAACACTATTCCCAAAGGTATGGTGTAGCTTGAACAAATTTTTGATTTAGATAGGATAAGAGATCCAAAACAACAAGTTAAAAGGGAGTCTCTCAGCATTTAGTGTGAAACATATAATATGGGGGCACCAGATGACATAAAGAATGTTTTTATTGGTAAGGTATGTACTCCAGAAGAAAGAAAATGGATTATTGATGCCTTGCACACATATCATGATGTGATAGCCTAGAGTTATGAAGATTTAAAGACATATGATACTTCAATCATTACACACACCATTCCCTTGAAATCAAATGTCAAACCATTCAGATAGAAACAAAGACCAATCAATGCTCTACTAGAACCCATCATTTAGAAGGAACTGCAGAAGTTACTTTCAACATGAATTATATTTCTAGTAAGACATTCAACTTGGGTTGCGAATCTGGTTCTAGTAAGGAAAAAGAATGGAGAAATCAGATTATGTGTGGACTTTAGGAATCTAAATAGAGCATCAGAAAAGGATAACTATCTAGTTCCTTCACTGGATGAAGTGCTTTAGATTGTTAATGGATCTCAGATGATGTCCTTTTTGGATGGGTATTCTAGATATAACCAAGTCATGGTACAATATGAGGACAGGCACAAAACTATCTTCACTACAAAATGGGGAACTTTTTCTTACAGAAGGATGCCTTTTGGGTTGATCAATGTTGGAGCTACATTCTAGAGAGCTATGGATATTGATTTTAAGGAAATAATTGGTAAGTGCATCATTATTTATATGGGTGATTGATAGTTTTTTCTAAGAACCCAGGTGATCATATAGAAGATTTATGCAAAGTATTCCAAAGGTGCAAAGAGTTTGGCATCTCACTTAATCCAAGGAAGTGCATTTTTGGAGTCACAGAAGGAAAATTACTAGGACATATTATCTCAGAACAAGGTATTGCTATTGATACTAAATGAATACAGGCTATCTTGAAGATTCAACCTCCTGCAAGTAAGAAATAAATGAAGTCATTCTTTGGGAAGATTAACTTTGTTAGGAAATTTATCACTGGATTTGTAGAGATAGTGAAGCCACTAAATTCTATATTGAAACAAGAGGCAAAAGTAGAGTGGAATACAAAAACTAAGGAGGCATTTACAGAAATCAAGAAAGCTATTGTTGAGGCTCCGGTGTTGGTGAGTCTAGATTATGCTAAGCCCTATTACATATATTCATTCACTTCTGATCACTCTTGTGCTGGAATGTTAACCCAAAATTTTGATCAAGTCGATGAGCATCTTATAGACTTCATGGGTACTCCTTTAAAGGATGTAGAATTGAGATATCACAATGTGGAAAAACAAGCCTATACTTTGGTTAGAGTAGTGAAAAAGTTTAGACACTATATTTTGAGGAATAAGGTTTTTGCTATAGTGCCAAATCATGTAGTAAAGTTGTTGTTAATGTAGAATGAGTTAGGTGAACGAGGAGCCAAATGGGTGACTATGTTACAAGAATATGATATGGAGATTCAACCCATGAAATTAGTGAGAGGGTAGGGACTGACAAAGATAATGGCTGAGACAGGTCCTGATCTCACAACCCAACACTATTATCTTCAGGAGGTATCTCTAGGAGACTGGTATGATGAAATTATTTATTATTTATTGAATCAACAATGTCTTGATCACCTTAGTATCGTTCAAAGGCGAGATTTGCACCTAGAGAGTGGAAGTTTTATGATGAAAGGAGTTATCCTATATAAGAAAAATCATGAGGGTGTCTACCTAAGATGTTTGGGGAAGGAAGAAGCTACCAGAGTGATGATTGAATTCCATGAAAGATATGGCATAGGCCATGATTCTGCATCATCCACTACCAATCAGATCCTAAGGGTAGACTATTATTGGCGTACTTTGTTTAAGGATGCACACCAACATGTGAGAAATTGTCATATATGTCAAACTACAACAAGTAAGGAAAAACATGCAGCCCTTTCGCTTCAGCCGGTCATAGAGCTAAAACCATTTGCCTAATGGGGAATGGACTTCATAGGTCTAATTAATCCTCCATCTTTTGTGGGCCACATGAATATTCTCACCATAAATGATTATTTTACTAGATGGACAAAGGCTCTTGTCTGTAAATAGTGTACTTTAGATGTGGTAATCAATTTTCTTGAGTCAGGTATTATTAATCGCTTCGGTTGTCCACTATCTTTAGTTTGTGATAATGGTCTTGCATTTGCATCATTAAAACTATCTAATTGGGCCTTTAATCATGGAATTGTTATTAAATTTTCATCCAAATACTACCCTCAGGGTAATAGTCTAGCCGAGTCTTCCAATAAGAATCTCTTGATAGTCATCTGTAAGTTGCTAGAGCAAAGTCCTAAGGATTGACACACCCAGCTTCAATTTTCTCTCAGGGCAGACTGTACTAGACAAAAGACATCTATAGGAACCTCTCCTTATCACTTAGTGTATGGTTTGGAACCTATGTTTCCCATCCAATTGAAGATCCCTACCATGCAGTTCATTAATGAATACTACAATGAAGAAGATAAACATGAATCTTGTTTGGCTGAGTTGTTGCACCTTGAAGAGAAAAGAGATGAAGCCCTAGAAAACTCTGCTAAACATCAGGGCGTAGTGAAAATATGGTTTGATAGGAGAGCTAAGGTGAAAGCCTTTAAAATCTCTGACTTAGTTCTCTACTAGGATAAATCCCATGACTGTAAGGGAGAGCATGGTAAATTTGACAAACTCTGGCTTGGTCCTTACCAGATTTTAGAAATTCTGGGAGATAATGCTTTTCATTTGAAAACCCTCACTGGTGAGGATATCTCGCTACCTGTCAATGGGTAGTATCTGAAGCACTACTTTCAATATTGAGCTATTTGTAGCTCATCCTTGTACATAGCTACTGTAGGTTTTCTTTTTTCTTTGTTTTTCTTGTTGGCTTTGGTTAGTGTAGGTTTTCTTTGGTTCATTTTGTTTTTCATTTTTGTTGCTTTGGTTTGTTTTGTTGTTTTTGGTTTCTTTGTTTCTTAGGGTTGTTGCATTTGTATAATAGACTATTCACCTGGGGTTGTTTTGGAAGTTTCTTTTACAAACTCTAATCAGGTTTCTAGAGTCAAGTGGTGGAATTCCTTTATCTGATGTCCCTTGTACTTAGAATTAGAGTCACTTGTTTTGCATAAGCTTTGGAATATATCTAGGTCTCACACTTTCACACTAAAATTAAAGATTATGGAGTTTCATAGGGTTCTTGTGTAATTTGGCCTGGTGAAAAATCTTATATTCTACTTCATTGCCACTGTGTTCCTCATCTCTAAGTGTAAGTTTCATTACTTGCGAGGTGAAAAGGATTCTATGAGAATTTTTTAAGGAAAAAAAGAGAAAAGGGACAATATTGAAAAATCAAAATAAACTTCACCTTATCAGGGGTATCCTAGTATCTCTACCAAGGCTATAAACACTTGGTTGGTAGTAGAGCTATGCTTGGGAGGGTCACAACAATAACCTCACCAGGGCAATGGATGCCTAACTGGCAGCGAGGCTCTATCTAGGTTGCTTTTGAAGTTAGAACTTTTATGTAGCCTGGTCAGATTTGCTCTCATTCCCGTTGTACCTAAGGAATAGGAAAGGAATGCAAATAAACACACTTGGACCTTGGTATAGGAAAAAGTCTTCTTGCTTGTTGTTTCTAAGACTTTGTTCATAGGTGTCCTGATGTAAGGATTGAGACCAGAGATTTTGGGTTCTTGATTCTAGTTTGTTCTTGAAATGCTCTAAAGCATTTCCCCAATGGAGTCGCCATTTGTTGTGCAATTTTTGCACATGCCCCACTAAAAGTAGGGACCCTTTTTTTCATTCTTTTGGATTTCGCTTTTGGTGTCTTAGCTCTTCTTTTTGGAGTTTTTCTTACTTGGGAATGTGCTTTAATGATTCATCTTTCCTGTTGGAATGGTCCATTTGTGATTCATGTTTAAAACCTTAAGTTCTAGGCTCATTTCGGGTTTTTCACCATTTTTGGGAAAATCTACCCTGGCCGGACTTTCCCAGTTTCCTTTTGGTGCTTGGTGATGGTTTCCTTTTGTTTGAGTCCAGGGAAATCCGTCATGTTTGGATTTTTTCGAAGTTCGTTGCTTTGTCAGATTCTTGAATTTGGACTGGGTTGTCCTGTCGATCGCATTAATGGTGATTGCACAACTTTTAGGGTGATGTTATATTGAGTTTTGGGAAGTGATTTTCCATTTGAATTTGATTATTTTATTTCCATTTGAGTTTGGAGTGCTTAAGCTTGAGGTGTGTTGCTAGATTGTGCATTTGGAAGTGTGTTCGAGTGTTGCATTTGGAATTCCCAAGCACCATTCATGTTTTTCTCATGCTTGAGGTTTATTACCAACTTTCTTGATCTTGTTTCCTGTATTCTCATGGTATGTGACTATTCTCTCTCTTTTGGTTTGGATTGCTTTACTGTGGGTGCTTTCTTGCTATTCATTTCTACGTTCTTGTTGAATGTGCGTGCTTCCTAGGAATTTTTTTGGGGTTCATGCTTTGCCAGTTTGGCGTTTTACATTCGTTATGCTGGGGAATTTCCCATTCCATTTGGGTACTTTTCCTGGGTATTTTCTTTGAGCTTATCTTTCATTGTTGTCACAGGTTGCTTGCTTGCATTTTCCATGATTTCTATCCTTGCAAGAAAGCAAGTTGTGTCTGAGTTGTTTGATGCTTTCATGGTGGAAGATTTAGGGTTTTTGACCTAGGGCATAGCCAATCCCTCTTGATTTACCAAGAGATGAGTTTTTGAATTCAAGTTCGATCCGTTGGAGGTTTAGGTCAGGTCATTGTTGAGCTCCAAGCTCTTAGGTATGTGATCATTTAATTTATTTGGGTGAAGGCGAGAGAAGCATAGGTGTTTGGGTTTTTGGTGTCTTTGCAGAATTCCATCTCTGACGGATTTCCCTGAGTTTTCCCATTTCCTCTATGTTCTTCATAATTTTCTTTTATTCGAGATTTTGCTTGTCTCATAGAATTCCGCTTCCTTCATATTTTCCCAGGTTCCGTTGCCTAGTCGTTCCAATGAATTTGGGATTTTATGGTAAAATTGTATTAACTTCGCCAAAATCTGCACCCTCGGGATTTCCCCAAATGTTCTGCGCCTCCTTCATTTTCCCGATTTGCTTAAACTATTGTTATTTTTAGGGATTTCCATCTAAGGCGGATTTTTCTGAAGTTTTGTGGGAACGAATAATTTGACGATTATATAAGAATTTTCTTGATGGTGATGCATTTAAATGATCCAATGAACTTATGATAATTAGTGTGAAGTTATTCCTTGGTTAAATTGATTGATTGGGATGATTAACTTTTGACACATTGTTTGTCTTGGATCTAATTTTGTTGTTTTTCCTTGTTTGCAGGCAGGATCAGGACAAGTTGTTGCTACACAAGGCAAGGGAAAGGAAATGGATCCAAGTGCTGAAGGTTATGCTATCTCCGAGGCAAAGAAGGTAAAAATGGATATAAAGAGTAGGATTCTTGAGAGCAGATTGACTTTTGTCTGGTCTGGGATTACTGATACCAATGTGGGTATGTGGGACTATGAGGAGTTAAAGGATAGAATGGCAACACAGAGCCTCCCTTTGCTGGCCAAAAGAACATTGGAGTTAGGGTTGGAAAATGTGGTTGGATTCCCCTCTATGGTGCAATGTTATGAGTTGGTGCTTGAATGTGCCAGGAATTATGATAGAGGAACACAAAGAATAATTGCTCCTCAAGGAAGAGTTTTTGCAAATTTTGACCCTGTATCTATTGCTCAATCTTTTGTTATTACTAATAGGTCACATGTGGTGGATTTTGATATGGATGCAACTAAGAAATACTATGAAGATAATGTGGCTAAGTCCCAGCAGGTAATCAAATCTTTGTTGGAGAAGCCTAAGTCTCACTTCTCCAAGTTGCCTAAGAAGCTAGTTAGACTCAAATTAAGAAGGGACTACTACGATGCCATCACTCTCCTTAGCAGGTTGGTAGGATTGAAGAATGCAGGGGTATTTGAAAGCTGGATGTTCAATGTCATTGCTCAGATGGAGCAAGGTATAAACTACCACTAGGCAAGTTCTATAAATGGAGTGATCCATGAGCAGATGTGCAATGTCTTGTAGACCAAGACCTTCACCATGACCTCCTATCTAGTGTATGCATTGGCAAGATTTCACCCAGACAAGGGGCTGAGAACTAGAGGTATATTTGGGCAGGATGCACTCTATGAGGTGTATCCACAACTTCTCCTTGGAGGAGGAAGCTATAGAATGGTGAATGATGCATTCACCATGTATATTAACATGTTGTTACAAGGTTTCGAGCATGTCAGAATCTCAGACAAGGCTAAGGATTTGATCAAGAGGTTTGGGGCCAGGTTAATTTAGTTCCCCACCTTCTCTTACATAAGAATTGATTGCTGTCAGAGGGATCCCTATAGACTTCCCAGGAACCCAATGGACCATATCATATTGTTGGAAGTCACAAGGTAGATTTGTGACTTCGATGTGATTGTGAAAGGATAGAAGCATAAAATAGGGTTTGGGAATGACTTCCCATTCAAGATAATCACCAATGAGGTATTCCCTTCCATCCATTCAACCCATGCTTTTGAGGAGGAGATGAGTACTTTTGGTCTTACCTTCCATTCCAAGAGGGCAAGATTTGATATCACTAGTGAGGCACAAAATAAGGCCAACAAATAATATAGTAACAAGGATAACATTGAGGACTATTGGGCTAACCTTGGTGATGAGCTTGATGTCCAAAATAATAAATTCTCTAGGTTGCCAGTGGATTTGGTAAGATTATATAATATAAAGGAAATTATCAATCAGGTCGAGGAAGATGGGAATCTGATTCAGGGTCACATCTTTGGGGCTATGAAGGATAAGCCGATTGGAGAGATTGAATGGTTGGAAGAGGAAAAGACAGAGTTGGAGAAATTATGACTCCAGTAATCAAATACACCAAAATGTGGCTTAAGCACAAAATGCTAGAGTTGGAAAGTGAAGGTGTGCAATGCACCTATGATTTAATGGGAGACTTAGAGTCTCATTCTGCTTCTGAGAAGTCACATGAGCAGGATCCTAAAGTCAATACCAAGGTGGGTTCTCCCTTCAAGATCAAGGTTAGGGATGTTCAAACTGAAGAGGTAGCAGATGCATGTAAACAAAGGAAGCCCATTTCCAAGAAAAGAAGGCATGTTTCAAAGAGAAAAGGGGCTGAGAAAGATGAATTGGAAAAGGAAGAAGTGGATGTCACTACTCCTTTGAATAAAAGAAGAATACTTCAGAAAATATCATAGAAAGAAAAAGAAACTTCCAAGGAAGAGAAGGAGGGTGAGCCACCTGTGGTAGAGGTAGAAAGTTCAGGGGAGAAAACATAGGTATACATGAGGAGGTTAAGGACTCCTTCCCCAAAGGATGTTGTAGAAAGAGGGAGTGCTCCTGTGACCACTCCTATCATTGAACGGGGGAACATTCCCCTTCCTCAGGAGACTGTCAGTGTGCCAAAAGAACCAAGGATGAAGATCCTAAGGACTTGGGTGAAGAAGAATTATAGGAAGGAGACCTCTATAATGTTGAGGTAGAAATTGATAAAGTAATTTAGTCTCCTTTGGTGGCCTATGTAGATTCACCTATAGAGGTGCATGAGGACAAATCCCCTCAGAGGGAATTGATACCACTTAAGATTCCTTCACTAGCACAAGACAAAGGGGAGGAACAGTCTCAAAATAAGGAGGATTTAGTTAGGGAAACCCCTAAGGAGACAAGTATTTAGAAGGATGCACCCAATGTTCAACAAGAATAGGAAAGGCAAGATAAAGTGCATAAAGAGTCCATTGTTCCAGGGTGGCTGGATAAGGAGCTGAAGAGTAAGTTGATTATAGTGGATGACACTCCTCCCCATTGGAATGACCTAATGGCTAACATTGGGAAAGGAAAAAAGAAGAAGAAAGCTAGGGTCATTTCCAGGATTGAAAGAGATGGATCTAGCAATAGAGTGGCCCATATTGCAACTCCTACTCCTGATAAAGATAGAGATGGGGTGACTATAAAATATTATCATGTGTAGACCATTGATCTAGGGCATGCATCTATGGAATAGAATATTGAGGAGTATGAAGGCTCTAGTGCTATAATCCTTGTCTGATTGAGGAAGGAGGTACAAACCAAGCATGACTTGGAAAATGAGAATGAGAAATTGAAGAGGTACTTGTAGGAGTTGATGAAACCCTTGCAGTCCATTAGCTCTTCCTCTTGTGTCATTGGTTTCTTGCCTCAAGAAACAATCTCTGATCTTGAAAAGATGAAAGGCACTACACATGCCATATTTGGTTGGTTGTAGGAAGTTTAGACCAAATAGGATGGTGCCATCAAGGACATCTTGTCGACTGCAAGGGATGCCATGAGGTTAGTGGAGTGGCTAAAGACTGTGCTAGCCTAGGATGAGGAGGACATTGATAGTTTTCTACAAAAAACAAGGACCATTATGGAATACACTGAAGATCAAATGGTAAAGAGTGGAATTCTTCCTTTCTCAAGGGTTTTTGAGCCTTGGGAATGGTTTGAGATATTGCAGATGAGGCAGAGGGCCTTGAGGAAGATACATAAACAAGGGAAGTAGATTGAGGACACCTTGAGTGGCATTTATGATAGGTGTATCTCATTCTTTGAAATTATGATAGGGAGAAAGAAGTTCACCCCAAAGCATCTTACTTTGGAGTGACTAAGAAAATGGTGGAGAGATGTCTTTTCTCAAATCAGTGAAGGTCCAGTCACTGAACATCAGCTAGATGATGCTGCAACCTATATTGCAGTTATTGATAGGTATCTAACAAATAGGGCTGATTGGGATGGTACAATTAGGCAAGCAAGAGGTGACATCAAGTCTCTTGAAAGAAAAGTTAGGGTTTTGACTGAGCCACCTATTGCCGAATTGGACAGAGTATTGCTAGCAGTGCATGGTGAAGTAAAGCATGCCAAAGATAAGGATGGGAAGTAGTTATATAGGGCTACCTCAAATTTTGTGGTTCCCATTATTCAAATGCATTGGATCGAGTTTTTGAGACCCCAAGCTAACTTGGATGAAATTGGTACAATTGCACATTTCATGTTGTATTCAAATATATTTTGAGTTCGACCTATTGTATGACATTTATTATTGTAAAACCCTTATTTAGGCCAACCTATCTTGGGGGTTCTCCATAAATTGGGAATGATGCCTCAATTGTAATATAGAAGATAGATATATAGAGTAGCATATTGAATAAGATAGTAGAGAAGTTAGAAGATTTCATATTTGAGCGAATTAGGGTTTATCTTCAAGCAAGTGTTGTAACAAAAGACTGGAATTGTTGCCATTTTGGATGATTTAATATAAGGAAGGATATTGTGATTTGGAATCTCTCTTGTGTTTAGTTTTATCTGGCATGGATCTTGTTATTCTATCTTTAAAATTTCTTGAGTTTGGTGATGCTTAGTGTTTCATGTTTGGAATGTTTGCAGCAATCTCTAGTCCATACCTTTTGCAATTAGCTGATTGTTAGCTGCTTTGCAAAGTTAGCCTAGACTTAAAATTGTGCTTAGTTCAATCATGAATGTTTGTTCATTTCAATTGCAATAGGGTTGTCACGAATGAATTTCCATGATTTGAAAATCTTTAATACCTTAGAAGATTGCACTATTCCTGTAAGATTGTAGATTTATCTGGGTTGAACAAAAAGTAGTTTATGAGGGATTGGTCCATTTTGAGCATCTTATATTTTGACATTTTCAATCTTAGGGTTAGAATTAGTCTTAGAACTATCTTTGAAACCTTTAAATTTTTTTGTTTCTTTATTATCTAAGTTAAATTTAGGGTTTAAAGTATCAACTTGTTGCTAGATCTAATAAATTCGAGTCCAGTGTTTGCTTGTAGTAAGTTCCCTTTGTGATTACCAACAATTTTCACATTATCTCTAATTTGTTTTATTTGCATTGTCAAGACTTGACATTAGAGACCTTGGGGTTATCTCTTTTTCCATAGAGATTTACCTTTCAAGAGAGATAGGATATCATATTTTTTTTGAGTTGTTGCGGTGTAGAAAACACCATAAACAATAGCTTCCATCCAATGCTCATCTTTACCTACTTCACTTATAGTCTTCAGTTTAATCTCATAAAGTAAACACAAATTTACTTCACCAGTAGAAGCTCTACTTCTTGTTAATACTCCTTTTTTCTTGTCTCCAATGATCTAACTTTCTAAATGATTCTTTTGTACATATCTAGGTGTCTTAAGGGACACCATTGGAGCTTCTTCTTCTCTTTAATTTTCTTCATTATGCTTCTCGTGCTCATCCTTTTCCTATTATTCTACAATTTCTTAAATTCTTACACAACCAGGTTCATCAAATACATATCCATCCACATCAATTGAATTCTTCATTACTTCATCAACCTTGACATTTGCACTTTATACAATCTTTCTTAGTCTTTTATTGAAACATCTATAAGCTTTGTTTTTAGTAGAATATCCAAGAAAAATTCCTTCATCAATTCTTGCATCAAACTTTCCTGAATTTTCTTCATCTCTTCTGATATAACATTTGCTTCCAAATATCTTGAAATACTTAATAGTAGAAATTCTTCCACACCATAGCTCATATGGGGTCTTTGTATTGTTTTCTCTTGCTTGAAATTGATTGAATACATAAAAAAAGTATGAATAGATTCTCTCCAGTAAACTTACATTAAACTAGCTTTAGTAATCATTGATCTAGCAGTCTCTTGAATTTTTATATTCTTTCTTTCAACAACTCCATTCTCTTGAGGAGTTATTAGAGAAGATAACTATATTTTTATTCCATGCACTTCACAAAACATATTAAACTTAGGGGAGGTGAATTTTCCACCTCTATCAAACCTTAAGCATTTTATCCTCAAATTCACTTCATTTTCAACCATAGCTTTGAATGTCTTGAATCTATCTAATGCATCATACTTCCCTCTAAGAAATGTAACCCATGTATATCTAGAATAATCATAAATCAAAAGAATAAATTACCTTTCACCTTGTAGACTTATTGCTCTTTTAGGACCACAAATATCTATATGAATTAAATCTAGTAGTCCAGTAGTAGATTGTTCCTTTGATCTATAATAGTTTCTTTCTTTCTTTCCAAACTGGCAATTTCCACAAATAGCATTAATAGGCTTTGCAATCCTTGGTAACTCTCTCATGACCTAAACTACACTAATCCTTTCCAAGTTATCAAAATTCATGTGACACATTATTTGATGCCACAACCAACTATCACTAATTTGAGTCATAAAGCATCATCCATCAACACCCAGAGTTGATAGTTATTTCCTTCATATTTATTTCCTACAACAATCATTGTTTCAGATCCTTTCTTGATCTCACATATATCATCCTCAAATACAAGATTATATTATTTACTACACATACATCCAACACTCAAGATATTATGCCTTAAACCTTTAACATAGTATACATCATCAGTATTATGCTTTCCATCAAAACTTATTGAACCTATCCCACAAATTTTAGCACCAGTATCATCTCCAAACATAATCAAGCCTCCATAATATTTTTCAAGTTTTAAAAACTTACTCTTATCACTAGTCATGTGATATGAACAACCATTATCAACAACCCAATAGTTATTTTCTTGTTTATCATGTAGGGTAGAGATTATAGTACCTTCATTTTTCTCCTCTGGAGGGCATTCTTTCTCTTGTTTTGTAGAACTAGCAGAAGTAGGTTCATCTTTTATAGCCAACAACAAGAATTAATTTTCATAAGGATCCTCATAATTAGATTCCTCATCAGATATAATAGCATCCTCATTCATATAATATGCTTTTTTGATCTTCTTACCTTTATTTTCTTTATCATATCTCTGTTTATTCCTTTTAGCCCTTTCTAGACACTTTGCAACATAATGACCTATTCCTCCACAACTAAAGAATTTAAAGGGTAAGTTACCTTCATACTTTCTAGAACCTTTCCTCGTCCTTCTCACAAAGTTATCTTTTACTTAATCAATATTTTCTTCATCCGGATCTTCAAATTTTGTATCCTTAAAATTAGTCTTTGATTTCAATCTATTTCTTGAATTCGGCTTTCTCATCTCGTAAGATGTTAGAGATCCTAACAACTGATCTTTAATGTAAGTCTTATAATCTATATTTTTTTCAATAGCACATACATTTTTTTTGTAATAATATGGGAGAGTTATAAGAATCTTATTTACAATATTGGTTTCATCTATAGTAGCACCAAGTCCTCTCATTCCAGATACTACATCATCCAATCTTTGTACATAAGCTTTAACATTCTTATCTTTAGAAATATGTAGGAGTTCAAACTGTGTCTCAAAATTCTACAATTCTTCCTCTTTGAACCTTTCATCACCTTGATGCACCTTTTCCAAATCATCCTAGACTTCCTTAGTAGTCTTCAAATTCTAAACTTTAATCAATTCAAAATTTACAAGACTATTCTTCAAAATGTACTTCGCCTTATTTTTCACTTCATGTCCCTTGATCTCATCAGTTGTACTTAGACCATTAAAAGGAGGAGTATACAGATTCTTGTAGGATTTCTCCATATTATATCCATAATACTATAGATATTGTTCCATCAATAATTTCTAGAAATCATAATTAGTTCCATCGAACCTCGAATAATCATGAGTAAATTTTCCAACCATCCCAGACTTTCCTTAAGTGGTTAAGCTCTTCTCCAAGGAACTAAGCTCTGATACCAATTATTGAACAAGAAAACTAAGAGAGGGGGTGAATCATTTGTAACAATTTAAACCTTTAAATCATTCATCGAAACTAATCCTTAACAATGCTAAAATGATTAAACATTAAGTGCAAGTACAAAAACTAAAAATTGTCACACAAACACAACACTAGATTTATGTGGAAAACCCAATAAGGGAAAAACCACAGTGAGGATTAACTCACACTATAGAGAGTATAAAAATCAATTATAAAGGATCACTTCCTGAGAAACAAGGCTCACTGCTAAAACAAGGACTCACTATTTAGATCGAGACTCGCTATCCAACAGAGCTAACCACTCAGAGGGCTCACTACCCCAAAGATACAAAGAATATAGAAGAGATATATTGTTACAAAGAGAGGAAAATCTCAATGCATCAGAGGTTTCCACCATAATTTTCTCAACCATAGACATGCATGAATGATAGAGAACACCTTCAACTCACTACATATGAAAACTTAGCATTTAGACTTTGCACTAATCTACCACACTCACATCACACACACCCAATAATTCACATCTATTTTGCATCTATCTACTCTATTTCTTTGCACTTATCTCTCTTGTCCTTTCACCACCAACTCATCTTGTATTTATACCATCTTCAACTTTGAAACATATCCAAATTCAACCATCCAACAATAAATTCAAATTAGGTCAGTGCCAAAACATCATAGGGTGGAATTATAATGAGGAAGACCCAAACATACACTTGATGAGGACCCCAGTAGGTCCAACACGCTTTGTCAACTTTGAGGATGGTGTTCAACACAAGGTTGACCAAACTAGTGTAAAACACATAGAACAATTAAGCATGACCCTTCTAGATACAAAAATTATCTTCAACACGATCCTATCAACTTAACTCTAGAACCACAATTCATAAGAATTTACCAAAGAGAAATCCCGACAAACAACATTTCTCCTAAACCTCAGCCAGAAACATGGAAAACCATAGTTCACAATTGGCGAGCATAACTTGTAATGTATAATGAATCATAATCCAAAAATATGGATATAGAAACTTCCAACAACCATGATCAACACATATGTGTATACACCTAAAAATGGTCTTGAGAATTTTGATTAATTAAATACAAATTATTTGGTTAATTATCCTAATTTCCTCTACTATCGAATAAATAGAAATATTTATTTATATAGTTCACATTTAAATTCATGTTAATTAAATAACTAGAATTAAATAATTTGTTTTATTTAATTATCAAATCCCTATTTTATTCCATCACATCAATCTTAAATTAATTAAACAAATATCAAATGCTTTATTGATTAATTTCCATATTCTTTTGTTTAATTTAATAAACAACTTCTATAGTTCGTTTCATTAAATTATTTATCCCTCTTTTGCTAATTTAAATAAATCAAAATATTTGAATTAAAGCATAAAGAATATTCCATCTATATTTCCTCAAAAATGAATTAGATATCCTATGTCTAATTTATGTCTACAATATGTCACAATTAATGCTTTGAAACTTCACGGGAAGTTTTGGAGACAAATTGGAGACAAATTCCAAATTCTTCTCTCAATCCTCCTCCATCAATCTTTCCTCTTCTATTGCCTGGTGTTTTCATGGGTAGAGACAATCACCAAAATTCTCTCAATCTCCTCCATCTCTCACCATTCAATCCTCCAGATTGAATCCAAGCCTCTCAATGCCTTCCCTGTGCATTTCTACAGCCAGGAAATCTATAAATACAACCTCATTCAACCAAGAAAGGATCTAGATAATCTAGCTTATGCACTCTTACTCTACAAGAATCTGAGCATCAAGCATTCAACATTCAACATTCAAGCATCAAGTAATCAAGTTTTCATATCATGGCTGCCTCTTGTAGCTCTTCATTTGTCCATTTTCATGTTTAATCACTTAGAAATAATCATATAGGATTAGTTTCCTATATTTAGCATCCATCTCGTTCTTTCAATTGTCATTTTAAAAATCATAGTGCACTCATGATATGAGAGCCATCTTGATTTAATAAATCTTGGGAGATAGAGAACAATATAACGCTTTCAGTAGATTATTTCTTTGAATTAGTTCAATCTGATTTGTCTTTGATATAATATCGTATTAAGAAGTGTTTTGTGCTTTACACCTTATTCACCACTTACAATATGAACCAAATAAAGATATGAGTAAATATCAAAGCAAAACCCAGAGGAACTATTGAAAACCTGCAACCTTTCTTCAATACAATTTTCTCAATTCCCTCAACATGAACAACCAATAACCTACATGAAATTAATGACAAAAACCACTAGCTGATAACCAATTGACTAGTTGACATCAATGGAAACACCTTCAATCTTGCAACATTATTTTATTGACTCATTCCCAAGATTTCTCGAGGATGTTCATAAGGATTTAGAGAAGGAATGGGGGAAATTGAGCATCATTTCGGTTTGCTACTTGTAAAATTTTTTTTATGATACTACCATTGTGAATACTTACTTTATTGAGTGTATGGAAGTTTTTTTATGACAATTCATCTAGTAGTTGCATGTTAGGTATTCTATACCTCTCTGTGTAATTGGTCTGAAAAGTTTTAACACAACCCAACCATATACTTTAAACAAAGTTTCCATATCTCTAGTATGAGCAAGAATATTCTTTGTATGTTGAGTCAAAGAGCATGCAATGGATACAAAGTCACATTGCTTCTTAATACCTTGGTGCATCATATCTGTTTCCTATATCAAACAAGATTGTTCAACTATGAAGCCTCCAAGCAAAGAAAAAGAAACACATCAACAAATAACAACATCAAATTTATATCCATCATCAAATATTTCTTCTAACTAACATCCATCTTAAATCACGATATCATTGGAACCATTTCCATCCTACATCCACACTGTTTTCAATACATATCATGATGATAATAAAGCAATAAAAACATCATGTGTCATGTATAGTCGACATACATCCATCATATAAACATCATGTATCAAAACAATATATTGATCATCCATAATAAAGTATCATATGATATAAAATATGCTCCATCCATCCACATCATATGCATACATTATAAAAAGTACAAAAAACATATATAAACATACATCATCACACATAGTCATCCATGATCATCACATAAACATATAAATGAGTCGAATCAAAGAAGGTATATCTCATATATATAACCATCCAAAAAAGGAGAATGTCATAGTACAAAATAATCATGGAAACAAGTGTGATAGGATAATACAAAATGATACATATATACGAGGCCTTGACTAGGCCAATGAATATATATACAAAATCATGTCTACAAGATGAAGTCTCTGAGCAATAAACATCATAGAGATCAAGTAGAGATATAACACTGCCCGACGGAAAAAGGAAGACTCTATAGAATAGGTTGTGGATCATAATTTGGATCTATCTATCTGACAAAATGACAACCTGACTTAGTACCACAACCTGCAACACTAGGATCTTAGAATCTTGATCGTCATTGTGCACAAGGAATAAAAGCATCATACAGAGTCTAGTAGTATGTATCCCTCTATAATATTTGATCCCACTCAGTGCAAAGACTATCTTGCTCAATCCTTAGACTATCCCTCTATTTGGTGACATCCTATGACTTTATATTAGTAACGAGACGTTGCCCAATCTCTATATCTCACTTTGCTATCACTATAGAAATTTGTGCCTCCATGTCCTATTGCTACCATATCTCTGCAAACAACTATGCACCTCCACCCCCAAGAGGTGGAGGGGGGCCTAGGACCTATCCCTGAACCTAAGTCATTTAATCACCTTGACCACCCTAGGCACCATCCTATCGGGCTAGACCAAGATGCTCAGCTAGAATCTCAAGACATTGTCTCTCTATGTTGACCTATAATGCCTTCCCTACCAACTACGGGATCACCATTAGGATCTATGAATCTCCATGGAATGCATCATGCCCACCACTAATCAGAATTGAGAGTGATACCCAAATCCACTAACCCACTGTCCAACCCCATCCAACTAGGGAAAGCACTCTAATCACAACAATAGAAGAATCTCTATCAACTTGATGACTCCATACCCAAACCTCTCTAGTGGTTTGACCAAATTGAGCCTCATATGTATCAGGAAATCATCCCTAGCTCTCTCCAAACTGCCTACATACTTTGTTGAGTAAATATCGGTCTAGAATAGAGTGAGAGTGACCAATCAACCATCTAGTCTATCGATAGTATACTAGATGCTCCCAATCCTTTGTCCATGCATCACAATCCATATATGATCTCCATACAAAACTTAGCATGTCATCGAATACATGACTTTAGTACGAAAGCTCCCCAGGAAAGGTATAGTGTAGAAAGTCTCCATAATGATAGGAGTATGAATCACCATCAGTACGCTCATGTATACCATCAGGCCACATCACTGTAATGTGTTCCAAAAATCATACATGTAAAAGAGAGACACTTACAAAAATGGATTTCCCACTCTGATATGCAACCTCATGCATATCTCTATATAGGTGGGTGAGAAGAAAGGGACCCCATGCATATCTAGTCCCATGCTCAAACATATCCTTAATACATATACCCCATTCAATAGGGAACTAGCAACCTCTCCTATCAGGAACAACCAGCCCCAAAATAAAACTACAAAGAACAAGGGAAACTGGGTCAAAACTACCAAAAAAATATGATAAATCTATCTCATATTATCGAACCTCCAAGTGTTTGACACCAAGTACACACTACATAGCACAGGCACCCCATCGAACAAAGTATGTAATGAGATCACCATGGATAGGTATGTGGAGAATCCTCCACAGATCCTTGAGGGTAATGGTGGCCACCCCCTATAGGTAAATCAAATGAAGAATTCTATGAATTCCACCGCTCCATGAGCATGGTCATCATCACACTGTGACATTAGATGGGAGGTATGTAACAAATATGATGTAGCCCAACCATAACTAAAAACTCTTGCTCCAAAACATTGAATCTCGTAATCAAATTGAATGTATCCAAAATTCGTCTCTCCCTTGATTGTAGTGGTTTAAAGACCACTTTTAGTCATTCAACCCACGATGTCAAGGGTGCACTCTGAAAATTAAAAAATAACTTCAAAACGATGAACAACGAGACTTAGGATCCCAAAAATTCAAAAGCGAAAATATTGTAGCAAAAGCAATGAAATTTTTGACAAAAGTGAAGACAAAAGGAAAATTTGAGGAATTTTTTGCAAAAGAGAGGAGAAATAGAAAGAGCACCAAGATCAAAAGCGAAAGCATTTTTCAAAAGTGCAAAAGTATCACAAAGGTGAGAAAATAAAAACAATGCAATCAAAAGTGAAAATGTAAAGCAAAGGTGAGTTTCAAAAGTGAAAAATCATATCAAAGGCGCAGAAGTCAAGTGTACAATTTTTTTGCAAAAGCACATGTTTCAAACTAGTAAATGCGCTAAAATTGAGGAAATAGCACCGAAATCCTTAAAATCTCACTTTTGAGTAGCTTGACTTTGTGCACAAATGACGAGAACATGATAAGACAAAATTGAGAATTGAGAGGGTACATACCAAGGCACTAACACCTACGGACTGTCCAAACTCTCAAACTGTGTCTATGCAATGTGGGGCTCCCCGAATCAACACCATAGCTCCTTGACAACTGAAAAAATGAGAAATCCAGAGACAAAATTCACTATAGACTCAAAGTGAAAATGAGGTAATTAGAACCCTAATTACCTATTTTAACCCTCAAAAACCCTAAATTTTACCTAGAAAACCCTAATTTTTAATTAGGGAACCTTCCTACATTCAAATTAGGATTTCCTAGGTACTTTGGAACAAGCAAAGGGAGACCTATGCACTTAATTTTATGTCCTCTCCACAACTGAATTGAAATAAAACACTGTCATGAGCCTGACCTCAAAATTGAATTTTTTGACCAATCTCTTGAGGGGGCACCACAGAGTCCTACCATCATTCTGCTTACTATCGACGTACAATGGGACATAATTTTTTTTTCAAAATCTTGATCTTACCATCAAATCTTTGAAACAAAGCAATTTGTTACTTGTATCAAAGAGGGGAAAAATGTAGACATGTAAAATTGACCTAACACCTATCACACGTACTAAATGACATTTTCAAATCATCAACATCATTATCATTGAATATCACTACATTTCAACTCAAAATCATAAAAAACCCTAATTTCCCCTATTAATTGAATAATACGTCATTATTTAATTAATTCACATTTTCATCATTTTTTACTAATTAAATAAATTCCATTTATTTAATAAAGTCCTAAAACCCTATTTCTACTATTAATTTCAAATAATACAACATTAATTTAATTCATGTTTCATCAATTTCAATCAATTAAATAAATTGCATTTATTTAATAAAGTCCTAATTTAACTTTAATTCATCTTGATAAGTTAAATAACACTAATTATTTAATTACGTCACTAAATCACTGTATTAACCTAAGTCGATTGAATTATTAAAACATAATAATTTAATTAACTCACTTTCCCTCCAAATTTGAATAATTTGAATAAACTATTCAAATCATTATCAAGAATCAAATCAAACTAATGCCACTTTGTTTGCAAAAGTCAAACTTGATTTGCACATTCAATTCCAAAATGAATGAATTAATTAAATCAATTAATTAATCATTCTCAACCACTTTCCTAGTTGAGCAAATTACGATCCCCTAATTTCTCAATCTATTCCTAACTGATCAATCTAATTCTGACTAATCAATCTATATCTTTGACTGAACAATCTATTTCTCAATCCCACAAATTATTCAATCTATTTCTCATCACACTAATCATGTAATCTATTTTGCACAAATTATTCATGTCTAAATCCTCTCAACATCTTTCGATCGTCGATCTTGATTCAACATTGTTTAATCCTGATCATCCATTTCAAATCACAATTTCTATATAAAAAACATCTTTCCTCACAAAAAGGATCAAAGAATCAAACATCATTTGCACAATGAAGTACTATCGATATTCCTAATCACCATTAAAAAATCTTCAAAACATTTCTTCGATCAACACACATCACATCAAAGCTTCTCACACACAACAATGGAGGCTTCACAATGATATGAACAACCTGAAATCTTGAGAACACACTTTGACATGGGATGGTAATCTTTCATTTATTTTGAATTCATTTTGGTAATCGTAGGATTCCATTGTCTTTTTTCAATAGCTTAGAAATTCATTTCATGAGTGAAGGAATAGATATAGATTTAGTATTTTTGATTTAGATTAGTCTCTATTTCATTACATTTATCTTGTTTACACTTTGATATTTTCCCCCTCACACATCTCTATACAAACCTCTAATGGCTCTTATATGATTTGGTATTCCATTTTCTGCTTTTCATATCCCATTTTCATAGGTGGATCATCACTTCTCACAAATTTTTTCCTTCTCTTATTCTAGGTCCTCACCCCACTTTTGGTATCCTAGAATAAGCTCTAGTTTGTGGTGGGCACCTACTAAGATTCAAAGGAGTCATTAGTTTTCCCCTTAGTTGTCTTGGGTGATTTTATTATTTCTTGGTTGGTTACAATGTATTTGATAGTTAATTTTTTTGAGATGGAACCTCTCATTCTTTGCAGTAGGAAATTTTAGGTAGATTCCTCTTCAATAGGAACTATAGTTAATTGTTTATTTTATTTTATTTGAAATACTCATTGGAGTGGGGTCAATATAATTTTAAATGAAATATATGGTTGAGTAGATGCATAGGTTGTGAATTGTTCTAGCACCAAATCTACCTATGTAATTAGCTAATTGGTTTGGAAACTTGGAGGTTTTGACTTTTACTTTTTTTTCATCACCAAATGATATTATTGTTATTTACTTACTTGTATTTGAGGCTTTTGGAGTGAAGGAAGAGGTAGGATTTAAATGATCCTTCTCATATATGTCATCCCATTTATTACCCAAGGAAAAGTGACTTGGTTTGTCCACCACGTGTCCAACTTCTTGCCCTTGCTAGACTTGAGGATGATTATACAAGATTTTAAGAGTCATGTAGCCTTCTCATTTGTGATTAGAGCCATAATAGGAATAAGAAAGTTACCTAAATAATAATATTAATAATAATCAATTCAATGTAAGTATGTGATCCATATAGTAATTAGATCATAACCTATTCGAGAATGAAAAGGTTTAGGATTTTCTCAACTATTTTGACACCCATGTGCTTTACCTCTTTCATGCAATAATATGGTTTTGGTGTGGAAAACTCAAACTTGTTAATTCCCATGTGAATCTTTCTCTTTTCCTTTTTTTTACATTCCATCATAAGGGATCAAGCCGATTGAACCTAGCTCAGAATGATTGAGCATGTTTGGGTGTGAAAGAGGACCACACATAGAATAAAATTACCCATATGGACATGTTGGAATAGTCCATTTGGTCGTACAAGCTATAGAATGAAAGTTGCACCACTTTGCAACTTTACACTACTTGCATTTGACAACTTTTTCTTCAACTAAAAAAGTCATCACCATGGGAAAATGAATCTAAGGTAGCAAAAAATGAGAGAGGTTATTGTAGAGGGTCCCAATGCAATCTCATAGCCTCAGATGAAGAGTTTTTAAATGTCACTATTTTTGAGTTATAGTCCATCAAAGATTGTAGCCATTTTTTACTTTGGACTCTTAAGGGATCAAACAAGTTGAACATAGCTCAGAGTGATTGGGCATGTATGGGTGTGAAAGAGGACCATTCCTAGCATATACATACCCATTTGAATGTGTTAGAATAGTTTATTTAGTCGTACGAGTTACAGAATGAAAGTTGCACCACTTTGCAACTTTACACTACTTGCATTTGACAACTTTTTCGTCAACTGAAAAGTCATCACCATGGGAAAATTCTTATGAGATAGAGAAAGCCAAGAGAGGTTATTATAGAGGATCCCAATGCAATCCCATAGTCTTAGACAAATATTTTTTAAACATCACAATTTTTGCATTATAGCTCATCAAAGATTGCAACCTTTTAGCACTTTAGACTCTTAAGGGATTGAGCTAGTTGAATGTAGCTCAGAGTGATTGAGAATGTTTGAGTGTGAAAGAGGACCATGCCCAACATAAACATACCCATCTAGACATTTTTGAATAGTCTATTTGGTCATATGAGTTGCAGAACAAAAGTTGCACCACTTTGCAACTTTACACTGCTTGCATTTGACAATTTTTTCCTTAATTAAAAAGCTGTCACTATAGGAAAATTCCTCTGGGATAGAAAAAACCAAGAGATTTTATTGTAGAGGGGCCCAATGTTATCTCATAACCTCAAAAAAAAGTTTTTAAGAATCATGGTTTTTGAGATATAGCCCGTCAAAGATTGCAACTATTTTTCACTTTGGTCTCTTAAGAGATCGAGACAGTTGAACATAGTTCAAAATGATTAGGTGTGTTTGGGTGTAAAAGAGGACCATTCCTAGTGTAAATATACCCATTCGAACATGTTGGAATAGTTTGTTGGTTCATATGAGTTGCAACATTAAAGTTGCACCAATTTGCAACTTTACACTGGTTGCATTTGATAACTTTTTCCTCAACTAAAAATTCATCACCATAGGAAAATACCTCTGAGATGGAAAAAAATGAGAGAGTTTATTGTATAAGGGACCACTGAGATCTTGTAGACTTAGATGAAGAGTTTGTAAGTGTCATGATTTTTGAGTTATAACCTGTCAAAGGTTGCAGCCATTTTGCAGTTAGACTCTAAACGGATCAAGTTAGTTAAATGTAGCTTAGAGTGATTAGATATGTTTGGGTGTGAAAGAGGACCATGCCTAGCGTAAATGTATCAATCCGAATGTGTTGGAATATTCTGTTTGGTCGTACGAGTTGAAGCACAAAATTTGCACCACTTTGCAACTTTACACTACTTGCATTTGATTATTTTTTCTCAATTGAAAATTCATCACCACGAGAAAATTCCTTTGAGATAGAAAACACTGAGAGAGGTTATTGTAGAGGGGACCAACTCAATCTTGTAGCCTTAGAAGGAGATTTTTTAAGCATCATGATTTATGAGTTATATCCCATCAAAGATTGTAGTCATTTTGCACTTTGGAATCTTAAGGGATAAAGTTGATTGAGCATAGCTCAAAGTGATTGGGCATGTTTGGGTGTGAATGAGGACCATGCCTAGTATAAATATATCCATACAAAAATATTGGAATAGTACGTTTGGTCATACAAATTGTTGAATGAAATTTTCACTACTTTGCAAAATTACATTACTTGCATTTGACAACTTTTCCTCAACTAAAAAATTGTCACCACAGGAGAATGCTTCCAAGATAGAAAAAATTGAGAGATATTTCTATAGAAGGTCTCAACGTGATCCCATAGCCTCAGATGAATAGTTTGTAAGCATCATGGTTTTTGATTTATAGCCCATCAAATATTACAGCCATTTTGCACTTTGGACTCTTAAGGGATTGAGATGGTTGAATGTGGCTCAGAGTGATTGGGCATGTTTGGGTTCCAAAGAGGACCATTCCTAGCATAAAAATATCCATCTAGATATTTTGGAACAATTCGCTTGGTTGTATGAGTTGTTGAATGAAAGTTGCACTACTTCGTAACTTTACATTGCTTGTATTTGACAACTTTTTCCTCAACTAAAAATTCATTACCATGGGAAAGTTCCTCTAATATATAAAAAAACTAAGATAGGTTATTGTAGAGGGTCACAATTCAATCTTGTAGCCTCATACAAAGAGTTTTTAAGTATCACGGTTTTCGAGTTATAACCTGTCAAAGGTTGTAGTTATTTTGCACTTTGGACTCTTAAGGGATTGAGTCAATTGAACATAGTTCAGAGTGATTCAAGGTGAAGGGCTAAAAACTCATAACCTATACCTGATATCACATGTGAATGTACATCAAATTTGAAAAAAATCCTTTGAACTTGAATATCAGAGAGCAACATCTTCTTTGAAGTCATTGTATTGTTGCCCTTTTTATGACTGTGATGAGATTATTGCCCCTTTTATGATTGTGAAATTCACACGGTTTGTCATGAGATTGCTGCCCCTTTAATTTATGTGATCATGCATAACTCATAAAAAGTAATTGAATTCAAAGGTACTACTAATACTTATGAGGATGAACATACAATATAGGTTAGCTCTATGGATCACTCAAGGGTCCATTTAGTAAGGAGAAGTTATAGGTAATCTTATGTAGAAATGTATGATTAGTAGGATTTCTCCTAGTCATTGAGCATGTCACCACAGCTTCACAAGATTTCCTCAAATCTACGTAACTCAACATATCCATATGTCACTAAGCCCAAGGTGGGCTCTCAATAGGATATACCAATAGGAAACCATAAAAGTAGGAATCTATCATACTTGTACTTATGTATATAATCCAAGGGTGGGTACCTTGTATCACAAGCTCAAACATACACAAATTATATATTGGGTGTTTTCAAACAAGAATCACATATTGTATACACCTAAAATTGGTCGGGGGAATTCCGATTAAGTAAATACAAATTATTTAATTGATTATCCTAATTTCTTCTACTGTATAAATAAATAGAAATATTTATTTATATAGTTCACATTTAAATTCTTCTGAATTAAATAAACAAAATTAAATACTTTGTTTGATTTAATTATCATTTTTATATTTTTAATTAATTAAATAAAAATTAAACACTTTATTTATTAATTGCCATATTCTTTTGTTTAATTTAATAAACAACTTCTATAGTTTGTTTTATTAAATTATTTATCCCTCTTTTGCTAATTTAAATAAATCAAAAATATTTAAATAAAGGCATAAGGAACATTCCTCTATATTTCCTCAAAATCAAATTAGATATTCTATGTCTAATTTATGTCTAAAATCATGTCAAAATTAATTGAGTGAAACTTCATAGGAAGAATTGGAGGAAAATTGCAAATTTATCTCTCAATCCTCCTCCATCAATATTTCCTCTTCTCTTGCCTGGTGTTTTCATGGGTAGTGACAATCTCCAAAATTCTCTCAATCTCCTTCATCTTTCACCATTCAATCCTCCAGATTGAATCCAAGCCTTCCTTTGCCATCCCTGTGCATTTCTATAGCCAAGAAATCTATAAATAAAGCCTCATTGAACAAGGAAAAGGATCCTAGGTTATCAAGTTTACTCTGCAAAAATTCATCAAGCATTCAACATCCAAGCATTCAACATCCAACATCAAGCATCAAGCATCAAGCATCAAGTTTTCATATCATGGTTGCCTCTTGTAGCTGCATTTCTTAGTTTTCATGTCAATTCATATTGCATTAGTTTCTTTTGATTATATACATATTATCAACATCCTTCTCATTCTCTAAATTGTCATTTTAACAATCATAGTGCTCACACGATCTGGGAGCCATAGTGATTTAATAAATATTTGGAGATAGAGAGCAATATGACGCTTTCAGTAGATTATTGTTTTGAATTAGTTCAATTTGCTTTGTCTTTGATATAATGTCATATTAAGAAGTGTTTTATTGTTTTACACCTTATTCACACTTACAATTTGGTGCCCACCATGGGGCATTAACCCCATTATTTTATCATTTTTTCTAAAAAGCTTCACATAGATTCCTGACGAGTTCCATTTTAGTGCTTCCGTAAAAAACTATATCTCTTCCATGGAAAACTATGGCGCTTTCGTGCTCTATTTTGGTGCTTTCATAAAATTTTAGTGCATCCAACACTTCTTTTAGCGCATCCGACACTTCTTTTAGCACATACATGTTTTAGCGCTTTAACAGTCAATCTTAAAATGGTCATATCTCGGTCATACGAAGGTCTTTTTCGAAACTTATCTTTTTAAAATGGGGTAGAATTTCATAAGATATGCAATGGTGTAGGTATTTCTCACTTTTTGTAGAGTTAAAATTTTCAATTTTACATTTGAAGTCAAATCACATTGTAACTTGGTCTAAGTTTTAGGGTTTTTATGCTTAATCATTCATCTAACCCTTATATCTCTTTTTTTCTTGATCTCATCTAGCATTTTAAGCATTTATTGCAAGTTTTAAGAGGAATATGGAACATTGAATTGAAAAAAAAGTGAAAAAAAGGAATTTGATATCCATTGTAATAGTGTTTTCAAACATTCATGGAAAAATAACCCATCATATGTTATTTTTCATGCATGATTTAGGACCAACTAACATTACTTTGGGCTTAAAATTAACCATCTACACAAGCTTTTTGAAATTTGGTTAAAAAGAACCAATCCTAGGGTAACCATTTGGATTAAAAAGAACCAATCCCAGGGTAGCCATTTGGTTTAAAATATATCAATCCTAGGGTAGCCATCACACATTTGCTATATCGGTTAAAATGAACATCATGTCTTTTGTGAAGCAAAATCTTCACACAAAATAGAAAAAATGTCTTTTGGGTTTTAAAATTGACCATTGATTATTGTGCTTGTGTGGTGAATAGGCTTATGCTCTCCCCTTGACTGGGTGATCAAAATGCCAGAATCATCCTTTGATTTCATGCAATTCATGCTTTATTAAATCCTTTAGAAGGCCTGTCGTAGTGGGAAAAAGTACTCACCCTATGGGAATGACCTAAGTGGGAACAACCAAAGCTAGGTTTTCCAACCCACTATAATCAAAACCAAGTTGTTGACGAAAGTCCAACTTGATGAAAGTGTGCAAGATAACCATCCCAAAAATCTTTGTTCTAAAGATTGGGAGGTCTCCTGAAGGATTTTATCATTTGTCACTCTAAATGGAAACCCTATCTATGAACCATAGTGTAGAATCCAGCTGAGTTAGTAACTAGACATTGTAATACTCATAGTGCAAGGGGGGGGAAGAATCTTCCCCCAAGACACTCACCATATAATTTCCAAGGATCGTTAGCTCAAGGGATCAAGAAATTTAACTTTGAGTATGCACCTGGAAAAGACAAAAACATGGGCGCCCTCTAGGGGGTGACATGGTTGTGTGAGTCAACACAATTTTAAGATGTGGGTTGTTGAGTATAACGATGACCTTTTTGACCTTAAGGGCGAGTTTTGTTGAAGTGTATTCTTTATAAAAAACCAGTGGAAATTAAGAAGGATCATGTTTGATTCTTAAAACATACACTTGTTGTTTAGACTCTAGGTCATAAAGAAAGAATTGTTCTACAAATGCTTGTTGTGTTTTCAAAACATTAATTTAGATAAGATCATCCTGAAAAACACAAGGAAAACAAGAAAATAGAAAGCTATGGGAAACCCTTGTCAGATAGTTAACAACAAAATTTGGATTTTTATCAAAACATAAACTTTCCTAAATCAAAACAAAGTCTTAAACTTTCCATAAATTGGACTTTACATTTGAATTTGTTCAAATCAAACCAAGATCTACCATCCAAAAGTGTCTCAATCAAACACATTTGATTACTAAGTTAAGTTTCAGGATCAGTCATCCTAAATCAAAGAAACAAAACCGTATAATCAAACTTTTCAACTTAGTCTAATCAATAGAATCTATCATTCTATTTGACTTTAGTTAATATCCTTGACACTATACCAAACTAAGATCAAAAGTTTATTGAAAATAATACCATTCGTATATCCATTTTAACAAGGTCGCGAAGACTAAAAATCCAAAGAACAGGACATTGAAACTCAAACCACCATGGCCAAAATAGATGAGGATCAATTGAATGCTCTAGCTCATCAAATGAAAAACCTTCAACAACAAATCTGGGATGCGCAAAGGGAAAAAATCACAAAGAGATGTTTGCTACCGGACATTTTCTCTTATTCCTCTAACAAAATTCTTGACATGACACCCTCTCCACCAACAACTACATCATCAAAGTTTGATGTCTTTTAATTTTTACAAAAGATCCATAAGCCCAAATCTAAGTCCTCAAACACAAATGGTATTGAGCAATCCTATCATGTCATGCATTTATCTCCATCCACAATAAGCCAAAATAAACCTCTAGATTATTTCACTCAACTTAAAAAATTCATCCAATCGTCCTCTTTTATTATATCTTCAACATCCAATGATTCATGTCAATATCTCAATCCAAATCATGCTAGCATAGACTCCCCTACACATCAAGATCAAAATATTCTTTCCACTCCATCCAATGATATCGAAATTCCACAAACTCTTCCAATCTTTGATCAAGATCCCATTTCTCAAGAATCTTATGATGATCCCCTCCTTTCACTTTTCATCCAAAATAATTCCCTTCCATCTCAAGAGACAAGTATCCTTCCAAGTTCTTCTTCCACATCATCTCATCAATCCATACCATCTCATGATTCTATTACATCACAAGAGCATGATATTTCTTCCATCCTATCTAATGATGTCTTACCAAACGATGATCAAGACATGCTTTATACACAATCTCATGATTCCCTTCCTCATCAGGTTCAAGATATGCTTCCATTCAAGGATATCCTTTCATCCCATGAAGATGTTTATCCTTCTCATGATCAAGATATGACTTTCATCCCACTTCATAATTATTTTCCAAGTTAAGATCAAAACACCCCATCATCCCCATGTCAAGAGCCTATCACACCTAATCAAGCTATCCATGAACCCCATACCTATAAATTGGTATCCTCCACCTTTATCCATTCCGGTTTACTTCCAACACCTATCCTCTCATCCATATCATTTCCTCCCAAATATGGACTCGCATCTTGTTTCATAAACAATACATATCCCATTGGTAAACGTATATGTCAAAGTATGAATTACAAAGGAAAAGTATTAGGCCTTCATGAGAAATTTATCCTAGAACCCCTTTCTATTCAAAGAAATCCATATCATCATGGCCTTGGTTATACCTAAGTGTCCTACTTTGTCAAACCTACCATCTATCCTAGGTCCTCATTCTAATCCACCAAACATACCATCTATCTTAGGTCCTCACCCTAGTCCATCAAACCTTCCCTCTATCCTAGGTCCATATCCTATTTCTCAAGAACAACAAAGGCACACATCCTTGATGCCCTTTCAAAATTCTACCCACCTTAACTCATCCATAATACCTCCATATCATTCATCTCAATCCACCCCTCCCATTTCTCTTGTAAAAGAAATTTGGGTGCCAAATATCAAAATCTTCTATATCAAAATCCACATGTATCAAAGGATCAACATGTCTCCTTGAAGAGACATGCAAAAATAAAAGAAAAATTGATCCAAAATCAAAATAAATTTTCAAAAGGCCACAAAGGCCCATCAAATAAAAATCTCAAAGACCACAAAGGTCCATAAATAAAAGAAAATTTCAAAAGGCCACAAAGGCCCATCAAAGCAAAAAGGAAATTTTCAAAGACCACAAAGGTCCATAAATCAAAAATAAAAATGTGAAAGGCTGCAAAGGCCCACAAAGAAAAAATTAAAGTAAAAAATTATGTGGATTCCTAGAAGTCTCATAGAAGCAATAAAATATAAATTGGCATCCAAATTTGCTAATCCAAAAGCTTCCTCCAATTTTCAATCTAATAACCTATCACCTTCCAAATCCATTTTTCCTCCATCACTCCACCACCCTTCAAGGTGTGTGCCAATGTTGATCTTTCCATCCTTTCCATCTATCCATCAACAAGACTTATAACCTCCTATCCATTATCCAACATTCATCCCCCATCATTCTCCTTTAATCCAAACCTTTTCATAAGTCCTTAGATTCTTCCATCATATCATTAATCTGCCAACATTTAGGAGTCTAATTCCCATTGCCATGGTTTATTAGAGGATATTTTGTTGTGAAACTTGATGCTTAAGTCTATCATCCATGTCATATCTTCCATATTCCTCTTGCACTCTACACTTAGGGACAAGTTTCATCCATCTTATCATTCATGGTCATTATCGTTTCTATGCTCATTCCTTACATTTCCACCTTTGATCTTGACAAGGTTAAGGATCTTCTCGAACATCATATATCTTATCCTATATGCTTTATCCATATCTTCCATACCATATCTTTCATCTTATCCATATTCCATCATTCTTACTAGATACATCCTTTCTTCCTTTCCTTGGTCTTGATGAGGAATGGGGGAAAAATACTTGGGCCTTGTGTTTGTATCTTATCTATATGATATTGATCATACCATTCATTATTTTCATCCTCACTTTTTCTCATTCCATATCTTCTAGCTTATCAAAATCCATGTCACCATGTCCCTTTGGAACCTTGAATCTTATCATACAAATAATATTTAAGCCTATCTACAAAAAATTATCCAATCATATATTTTTTCAATCAATCATCAACAATAATCAATATTATCATCAACATGTCTTATGGAATCGATCATTCCTGACATCTTAATCAATCATACCATTATAATCTTTCGACAAGAGATATGTTGCTTGTGTGACATGTTTTGTAGTGAAAATTTCATTTTGATCTATCAATTATCCATGGTTTCATTACCCCTATTTTGGGGACATCTTGTTCCTTAAATTAGGCATATCATCTCATTTCATCTTAAAATATCCTCAAAAATACAAAAAAATCATAAAATTTGAAAAAGGTGCAATAAAATCTCAAGTACATATCATTGCAATGTGGTCATGTCTCACCCTAGATTGGGGGAAAAATCTTGAAATCACTGGGGGCAATAAAAAAATGAGCTTAGCAAAAACACAACAAAAAGAATGATCAAAACGCAACATCAATCACCATCAGAAACACATCAAACATCCATTTCATATCAAAATCCAAAAACAAGTCAAAAAGTCAGTCTGAAAAAGTCAAAACCAAAAAAAATGAGTCAAAGTCAGTCGAACTACGTGGTCTCTGTGTATATAACCTGGGCAAGGCTAATATTTGATCAGCTCCCGAGACCCCTAGGCTAAGTCTTTAGGTAAAGGTTTTCTTTTCGTAAAAGTCTCAAAAAATCACAAAAACATCACAAAATTAGGATGGATGATCTAATCTGAATAATGATTTAAATACTTTAAGAAATGGTTGAACATGTTGCATTTTGATCATTGTTATCATTTCTTTGGAGCAACTCGATGATGTATTGGACTAGAGAAGCAAGGAAGGAGAATGGTATTTTATTTGTCTGTTGTCTATGAATTAATCAAAATTACTATGTGAATTGTCACAGGAATTGCTCTACAAAGTATCATGGATGACATTCCAATTCACATAGGAAAATGATTGATTCTTGTCTATTTACGCAAGAAATGCTCAGGCCATCTCGGTCTAGTTATACCTCGATGCTTGTGTTTGCTTGAAATATCAAAAATCATGAAAGTAGTACTCAGGTCATCATTGGTCTAGCATATACCATTGACGCTTGTACTCACTTTCAACATTTTAAAGCTCTATGATGATACAAAGCACAAAAGTACTATTAAAATGACAATAGTTTGCATATAGTTGCATGGTAAAATTATACTACATTCATATTAGTTTTGCATATGCATTGTAGATTTTTCACATCGATTAATGATATCTATATTAGCCTGCACTAGATGCGGAATCATGTCCCACATCTTTGGGAAAAACTCTAAAATCCTCCTATAATAAATCAAAAATCAATTAACCTATCAATCTAATCGGCTCTACTGAGACTTTGATCAAATCTCATGAGCGACTATCATTGAACCTCGCCTATCATGAGGTCCATCAATCAATCTATCATTGATCCTCGCTTTTCATGAGGTCAACCATCAATCTATCATTGATCCTCACCTATCATGAGGTCAATCAATCAATCTATCATTGATCCTCACCTATCATGAGAAAAATCATCAATCTATCATTGATCCTCACCTATCATGAATTCAAACATCAATCAATCATTGAATCTCACCTATCATGAGATCAATAATCTTCTAATCTATCAAGATCAACAATCAAGATCAAATTAAAGGCTAACACGATCGAAAATCATCAAACACAAGACAAGGCAGAGCAACATTTTATCATCTGGCATAATCAATATTTTATATTGGGAGACAAATTATTTCATCATCAAATCATCATCAAATCATCATAAAATCATAAAAAAAATTAAAAAAAGTTGAAAATTGACAAAAATTGTAAAATCATAAATTTATCTCCTGAGGGGGCATATTATCATCAATCATCTGGAAATCAATATTTGGGGCATGTCTGGGGCATACTAATTTTTTTTCATTGATACTGGTAGTAGCAGAAAATTTTTCTTCGAAGCAATGTGTAAACACATCACTTCAAAGAGGGGCAAAATGTATACACCTAAAAATAGTTTGGAGCATCCGATTAATTAAATACGATTTATTTGATTAACTATTTTAATTTCCTCTACTATTTGAATAAATAGAAATATTTATTTATATAGTTCACATTCACATTCTTATTTAAATTCTTCCAATCTCATCTTAATTAAATAAAAAAAATTAAATGCTTTGTTTGATTTAATTATCAAATCCTTATTTTATTCTATCACATCAATCTTAAATTAATTAAATAAAGATTAAACACTTTATTGATTAATTGCCATATTCTTCTATTTAATTTAATAAACAAATTCCATAGTTTGTTTTATTAAATTATTTATCCTTCTTTTTCTAATTTAAATAAATCAAAAATATTTAAATAAAGGCATAAGGAATATTCTTCTATATTTCCTCAAAATCAAATTAGATATCCTATGTCTAATTTATGTCTAAAATCATGTCAAAATTAATTGATTGAAACTTCACGGGAAGAATTGGAGACAAATTGCAAATTTATCTCTCAATCCCCCTCCATCAATCTTTCCTCTTCTCTTTCCTGGTGTTTTCATGGGTAGAGACAATCTCCAAAATTCTCTCAATCTCCTCCATCTTTCACCATTCAATCCTCTAGATTGAATCCAAGCCTCTCTTTGTCATCCCTGTGCATTTCTACAACTAGGAAATCTATAAATAAAGCCTCATTGAACCAAGAAAAGGATCTCAGATTATCAAGTTTACTCTGTAGAAATTCATCAAGCATCCAACATCCAAGCATTCAACATCCAACACCAAGCATCAAGCATCAAGTTTTCATATCATGGCAGCCTCCTGTAGCTGCATTTCTCAGTTTTCATGTCAATTCATATTGCATTAGTTTCTTTTGATTATATACATATTATCAGCATCCTTCTCGTTCTCTAAATTGTCATTTTAACAATAATAGTGCTCACACAATCTAAGAGTCATCGTGATTTAATAAATCTTTGGAGATAGAGAGCAATATGACGCTTTCAGTAGATTATTGTTTTGAATTAGTTTAATTTTCTTTGTCTTTGATATAATGTCGTATTAAGAAGTGTTTTATGATTTGTACTTATTCACACTTACACATACAAAACTCATTAACAAAGAAGTTTTCAAACAAGAATCACATATAAAATTCATTTAGAAGAATTGAAAGGATTTGAAACTAAGCTCAATATGACCACAAGAAACATTAATAAGCTCATGACATAATACAATGACACACCTAATACTACTACCAATGTACTATGAATGAATAAAACTCAAAAAATACTTACTAGACCACAACCTCAACTATCATGATTGAATGAAATATGAATCCCTACACCTCAATCAACATAATCTAATTTACTTAAAGCACCTTTTGTTTGATATAGCAACATGAAATCATACAAAATGAGGCATGAATCACCAATGAGATCATTTAGACACAAACAAACAAGAATGAATACATAAGAAATCACATTTTTGAAGATAATAAAGCATGAAAAAAATCATACAATATTTCCTATCTATAATGTTTGCAACTCTCCACATCTTCAACACAATAGAATGGAAGAATAAGTAAGTATCAAAATAAATACTTCAAGTTAAAGAAAGTAAGAAGTAGAGCATTGAAATAAGTAAAATGTACATGTGAAAGGCACATAGCTTGGTCAAAACTAGAAAAAATTTGATACATCACCATGAAATTGGAAAGGTAGTGGGTTGTTTGAAAAAATGGGTCAAAAAAATGGGGTCTCACTGTGATAGACATCACCGTGAGACCCCATTTTTTCAAAAAACCCACTACATTGCCAATTTCACCAGATTGGAAAGCTACTAGGTGTAATTGGAAAGGCAATGGGCTATTTGAAAAATGGGTCCAAGAAATTGGGTCTCACAATGATACATTTTTAAAATAACCCACTACCTTGCCAGTTTCATTGGATTGGCAAGCTAGTTGGCCCACTAGAAATGAAAGGTCTCACTATCAACTAATCTTGATGTGCATACTCTAAATTTTAATGTGAATTAATGTGCATACTTACAAATTAATCCAACAAACCACCCAGGTTTTCTCTACTCTTTATTGTGTCAAGTATTGGCTCATGGTCAGACTCACACACCTTCCACAAGGTCATGTTCAAAGGTCTACCCCCATATTTGATCAAATGAACATTGGATGCCACAACAAGGTTTGAGTAATGAAGAATATTTTGATGTGTGTCAAAGTCTTAAAAAAACCAAACATTAACACTCTTATTTGGGTACCTTCTAAGTCGTGTTCTAGTAACAACCATTGAGCCTATAGGGTATTCAATGTTTTCTCCAACCATAACTGGGGCCTCCAATTTCTTTTTGTCCTCAACACAATGACACAAGTAATAATATGTTCCCTCTTCATTTTATTCATTTGCAATAACTACATAAACATGTCCTACATTGATATGTGCAACAAATTAGATGAAATTAGTAAACATTACAAATACACTTCAAAGTAAGATAACAATAGAAATTTAAAAAAATATGCTAGATATATTACCTGGTTGAACTAATTTTGATATGTGGTTAAAGTCAACTGATGATTCCATGTGTTAGTTCGAATTTCATTGAAGGTTGATACATGTGAAGTGAGCTAAGATAACTTAACCACCATTCTTCAACCCACTCCTTTGACTCACACTCATTCTAGGATTGAATTATACATGAAGAGAAAAAGTATGCCATCTTCTATGTATAGATACTCCATGTACCTGTATTTGAACTAAGGAAATAGTGTTTCTCACTTGATCCTGGTAGTGTACAATAATCCTCATATGGTGTAATGTTAGTATCATATGTCAACAAAAAATATCTATGAACTAAAGACTTACCTTCATTACCTAAACCCATCAAAGTATTACACCACTCAATGATTGCTTTTGCATTTATTAACTTTGCATTGTCTTTATAATTTAACTCTTCTTGTGCTAATAATATTTTGACACATGCTCCCCCTTTCCATGCCCGGCCTAACAAAATTTCCACATATATTGAAAACCTGTAATGACATGCATCCTGCTCAACCAATAGAACATCTGCGAGTTTTTGAACTATGTTGCACAATTATCTAACCATATTATATTGATTGTATGTTATGCCCCTCCTAGCCAAATCATTATAGAACAACTGAAAGAAACTTTTCATGAACTTTGGAGAATGTGTACGATAATCACTAATGTAAAATTGGTACTCCCTCAATACCTTCTTGTTATCCTCTGTACTATTAGTTGCATGAATGAATCCTATGTGCACAAATATAGAAACCTATGTGGAGTTGTAATATTGTGACTGCACCTCACGCTATGGTTTTAGCGTGTAGTTCTCTACAAATTCAACCACTAAAACTATGCTACCAACTAGAAATGTGTCCTTGAATAGCTTGAACTTCAAGTCCAATCATCGATCTCTATGGGTATTCCTTGCATACTCATACACTAAACTATCATGAAATGTAGACATAAACTAATACACTGGAATCTTTTGAATAACCAAATCACACATTTTTTCTTGATTACCATCTTTTGTATTGTATTCCATTGTTTTATACTTTCCAAACTCTACTAGTTTCTTTCCAACAACATGTGTCCTTTCCATATATTCACATATTATCATTTTTTGCAAGCCACTACAATGCTAACATGTTCCATCCAAGCATAGTTTCTTGTCGAATATTTTCCCTTCCTCTCTTTCACATAAAATTTCTGATAAGAAGTCTTTTGAAGATTTTTGTGGGGCATGTATGCCAAAATCCTACAAAACATTTTTAGTATGCAAATCTAAACATATAGAACGATAATCATAATGGTTAGAAAAATCAATATGTAATCTACAACAAAAAGTAGTGTGTGTGATTTATCTTGACATAAAAATCTTTAAGAATTTAAAAATATCTCTAAAAAATTAAAATTTGAGGATAATCCTCTAGAAATTTATGAAAAAAATGTGTTTGATTTGTATCCAAAAAATTCTTTGGATGTGGCTCACAGTTTTGACTATTGATTATCCTCACCACATCCCTTTGATTTAGAGATGTACTTTTTGTATTCTTCAACTAGTGATCTCAATGTTTCAACAATTGGTTTATGTTTTCATGGGAGTATCCCTAAGAATGCCCATAACTTAGTGGAATTGATGTCCTCAATTCTTTGCCACCTTTGAACAGCTCTTGATAAAAAAATTCCATTAATTCTTAATTGTTGACTCATCTTTCTAATGAAATGAGATTTCCTTGTTTGATCACTTACTAAAGTCGATGTAATGACACGTCGAGTCACATTACTATATTTTGAGTGTGAGGTCTTACCCACACTCTCACAAGCATCCATTAGATTCTTCACAATAGTATTTTCACTTGAAGCATTCGATGTTCTCAACCCAATAATATTCATGATGGACCTATACTTTATACCTCACATCATTTCAATAAATAGTTGACATCTTATGATCTCATTTAAATTTTCAAAGAAAAATCTCCAAATCATATCAACATATCTTCTACAAGTGCATTGTGGAATCTTACCTTCCATTGGCTGCAAATATTCTCATCAATATTAGTCCAAAACTTTAGATTTCTATGTAAAATTATATATTGTGTTCTCATAGGTACATTCATCTCAATATTAATAATTTCATCAATATTTAAGTGAGATGGGATAGATCGTATACCTTCGATTGAGGATGGAATAGATGACATACCTTGAGGTTGAGATGGGGATGATGGTGTAACTCCTTCCTCAAATGCGAGTGATGATGTACTCTCATCTTGAGATGCAATAGATGGTGTCCCTCCACATTCACTTGTGGTATATGGTGTCCCTCTATGTTCACTTGTGGTAGATGGCGTCCCTCTGTATTCACTTGTAGTAGAGGGTGTGTCTCTGACTATGGTATTCAAATATGTCTTAGCGTGATTCTTTCACATTCATTCCCTTTGTGTCACCAATTCCTTTTCTCTTTTTGATGGTTGAGGTTCCTCTTTAATTGGCATGTCTTCATCAATCATATCCAATTTCTTCTTCTCACAATGTTCCCTCATCCATGTTACTTTATTTTCTTTCTTAGTTTTGGGCTCTTCCTATGTTGGTTTAATACTTTTTTTCATTTCCTCAACATGACAGCTAATTTTATGTATAACATGATAAAAAGACAAATATTAGTTCCTAAAAAATTAATCCATACAAATAAATGAAATATATGCCATTCAACCCTTCATAAAAAACACTTACAATCATCCTACAAAATATAATTTCTAGCATAGAAAAATATGACAATAATTTTTGGATGGAATTCCTTAAAGAAAAGTGGTTTGGTGGAATACCATGATTACAAGATAGGCACAAAATGGAATAATTGACAAGGCATGTGAATTTCTTGACAAATTTTTTTTGGTAGACATGTATGCAAAATGTGGTACCATAGACAAGATAGTGAGCTCACTAGCTTGTCAATGTGTTAGGATTGACAAGGTAGTGGGCTATTTGAGAAAAATGCCTCATAGAAATGGAGTCTCACATTGAGAGCTCACTAGCTTGTCAATGTGGTAGGATTGACAATGTAGTGGACTGTTTGAAAAAAATCCTCATAGGAATGGGGTCTTGCATACATCACCATGAGACCCCTTTCCTATGAGGAATTTTTCAAAACAAACCACTACCTTATCAATCTTACTGCATTGACAAGCTAGTGAGCTCACTAGCTTGTCAAAGTTCACATGAATTTTTGGATGAAACTCCTTACAAAAATGTAGTCTCATGGCATGCCATGACTGAAAGATAGGAACAAAATGTAATCATGGACAAGGCATGTGAATTATTTGACAAAAATATTTTGGTAGAGATGTATACAAAATGTGGTACCATAGGCACAAATTGGAAGCATTGACAAGGTAGTGGGTTGTTTGGAAGAATGCCTCATAGAAATCTTGTCTCACGATGATGTCCAAGGAATAAGAAGTTTATAGGAAAGTGCTACATTATATGTACAACATAGAAATGATATTGGACCACCCTATAGAGGAAGTGGATTGGTCAAATCCAAAGGATTATTATATTGATAATAGAGTTATAAACATGGTGGTTGGATCAATAAGATGGTTAGAAGAACCATACCCAATGTTGGAGCTACACCCTAAGGATCAAGAACAAAAGAAGCTATACATAGAATTAAAAAGGACGAGAACAAAAAGGAATAACCCAAAAATCAAGTAGGGCAATTAACTTCATATTTACATCACCTAATTGGCCCTATTGACTTAGCTACACCTTTCCCCATGTTGCTAACTTAGCCTTGAATAAAGAGTCTTGAAACAGTGGAGAGAAGGGTTACAGTCCCTTGTAGGTAGAGTAATCAAGAAAACATTAAAAATATATCATAACATTAGTGATGAGGTAAGTTTAGAAATAGAGATAAAAACCAAAATAGATTCAAAGATCTATTAATGTGGGAGGAGTATAATCCAATTTTGTAGAGACATATATGGAAAATTTGGTAGCATAGACAAGTAAATAAGCTATTTTAAAAAATGCACATCACCATGAGACCACATTTATTTGAGGCATTTATTCAAACAACTAATTTCCTTACCTATGTTGTTTGATAAAATGCTTTGGTAGACATGTATGGAAAATTTGGTAGCAAAGACAAGGAAATCAACTACTTGGTATAACTGTTTGAAAAAATGCCTCAATGAGATATGTCCTCGTGGAATAGAATTATTGAAGGATATGCACAAAATGGATTTATTGAAAATTCTTTAGAAAATTTCAAGCATATACAATTTCTAGGTGTAAAACCAAATTCCACCATATTTTCCAACATCCCCCATGCCTATACCAAAATGAAATATTTGGAAAGGGGTATGCAAATCCATAGAAAAGGATTGAGAAATGATGTATTATATTACGTACTTATAAGTACTCCCAAATATATATGTGTATACAAAATGTGGAAGCATACACAAGGTAGGTCAATTGTTTAACAAAATGCCTCAAAGAGATGTTTAAAAATGTAATTGGCAAGTGTAAAGAATTGTGTAGTTTAAAATGTGTCAAGAGGGGCTAAGGTTATAATGGTAAAAAAATAATGATGAACATGGAATATGAAAAATAACAAAATCAAAGAAAACAAAATAAAACTAAGTAAAATATAAAGAAAATGTGTAAAGACTTCACATACCAAAAAAAATGAGATTCAGATGCAGGAGTTCTACCCAATTATGTAGCCTTTTCTTCTTCTTGCATCAAACTCCTCAAAAATTTAAGATTTTAAAAAGCTTGTTTCCTTTTCAATTTTCAATTGTATATCACTCTTGAATGGAATTGAGACTTGAATTGATATATCAAATTCAACATGAAAAATCTCTTATTTCATGCAAAGGTGGTGGAAAGTTCATAAAAAGGTGGTAGAATGTGAAAATTTTGCATGCACACTTCACAAAAACATCAAAAAGCTTCTTTTTGTTAGAACATGTGCATAACCAAGAGAATATACAAAATGTGGTCCTAGAGATCACAGGTATATTGAATTTTTTGCCATTTTTAGAGCAAAAAAAAAGTGCTCATGTTATAAAGCGAGCATGTTTTATCTTGCTAGACAAACAAATATATCTCAACTTCTTCAAAATGTGCTCACATTATGAAAAAAATGATTTTTTATAGGTTTCTTTTCTCTCCCTCTATCCTTATCCATCCATCACCCCTATCCATCTAGGTCTCTCACTTATCCCTAAACCCTCAACCCTAGACACCATGTCTTAAACCTTATTCCCTCAGCTCTATACTACAAAACCCCTTGATATGTCTACCCCTTAAACCCTAAACCCTAATCTATCTCTCTTTCTCTCCCTCTCTCTGAACTCTCTCTCTCACTCCCTCTATCTCTCTCATTCCTTTATCTCCCACTCCCTCTCTCCCACTCACTCTCTCTACCCTATTCCCTTCTCTCTATCTCTCCATCTCACTTCTCCCTCCATCTTTCCCTCCCTCTTTACCCTAATCCCTCTACCCTCAATCCTTAAACCTTAAACCTTAAACCCTCAACTCCTATACCCTCTACCCAATACATTTGACACTCAACCCTATTCCCTCAACCATCAACCCTTAAATCCTAAATCCTTAAACCCTCTACCCTTAACCCAATACCCTATACCCTCAACCCTGAACCATAAACCATAAACCCTCAACCTTATACCCTCTACCCTTAAAACCTTAACCCCTTAAACTCTCTACCCTCAACCCTAAACCCTCTACCCTCAACCCTCAACCCTCAACCCTCAACCCTCAAACCCCATATCCTCTACCTTATAAATTGGACCCTCAACCCTAATACCTCAACCCTATACCCTCAACCCTCAACCCTCAACCCTCAACCCTCTACCCTCAACCTTAAACCTTAAAACCTCAACCCTTGAACCCTAAACCCTTAAACCCTCTACCATATACCCTCTACCCTCAACCCTATACCATCAACCCTATACCCTCAAACCTAAACCCTCAACCATCAACCCTCAACCCTTAAAACCTAAAACCTTAAACACTCTACCCTCAACCCTAATCCCTCAACCCTTAAATCCTCAGCCCTATAGGACTTCAACCTTGAACCCTCAATTCTCAACCATCTACCCTATACATTTGATCCTCAACCATATACCATAAAACCTATATACTCAACCATATACCCTCAACCCTAATCCCTCAATCCTAAACTCTTAAACCCTAAGCCTCATTCCTCTATTCTTAAACCCTTAAAACCTCAACTCTTAACCCCTCAACCCTTAAAAGCTTAAACCCTCTACTCTATACATTAAACCCTCTACCCTATACATTAGAACCTCAACCCTAATCCTCTATAGGTCCTCAACCCCTATCCATTTCTCTATCTACCTCAGTTCTCTCTCCCTCCCTAAACATTTAAAATCTCTACCCTAATCCCTCCACCCTATACTCTCAACTCTTAAACCCTTATATTCTCAACCCTTAACCCCCAACCCTCAACCCTCAATCCTCTACCCTAAACCCTAAACCTAAGCCCTCAACCCTTAAATCCTCTATCCTAAAGCCTCAACTCATATTCCTTAAACCCTTACTCCCTCAACCCTAATCCCTAAACCCTCAAACCTTAATCCCTCAACCCTAATCCCTCAACCCTCAACCCTTAAACCCTAAACCCTCAACCCCTATACATTGGACCCTCAACCCTCTACCCTCAACCCTTAAACCCTAAACCCTTAAAACCTCTACCCTTTACCCTCAAACCTCAACCCAATACCCTCTACCCTAAACCCTCAAACCCTTAAACCATTAAAATATCTACCCTAATCCCTCAACCCTCAACCCTCAACCCTCAATTCTTAAACCTCAACCTTTAATCCCTCAACCCTCAACCCTTAAACCCTAAAACCTCAACCCCTATACCCTCTACCCTATACATTGGAACCTCAACCATACACCTTCAAACCAATACCCTAAACATTCTACCTTCAACCCTCAACCCTAAACCCTTAAACCCTCTACCCTCTACCCTCTACCCTCTACCAAATACCCTCTACCCTCTACCAAATACCCTCTACCCTCAACCATAATCCCTCAACCCATCCTCAACCCTATACCCTCAATTATCAACCCTCTACCCTATACATTGGATCTTCAACCCTCATATCTCTATGTCCTTCCCTCCTCTTCTCTCCTCTCTATCTCACTTGTCCCTCCATCTCTCCCTCCATCCACCCCCCTCTATACCCTAATCCCTCAACCCTTAAACCCTTAAAAAATCAACCCTAAATTAAATTCTCTACCCTCTACCCTCAACCCTCAACCCAATACCCTAAACCCTCAACCATAATCACTAAACCCTATACCCTCAACCCTTTGTTGGGAATTTCTGCCTCAACATTTTGGCTTGTTTCCCCTTCGGCTTTGGCTTTTCATTCATGTTCTGACCTTTACCGCGGCAGCTAAGTTTGACTATTTTGGTAGTTACCGCCTTACCGCATTCAGTGAGTTCACTCACCGTGGTAAGGTGGTAAGGCCTCTTACTGTTGGCCTGGTGGTTACCGCCATACCACAGGTGGTGGGTTGACTCACCGCGGTAGCGCAGTGAGTTACCGCCATACCGCAACCAGTGCTTTGGCTGACTGCGGTGGCCACGGTAAGACCGCCAGTGGCCTGGTTGGTGGTTAATGCCATACTGCGGCTAGTGTTCTAGCTGACTGCGGTGGCCATGGTAAGATCGCAAGTGGCTTGGCTGGCGGTTACCACCATACCATGGCCAGTGTTCTAGCTGACTGTGGTGGCCGCAGTAAGACCGCCAACGGCCTGGCTGGTAGTTACCACCATACTGCGATGGGTAAAGCCAAGCCCAGCGATAGCGTGGTGGAGTCTGAAGGTGACATCGAACAGGTTTACCACAATACCGCAAGGTGGGTCCGACAGGGTTGCGGTAGCGCGGTAGGAGCTTGGATGAGCTCAGGGCAGTGTTTGATCAAGTTGAACTCGGTGTCAGAACAGAAGGCAAATGGAAAGGCGACATGTGGTAGTTTGGCAGCATCTGGTTGGATGATGTCAAGGAAAAGGTTGAGCTCAGTGGTGACTTGGACCAAAGCTCGAAGGAGCTCGGATGGCTTACCGCCATACCACGAGGCAAATCTTTTTGGGCTGCGGTAGTGAGGTAAAAGGCAGAGTGAGCTCGGGCGAGCTCACTGCCATACCGTGATAGGTTTCTCTAGTTTTGGGGGTAGCACGGTAGAAGGAAAATGGGCTCAAAGCTTGGTTGACCGAGCTTGATCGAGATGGACCAATAGTCAAACTACGACAGTGAATGGAATGGTGACACGTGGAAGATCTTTCTGATCTGGTTGGCCAAAGAGTTATTTCCTGATTGCAATAGAGCCGAATCATTGATGGAAGGTTGATAGAGGCATCTGGGTTGAGTTAATGATTGTGTGGCTCGATGCAGCTGTATAAGTGATGCATTTGATGAGGGATTGGTCATGCTCTTGCAAGTAGGATAGTTATTATTCTAGATGATCATTGCTGGCAGGGATGGGCTGAACAAGTATGCACATGGTGCAAGATTATATAATCTGGTGTGCAGTTCGAGAAAGGATATGAGCGATATCAAAGAGAGGCTGACAGTGTTCGAGTTGTTCTATAGTGAACACTTTGACTCTCAAATCTGGTATTATGTGAACCTATGAGGCCAAGAGGCTGGGCTAGCCATGAGACTGGTTGTGACAGTCTTGTAAGAGGATTTGAAGGGAATCTACATAGTATGTCACTTGGGTGACATTGTAACTATGTGAAGATTCTGGTTTTTTGTGTTGCCTGTATCTTTCTCCAGATGAACTAGATGTAATTTCCTGAAGAGCATAGCTCTGGTCTTGTATTGTAACCGTTTTAGTTATTGAATAATACAAGTGAGCTGAATGTTTTGGAGGTGGGGTTTTTTACCTGAAAGGGTTTTCCCCATGTATATCTGTGTGTCCATATTGCTTTGTCTTTCATGGTTATCTGTTTATGTTGAATATGTTTTTGTTTTCATTCACTTCTCTTTGAGATCAATGGGGGATCAACTTGTGCCTATTTCTGCTTTATGACATAGTTGGTTGTGTCTTTGTTATGATTTTGGATTGAAATCACTAAGGCACTACTATCTTAGATGCATATCTTGATGACAAAATCGAATCCGTATCCCCAACACCCTTAAACTCTCAACCCTTAAACCCTAAACCCTCAACCATTAATCCGTCAACCCTCAATCCCTAAACCCTCAATTGTCAACCTTTAATCCCTGAACCCTGAACCCTTAAACCCTTATCCCTCAACCCTCAACCCTTAAACCCTCAACCCTCTACCCTCTACAATATACATTAAACCATGAACCCTAAATTATGAACCATTTGACCTATACATTGGATCCTCAACCATAATCCCTCAACCATATACCCTAAAACCTATGTACTCAACCTTATACCCTCAACCCTCAACTCTAATCGCTCAACCATAAACCCTTAAACCCTAAACCTCATCCCTAAACTCTTAAACCCTTAACACCTCAACCCTTAAACACTTAAACTGTCAACCCTCTACCCTATACATTGGAACCTCAAACCTAATCCCTAATCCCTCAACCCTATACCCTCAACCTCTATCCCTCTCTCTATCCATCCATCTCACCTCTCTCCCTCCCTCTATCCTACCCTCTCTAATTGTCTCTATATACCCTATCCCTCTTTCTACATACCTCTCACTCAGTCAATCCCTACCAATCTCTCTCTCTCACTCCCCCTCTCTCTATATCTCCCTCCCACTCCCTCTGCATTACTCCCTCTCTCTCCCTATCTCTCAGGTATCTCCCTCTGGCACCCTACCTCGGTATCTCTCTCTCTCACCCTCACTCTCTATCCCTCCCACTCTACATAGATAAGCCCCTCTCACTCCACCCCCTCTATCACACTCCCTCTCTCTCTCCCTCTCTCATGTCACTCACTCCCACACCCTCTCCCTCTCTTAGGTCTCTCTCTCTTTCACTCCCTCTATCTCACTCCCTCTTTCTCCTACTCTCTCTCTCTCACACTCCCTCTCTCTCCCTATCTCTCAAGTCTCTCCCTCTCACCCCCTAACACTCTCAAGTATCTCCCTCTAGAACCCTACCTACATAACTCTCTCTTTCTCTCCCTCTCTCTCTTTCTCTCTCTCCCCCTCTCTCTCAGGTCTCTCTCTCCCACCTATCTCTCTCTCTCTCCCCCTCTACCTCCACCATATCTAGCTAAGTACCTCTCACTCCAACCCCTTCTCTCCCACTCCCTCTCTCTTAGGTCTCTCCCTTCCATCCCCTCTCTCTCTCCCTCAGGTATCTCTCTCATTACCTCTCTACATCTCTCTCTCTCTCAGGTCTCTCCCTCCCTCTAAAGACATACATATATACATACATACATACATACATACATACATACATACATACATACATGCATACATACATACAAGCGTACATACATATGTACACACAATCTTACATACATATAAGCATACATACATATGTAGATAGAATCTTACATACATACGTACATACATACAAGAATGAATACATACATACATACATGTCATACAAGCATACATATATACATACACACAAATATATATACATACATTCAATAGAATAGAATTTAACACAAAGCAAGACATAACATGAGTGCATTATAATGCACTAGCATTATGTCTTACTAGACATGTCTTGGGCACAAACACAAAAAACATGTCAAAACTAATAAATAATGTGAGTGTGTTATAACACGCTCAAGTTATTTCTTGCTTTGGGAATCCCCAACTCTTGGGATTGGTATTTTATTTGGAATACCAGCCCAAAGACTTGGAGTGCCTTCCCAACGTCCAAAGACGTGTTTTTGCAAATTCTACACTTCCAATAATCATTATCGTGCTAAGCATCAGGTTTGCACGTGTTTCAATGTCGAACAAATCAAACACATGGATAATGTTAGGCTCTCTCTTAGCTATCTAACGATGTAATTATTTTCACATCTTAACAATGTTAAGCCTTTGATCTATAATTTCTTTTGTTTGTGTGTTTTTTTTGGAAAAAGCTAGTGTTTTGTGCTTTTTCATTATAAATTAACCATTCATCAAAATTTCAAATAAATTAAATTTTAAGAAACTAGAATCCATTCTACACATATGAAATTTTTTATTTTCAATTGGTTTTCATAATTTATAGGGGTAGCATGGCCAAAATTCTATTTTTAAAGAAGTGTCCACTTTGAAAATTAGTAAAAACTTATCAAAAAATTGGGCATAAACTACATACTGTTAGCTAATTTCTCATCGAAGCAATTTTAAAAATACTTAAAAAAAAAGCTAACCTTTAGAGGGAGCCACAAAAGTTGCTATGTTATGTTTTTTTTAACAAAAACAACACCAATTTATGTGGACCCCTCTTTTGAACCCCTTAATCTCTACCATTTTAAAAAAAAATAGTAGTTTAGAAAGTAGACTTAGAGCACTACGATCCTTATTTTTGTTTCATCTCAAAATTTTGAGTGTAACTATCCTCAATTTCACGTCCAAGGTCAATATTTCTTGATTTCAGAAGAAAAAAAAAGTGGCCACTTAAGCCCCCTTTTTGGCCCTTCATCTTTTTGAACTTACCCTTAAGAGATATATTATGGGATCCTACTACCCACACAATTATCATTAGCAAATATGTAGTATTTGATGACTATCCTCTCATAAAATCAATTATAGTAGAAGTTTAAATGAAATAGGAACAAGTACCACAATTTTAACAAATTCAATTGGAAACTAATCCATCTACAAAAAATAGGGAGCAAGAAGAAACTTCTGAAGAAGAAGAAGAGGATGCAAAAAATCTAAAAAAAATATAGAAATTTTGTGTAACTAGACCTAAGGAGATCTATACGGGTCAAAAATACACCTAAAAGGTATGATTATTATGTTTCATCTATTGATTTGATTTCTAATGATGGGGAACCTAGTTGTCATTAAGAAGTAGTAGATGGTACTGAAAGTGCTAAATGATAAATATCAATGAAAGAAGAAATGGATGCATTGGAGAAGAATAAAACATGGGACTTGATAGAACACCCAAAGGGTAGGAAAGTTGTTGGTTTTAAATGGGTCTTCAAATTGAGGAATGGTGTTGATGATAAAGTTGAAAGGTACAAAGAAAGATTGGTAACAAAAGGGTATTCTCAAAAGGAAGGTATTTATTTTCATGAAATTTTTCACTAGTTGTTAAGCTTGTTTTTATTTGAGTTTTTTTAACACTTGTTTCTTTACTTGATCTTGAGCTAGAGTAATTAGATGTTAAACCAACATTTTTTCATGGATATTTGGATAAGGAGATATATATGGAATAACCAAAAATGATTTATTAAAAAAAAAATTACAAACTCAAAAAGTCATTGTATGGCTTGAAGCGGTCTCCCAAGCAATGGTACGTGAAGTTTGATTCCTTCATGGCAAGCCAAAATTTTACAAGGAGTGAGTATGACCATTGTGTTTACTTTAAAAGTTTGAAAATGGTTTATTCATTATCTTGGCATTATATGTTGATAATATTCTTTTAGCAAGAAAAATAATACTTGAGATCAATGGGTAAAAGGCTCAGATAGCTAGGACTTTTGATATGAAGGATCTAGGAGTAGAAATTTTTTTGTTGGCATGGAAATAGATAGAGGTATGAAACATGATAAGATTTGGTTATCACAATAGAAGTATGTAGAGAAGATCCTCATAAGATTTGGTATGAAGAATGTGAAACCGGTAAATATCCCTTTAGCTTCTCATTTTAAGCTTTCTTCAAGTTTATGTCAAATTACTAAAGAAGAAAAGGATAATATGTCTCATGTACCATATGCTAATGTAGTAGGAATCTTAATGTATGTGATGGTATGTACATGACTAGATATTACACATGCACTTTGTGTTGCCAGTAGATACATGGAAAATCCAAGTAAAGAGCATTGGACAATAATGAAATGGGTGCTTTGATATTTTAGAGGCACAAGTGATTATTTTATCACCTTTGATGGTTGTATTGGTTCATTTTGTGGTTATGTTGATTAATATTTTGTAGGTTATTTGGAAAAAAGGAGATCATCAAGTTATTTCTTTACTCTTGTAGGAGGACCTATTTGTTGGATGTCAAAGCTTTAAGAAAAAAATGATTTATCCATTACTAAGATAGATTAAATGTATGTCTCACATGCATGCAAAGAGGAAATTTGGTTGAAGGGTCATTTGGGCGAGTTTGAAAAAGTGCATGACAAGGTGATTGTATTTTGTGATGGTCAAAGTGTTATACATTTAACTAAAAATCCAACTTATCACAATAGAACTAAGCATATTAAAATTGAATACCATATTGTAAGACATGATATTGATGGAGATGAGGTAGCTCTTGAGAAAGTTCATACACTATAAAATTGTGCAAACATGCTTACAAAACTAGTATAGCTAGAGAAGCTAGCCTAGATTTTGGATTCTCTTGGATTATAGAAAAGGTGATGGATGGGCATGAGAAAGTATTAGGTGTAGTGTATGAAATTTAATACCATTACAATTTCACACTATGTTTGGTCCCTTAATTTATTGGACTTAATTAAGCTTCTAATTTTACAAATTATGTATTTCAAATCCAAGTATTTTTACCATTTTCTGAAAGGGGAACCAACATTTAATTAATGCAATCACCCTTGAATATGTGTGTCCTAGAATTATAGGCCAGGACCCATTCACACAAGGGCGAATAGGTCCCGTTTAAGTCCTAAGACCCATTTTTAAATATGTTTTTGACAACATTTTAATTATTTAAATTCAAATTATAATTGTCAGCTTTTGGAATCTAATTTTCAGGAAATTAGATAAACACCTATAAATACATAGTATTTTTATCATTTGAAATCTAAGGAGTATGAACACACTTTATCAAGACTTCATATGAGTAAATATTATTGTCAAGAGAATTCAAGAGCAGAGCTATCAGTTATTTGTTGCATCATTCAAGATCCTATCATCATGTTCACGTTTATATGTGTTCATGTCATCTTGTGAAAGCTATTATGCATTGTTGATTCTAAAGTATTCAAGAATTTCAAGTTTCCAAGTCCATCAAGAAAAGAAAGATCAAATTCCTTTGAGAAATTTTTATTTATTTAGTCCTCTAAGGGAAGCCATTGAAGGATTGATGAGTTGTAACAAGCATTGTTTGTAGGGAAATTTATTCATATTAGAAAGAGAATATGAGAATAGTAGTGCCTTCAGTAACACTCATTTCTTCATATTGCATCAAAAAAATGAACTACTATGCCATAAAATGAAATCAGACATAGTTCATTTCCCACCTTAACCCTTAAAGGAAAGTTTATGCAACTTTAACTAGTTTCAACAACATACATTAAATAGATTCAATAAGCAGAATCAATAAAGATGAAAGATGGAATAGAAGACATGAACACAAAGATTTACGTGGGGAAAACCATTTCAGGTAAAAATCCCCACACTCCAAAAATGTAGATTCATTGTATTATTCAACAACAATGTAAATAGTTACAATACAATGCAAGCTCTAAGCCTCTACATGGAGATTTACATCATGTTCCATATAGAGATAGTCCAATAGCATAACCCCTCTCAAACTCAGTATCTCTTCTCTTTGCACTACTACATTACATATCAACTTCACAAGCGTATCAGGAGAACTAACATTTCAACTTCAATAACTAACAAATAACCACAACTTAACCATCAATATTTTCTCTTGTTGTCAAAGTCATATTGGAGTGTTGATGTGATCCAACATCATGTCCCTCCAAACTCTTACGGTCACACCGATATGCATATTTATTACTATTGTTACCTCATACTATCAAGACTTTGAGAGGATGAAATAACACCTCCCTCCAATACAAAGAGATCTTACCGAAAAAGCTTATAACATTTAACCGAGTGGTCCCCATCGCTTCACAACATCCATGTCACTACCGTACAATTAATATCACCTTCAACATAGATTGGTCCCACCTTAACAACACACTATGGTTCCACTCCATTGGAACATCAAGGGTACTACATTCTATGTACCGACAATGTTCTCCACTCCTACCAACAAGAGTTCCCAACCTCACATTGGGTTATCGAGGGGACTACTTAGAGACTCCCTCTGATAATGTAATATCAGCTCGCTATAGCTTCTTGATAGGACCATCAAATTATCGAAGGGAATTCCATCACTATCCTATTGATAATGATATGCTCTCCAATATGACCACACCAACTTTGTAAACATCGAAGAATGAAGTCCTTTTATGGGTCGGGACTCAAGGTTTCACAATACTTGATACAATAGACTTCACTAGTAAAGCATAAGATGGAACTCCAAATTCTAATTGCCAAAACTCTTCAAATTTTCTAAGACTTTGCAACTATATTCTATAAGTTATAAGTCTGAAGGTCGACGCCCAAAACTTTAAAAATTCTAAGTGTTTTCTTGATTTTAGAGAGCCTTAACTAGTAAGTTTGAGACACCTTTTTCTCAACATTCTCCCACTTGATGAAGAAATTATTGGCTCCCAATCAATTCTTGAAGTCACTATATCACCCTAGACACTTGCAACAACATCCAAGATGTCCACCATATCAAGTAGCAATTCTAGTCATCCTCCAAAGGAAAGGAACAAGCCATGGTGTATATGCACCAATATAAAGAACACAATCATTAGATCCAACTTTTAACAAAGGCTACATAATATTTCCACCACTCCACTGTGTCACAAGCTATAAAAAAATATTAAAAAAATCAACTTCAAAGCCCCCAACCTAAACATAATCATGAAGACATCCTCCAGAAAACAAGATAGAACATCAACTAGAAAAACAACAAAAAAATTGATTGCTCTCATCCAACTAACCAACTCACATGACTGAAAATAGCACCCACAAAAAGTGCTAATCCATCCAATCACCTATACCTCAAATGTATCCACATTAGAAAAATCATGCCACCTACATAACTAGCCCATCAACTAAAAATACAAGCTCCATGTGCCAACTAGTTGAAGAAGACAAAACACATCTAAGAACTCCCACTGTATCTAGGTAATGCCAAATCTGAAAAGATCAAAGGTATAAAGAGTCTACAAATTTCAACACATAGAGATTGTAGCCATGTAGTATCAAGGACCATTCATAATGATCTGCAAATCCTACAACCAAATGCTGCAAGAAACATCTTTCTCAAAAATATTTCACAACTCTCCCATGTTCTCCATATCTGATAGAAAAAAGATACAAAACCTCCATTCCATCACCCAAATGACAACACATGACCACAAAAAAGTGATCATAATAGCTCCACATAGAAATCTCACATCTAAAGTCATATGAATCTAAACATACAAGAAGAAGAACCAGACTAAAGAGGAAAAACTCCAAATCATAAACATGTAGCATGCCCTTCTACATGCACCTCTAAGTGCCAACCGTGTCAAGTAAGATCTCCTTCAAAACCTCCACAGAAAATATATAACACCCAAAGAAGTTCAATCTCAAGAGATGAAGCATAAAATATGTATCATGTAATTACATGGATTTAAGAGTCTCAAATATGATCAAACTACTCCATTTCCCATCTCAAGAAATCAGCCCACTACCATCCCCTATAATCATCATAAAAGAAAATGAAAACCCGAGGAGATAACCATGCTATCCATCTCTCACAATGAATCACCCAAAACCATATAATAGTAGCTCAAGATCCATGTCTATATGTTGGGGATACAGAGTCGGTCTGTCATCATAGAATGGACGTCTAAGATAGAAGTGCCTTAGTGATTTCATTTAAATCACAACAAAGACACAAAAATCTATGCCATAAAGCAGAAGCAGGCACAGTTGATCCCCAATTGATCCTCTGAGAAAAGTAAATGCTTGACAAATAACAGATTCAACACAAGCACATATTCAGTTTGCAAAATCAAACAACATGAAAGACAAAAAATACGGACACACAAATTTACATGGGGAAAACCCCTTTGGGTAAAAAACCTCAACCTCCAAAACAATCAGCTCACATGTATTATTCAGTAACTAAAATAGTTACAATACAAAACCAGAGCTATGCTCTTCAGGAGAATACATATTGTCCATATGGAGAAGGTAGGAAACACAAAATAGAAACATCACATAGTTACAATGTCTGCAAAGAAATACCATGTAGGTTCCCTTCAGCTCCTCAAAAGACTATCTCAGCCAGCCTCTCGGCTAGCCCAGTCTCAAGGAATATCAGGTTCACATCATCTTAGATCTAAGAGACTAAGTGTTCACAGTAAAGACCACTCAAACACTCTCAGCCTCTCTCTCTTCACTCATCCTCATCTGACTGCACACAAGATTACATATAATCTCTTACCATGTGCCGACCTGTTCTGCCAAACAAAGCCTTCAATGGTCATCAGGATAATTAATTATCCTACCTGCAAGCTTTCCATTTCTAATAATGTGCACTGCTTATTCAACATGCATCAAGCCGTGCAACATTAAATTGGTCTCAGGCATGTCTGTCAACCTCCATTCAATAATGCAACTCTATCATAATCAGGAAATAAAACTTATGCCAATCATATTTCAAAGAACTTTCCACGTGTCACCATTTGATTCATTCACTACTTCTAATAGTCGATCAAACCTGGTAAAGCTCAGTCAGTCGAGCTCTGAGCTCACCCGAGCTCCTATCGCGCTACCGCAGAGCTCATCTTCACCAATCACAGTATGGCGGTGAGCTCGCCCGAGCTCACCCAGCCACCTACGTCGCTATCGCTGCCCTATCAGCCACCCAGGTTTCCACCATGCTACCCTGCTCCAGTCTGACTCATGTCACAATAAGGCGGTGAGCACACCCGATCTCACCCCACGACATCATCGAGCCTAGACACTGACTTCATCGTGCTACTGCCGAGCTCGTTGGGTCACCCCATGGTATGGTAGTAACTACCTACATTGACCACCATCTCCACCGCACTACCATTGACCCTCCAAATCCTTCCTACAGTGTGGTAATAATTGCTAGCCAGACTGACAATGGTCTCACTGTGCTACTGCGGAGGCCACTAGGCCACCCCACGGTAGGGCGGTGACTACTCTGGCAGACCACCAACAGTCTCAGCACAACCACCGCGGTGAGCATTCTCACTGCCTATGGTGGGGTGGTAACGGTCACCACTGATCGCTAGTTGCTTACCATGGCCACCATGGTGAGACTTCTCACTACCCACCAGCTCACCACCTTTGCACCACTCACTATGTTACCTCGTCACCAACGAGCAACCTCCATGGTAAGGAGGTAACTACCACGCCCATGGTCGCTACTTATTGCACCACCATGAGACATGAAGAAGACTACCGCGGTAAGGCGGTGATAGTTCCCAACCAACAGACTAAGCAAGGTGGCCCATGGTAAAACGCACGATCACGCCACCAAGGAAACAATGCAACAGTATGGAGGTAAAGGCCAGAACATGAAGAAAAATGCCAAATCTTCAAGGGATTTGAAGCCACAAAGTTGAGATAGATTTCCCAAAAATCTCCCACTTGCCAAAGACTTTCAGGATTCCTCCAAACACCCAAACAAGGACCAACACCAGGCTTCCACGCTCCAACCAGAACCCCTACAATGACATCAAAAAATGTCAACAATTTCAGGCAACAACTCCAAACATAGGAAACCGCCAAGGTGAAAAAGCACCAATCTCAGGAACGTAAACATCTGATCCTTTAACTGGAAAAGGCACAACAACAACAAAAAAGCACAATGCAAACACAGAACAAGAAACCATTCTCCAGAAAAAGAAACCATGAGCTAGAACAACAACCACAAAATTGACTACCCTCATCGAACTGATCAAACCCATGTGGCTGAAAAACAACTCCCACAGCTCGTGCTGAATCATCCAACTACCCATACCTTAAAGGTATGACCATTAGTAACCTCATGCCATCATGTAACCACCCATCAATAGAAAACATAATAACCATATGTCAACCAGTCAAAATACCAAACACGTCTAGGAACTCCCACTGCAAGGGTACTATCCAGATGAATGCAACAAAACACCACCACAATGATCCAAGCATAATAAGTCCACCAAACCTGCACATAGAAAAATATAATCATGTAGTTCCAAGGAACATCCACACTGATATACACAACCTGCAACCACCTGCTGCAAGAAACATTTCTCTCAACAATATTCCACATTCTTCCAAGGTTCCATATCTGACTGAAGAAGGAAACAAGATGGCTCCACATACATCTAAATTCAAATGAACATTCAGGAAGAAAAATATCAGAATAGAGAGAAAACAACAAATCATAACATGTAGCATCCTCCTACATACACTTCTAAATGCCAGCTGTGTCAAGAATGATCTTCTTCACATCCCAAAGGGAAAAGCCTTAAAAACATCCAACAAATTCCATGAATGTAAGAATCTCAAAAGAAGATCAAACTAACCCATATAAACATCTCCTATCAGTTCTCAAAGGCACAAGGAGATACACTATGCTATCCACCTTCCATTATGAATCCTCTAGAATCTTAAAACAACAACTCAAGATTCATATCCATGAAAGATAAAGCATATCACATATTTGAAAGCTATAATGGGAAAATACCTTTCAAATAAACCTCACTACCGAAAAGACCAAGAAGAAAAGAAAAGATGCTCCTTCAAGATATACAAGCCACCGTGACTTACCCAAGAGCATTCTCCTTCATGGTCTCTATTGAACTCGAATTCAACCAAGGTGTAGGATACTCAGACTTTCAACTATAAACAACAACATTCTTTAAAGAATTCTAGCCTCACCTTATTCTCCATGCATCCATGAGCACCAATAACCTGTCATTTCAAGCTAACTCCAAACTGCATTACTGCACTAAACATGAAGTCCTCCAATATGTGACCAAAGTACTCAAAACATAGAGAGACATCGGATCACTGTCAAAGCTCCAAACCTAGGAACAAGAACTTATCATGAAACCATGATCTACACATCCCCCTTAGGAGATACTATGCTTCAAGTGAACTATCCATGGTCTCAAGAGCAAAGCAACATACCAAAAATTTAATGCACAAGCAAGAGTATACATGACATCAAGCAAACAAACTCTAAACCAACATCTCAGCCAAAGACCTAACAATGTCCTCCATGGCTCCAAGATGTTGTACATCTTCAAATAGTGACTATGTAGATGTGAAAGGAACTCTTCTACAACAATAGGATCTAAGAGTCCCACTAGAAGCATTTGTAACACCAAAGAATATCATTCATCACCAAGTGATGAATCCATAGTCACTGCTAAAGCTCCCACTGAATCGTGACACCAAGCTTTCCAAGAATCATGACCGAACACACCATCACTATCAAAATATTACACAAGCCAATGTAACAAGCTCTCCATGACATCGTGATTCACATGATACTGGTCCATAACCGGCTATTCAGGTACTCAAACGCCATTTCTCCTCTCATCTCAAAACAAACATGCCAATGCACAAGTGACCACAGACAAGGTCAAATAATAGATCTACACCACCACAGAAGCAACCTCATGGATAATGATAGTCCACTTCCGAGTTGACTCAAGAAAAACATTTAGGTAAAGACAACCCACAAAAATTCACTACTTGTAGATCCACTTCAATGAAAACCCTACAAATGTATCATCACACTGGAAACTACAAAATTGAGATAAACAAAAGGAGCAACTCATGTAGACAACTTGAATCAAACACCAGATCAACAACAGATCCAATTTTCCAATCACGTCCACAACTCAAGCACCATAGTCTAGGAAACTAGCAAAGAAAACGCCACAATAATGTTGAATGAAAAACACATACCAACATTCCCATGTAGAGAATACATCACACCTCCTTGTGTTTTGTGTGGAGTTGTTGTTCTGCTATTTTCTAGACCCTGCCTTTTGGGGTGTTACTAGATGAGATAGTTGCAGTTCGACATGTTTTCCTTGACCGTGCAAAACCTGCAAAACCACAATTTTTATAAAACACCCATGGACGTCCATATTCATTGCTCATCTAGACAACTTAGGAATCTGCACACAACTATCATGGTTAACCAGAACAATGAAAAAAATGAATATGCATCATAGAATTTTTAGGAAAATCTACACAAAACCTTCAGAGCTAAAGACATGAATTTGAACCATGCGAGTGCAAGAAACAGGTAAGCAGGAACAACAGGTCCATTTCAGACCAGTTCCAAAACCTACAACCATGCACAAGCATATGAGAGAGCCAAGCTATTCAGAAGTTGCAGACCAACTTCATAGCCTCCAAGCAATTAGAGCAATAGAGAGAATGCATTCAATGCTAAGTCAAAACACCTAACATAAGCTAAATACTCCATGGTTGAACAACAACACAAGCAAATCCATACTGGCAGAGAGCCTCTCACAGAGACACCCAGTATGAAACCACACTTTGCTGCAACATGACCAGAACCATATCTCACGCCCCTTGCATTAGGAACATTTGTTGCGAGCCAGGAGCCTCAGACCATATTGCAACAATATGATCAACTCCAGTCATTTCCAACGTCTTTCAAACCTACGTGTTGATTCAAAGAAGAAAATTCCACTCATCGAAGGATCAAACACCAACCGATTTCTCTAGATTTCCTCAAGCTTTGTAGGCTAAGAAATCATCATAGGAGAAATACCCAAAACTTTAGTAACCACAAGAAGGCTTTGACACCACTTGCTGGTATCATGAAGCCTTGACCTCCTTCAACCAACTCTGATACCACTTGTTGGGGATATAGATTCAATTTGTCATCATAGAATGGACATCTAAGACAACAGTGCCTTAGTGATTTCATTTAAATCACAAAAAGACACAAACAACTATGCCATAAAGCGAAAGTAGGCACAGTTGATCCCCCATTGATCCTCTAAGAAAAGTAAATGCTTGACAAATAATAGATTCAACACAAGCATAGATTCAGTTTGCAGAATCAAACAACATGGAAGACAAAAAATATGGACACACAAATTTACATGGGGAAAACCCTTTCTAGTAAAAAACCCCACCCTCCAAAACACTCAGCTCACATGTATTATTCAGTAACTAAAATAGTTAAAATACAAAACCAGAGCTATGCTCTTCAGGAGAATATATCTTCTCCATCTGGAGAAGGCAGGCAACACAAAATAGAAACATCACATAGTTACAATGTCTCCAAAGACATACCATGTAGATTCTCTTCAGATCCTCAAAATACTATCTTAGCCAGCCTCTCGGCCAACCCAGCCTCAAGGCATATCAGGTTCACATCATCTTAGATCTGAGAGACTAAGTGTTCATGGTAAAGACCACTCAAACACTCTTAGCCTCTCTCTCTTCACTCATCCTCATCTGATTGCACATGAGATTACATATAATCTCTTACCATGTGCCAACCTATTTTGCCAGACAAAGCCTTCAATGGTCATCAGGATAATTAATTATCCTACTTGCAAGCTTTCCATTTCTGATAATGTGCACCGCTTATTCAACATGCATCAAGCCACACAACATTAAATAAGTCTCACGCATGTCAATCAACCTCCATTCAAAAATGTAGCTCTATTGTAATCAGAAAATACAAATTTTGTCAATCAGATTTCAAAGAACTTGCCACATGTTGCCATTTGATTCATTCACTACTTCTAGCAGTCGATCAAACCTGGTCAATCTCGGTCAGCCGAGCTTCGAGCTCACCTGAGCTCCTACCGTGCTACCATTGAGCTTTTCTTCACCAGTCATGGTATGGTGATGAGCTCGCCTGAGCTCACCCAACCACCTACCTTGCTATTGCTACCCTGTCAAACTTGCCTCAAGCTCACCCAAGTTTCCACCACGCTACCATTCTCTAGTCTGACTCATGCCATGGTAAGGTGGTGAGCACACTCGAGCTCACCCTACGAGATCACCGAGACTAGACACTGACTTCTTCGTGCTACCATTGATCTCGTTGGGTCACCCCGCGGTATGGCGGTAACTACCTGCACTGACCACCATCTCCATAGCACTACCATTGACCCTCCAAAGCCTTCATGCGGTGTGGTGGTAACCACCAACCAGACTGATAGCAATCTCACCGTGCTACCACAAAGACCGCTAGGCCACCCTGTGGTAGGGCGGTGACCGCTCTGGCAGACCGCCAGTGGCCTCACCTTAGCCACCATGGTGAGCATTCTCACCACCTACGTTGGGGTAGTAACGATCACCATTGACCCCTAGCCACTTACTGCGGCCATCGCGGTGAGACTTCTCACCTCCTACGATGAGGTGGTAGACCATCACCTGCCAGCTCGCCACCTCTGTGTCACTCACTGCATTACCTCGCCACCAATGGGAAACCTCTGTGATAAGGAGGTAACCGCCATGCCCACGACTATCGCTTACCGCCAGAGATGAAGAAGACTGTTGTGGTAAGTCAGTAACACCACCCAATTGCCAAACCAAGCAAGGTGGCCTGCGATAAAGCGGTAAACCACACAACCATGCCACCAAGGAAACAATGCAGTGGTATGGTGGTAAAGGACAAAAGATGAAGAAAAACGCCAAGTCTTCAAGGGATTTCAAGCCAAAAAGTTGAGACAAATTTCCCAACACTATAAATGAAAGCATAAAACACTTGAGAGAAACAATGGGCATTACCTCTCAATTGATAAGCCACCAAGTAGACCAAGAGTGGGGAATGAGAATGCTCCTCTAGGATATGTAAGCCATCATGACTCACTCCAAGAACAATCTCCTCATAGGTCTCTATTGAACTCATGTCCAACCAAGGTGTAGGCTCCTCAAACTTTTTGTTGAGATCTCATCAAGAGTACCCATCTCAACAACACTTCTCTCATCTCAAGAGAAATATAGCCTAACCTTATTCTCCAAGTATTCATTAGCACCTACAAACAGTCATCTCATGCTAAAATCCAAATGCATCACTGCACTATCATGAAGTTCTCATGGCATATGACCAATGCACCCAAACAAAGAGAATCATTAGACCACTATCAAATCCCCAATCATTTGAATTAGGAACTTATCATGACATCATCATCCTACCATCCCCCTTAGGATATCCCATGCTCCAAGTGAACGTACCACGATCTCAAGAGAAATTTATTGTGCCAAAACTCTAAACCAACATCACCTGTCAAGCACCATCACTAATAGCTCAACCCAAAGAACAAAAAATTCCTCCATGGCTCTGAGATACTACATATCTTCAAATAGTGTCCATGCAAATGTGAAAGAATCCTTCTGTAGCAATAGGATCTAAGAGTCCCTCCTAGTAACATCTACAACACTAAAGAAAATTACACATTCACAGTCACTGCTAAAGCTCCCACTGTACCATGACAATTGAGATCTCCAAGCATCATGATGAAACATTTTCTAATATGAAAATCCTCCAGGTCCACACATCAAAATTTCCATTTGAAAATAATACCAATTGGCACCAAGATCTCCATACTAAGAAAAAACTACCATCATTGTCAAAATCTTACATAAAATTGTGTATCCAAGCTATTCATGACATCATGATACACATACTATAGGTCCCCATAACTGACTATCCTAGTACCCAAAATCATCCATCCTCTCATCTCAAAGCAACTAAACCAATGCATAAGTGACCATAGACAAGGTCGGCTAACAAGTCTGCATCAACACTGAATCAACCTCATGGATATAGAAATTCCACTTTTGAGTTGCCCCACAACAAACATGTAGGTAAAGACAACCCACAACTTTGCACAACCCATAGATCCAGTAAATATAGCATGCAAACCCACTATTACACCAGAAAATACAAAACTAAGAACTCAAAGAGAATAATCATGTAGACCACATGACTCTGACACCAAATCAAACCCAGATCTGATTTTTCAATTGGGTCCACAACCTAAGCACCATACTGAAGGAATCCACCAAGCATCACCACAAGAATGTTGAGTGACTAATCGTGTACCTACACTCTCATGTAGAGAAATCATCTCATCTTCTCACACCATGCATGAATCATGTATGCAAAACTACATCTCATCCAGCAACACCCTGAAAGCTAGGGTCTAGAAAATAGCTTTAAACACAGCTTCACAAACCACAAGTTTTTTATTGACTGTGTAAAACCCGCAAAAAAAATATGTTTGAAAAACACCCATGCACATCCACACCCACTTCACATCTAGAAGATGAAAATTCTGACACAAAAAAAACCATAGCGGTTAAACCAGAATAATAGATTATCATAGATGAGCATTAACCATAGATTTTTTAGGAAAATCTATAAAACCTTCATACCTAAAAACATGAATCTGAACCATGCAAGTACAAAAAATCCAGGCCTATTTTAGGCCAACTCCACCACCAACATGCACATGCAATCTGAGGGATACAATCTATTGCATAAGCTTCCAGATCATCCAATGATCAACTCCATAGCCTACATGCAACCGGGGTAAAAAAAACAATGCCTTCCAATACCAAGAAAAAGCACCCAACATAAGAACATTACTCCATAGTGCTTGAATAGCAACCCAAGGTTCTCCATATCATCAGGGAGCCTCTCACATAGACACCCAACATTAAATTTTTGCTGCAATATAACCACAAAGAAAAAAATCCCACCCCATGCATCAAGATTATTCTTTTGTCAATTGCAAGCTTTAGATCACATCATTTCAATATGACCAACTCCATTTTCTTCATCTTCACCATCCTTCAAGTTGCGAGTTGTCTCAAGAAATTGAAACAAATAAGAAAACAAATTTCAATCCCCAAAGGATAAATTTTCAACCAATTCCTTTATATTTCCTCAAGCTTGCCAAACTAAGAAATCTTCACAGAAGGAATACCAAGAACCAAAAACACTAGGAATAAGGAAATCACATAGCGATGGCTCTATTACCATTTACAGGGAAATTTATTCATCTCAAAGAGAGGATCTGAGATCAATAGTGCCTTTGGTAACACTCATTTCTTCATATTTCCTCAAAAACATGTACTATGCCATAAAGTAGAATCAAACATGGTTCATTTCCCACTTTAACCCTTAGAGGAAAGTTTATGCAACTTCAACCATTTTCAGCAACATGCATTAAATAGATTCAATAAGCAGAATCAACAAACATGAAAGATTGAATAGAAGACATGAACATAAAGATTTACGTGGGGAAAATCCTTTCGAGTAAAAAAACCCACTCTAAAAATGTATATTCATTGTATTATTCAACAACAACGTAAATAGTTACAATACAATGTAGGCTCTAAGCCTCTACATGGAGATTTACATCATGTTCCATCTGGAGATAGTCTGAAAACATAACCCCTCTCAAACTTGGTCTCTCTTCTCTTTGCACTACTACATTACATTTCAACTTCACAAGCATATCACGAGAACCAATGCTTCAACTTCAATAACTAATGAATAGCCACGACAACTTAACTGTCCATACTTTCTCTCGCCATCAAAGTCATATTAGAGTGTTGAGGTGATCCAAAACCATGTCCCTCTAAACTCTTACCATCACACGGATATGCATATTGCTTACTATTGTTACCTCATACTATTGGGACTTTGAGAATATGACATAACACCTCCCTCTAATACAAAGAGATATTGTCGACAAAGCTTATAGAATTTAACCAAGTGGTCCCCCTCACCTATGCAACATCCATGTCACTAACTGTACAATTGATGTGACCTTCCACATAGATTGGTCCCACCTTAACAATGCACTATGGTATGGGACTGCATTCTATGTCTTGATGATGTTCTCCACTCCTACGGACAAGATTTTGCAGCCTCACATCGGATTATCGATGGGACTACTTAGAGATTCCCTCAGCCAACACAATGCCAGCTTGACGTAGCTTCTTGACAATCGCCAAAATTTTGAAGGGACTTACATTTCTGTCCTACTAATAATGATATGTATCTCCAATATTCAACCACACCAGCTTCATGAACATCAAAGAATGAATTCCTTTCGCAGGTCAAGACTCAGGGTTTCGCAATACCTAATACCATAGACTCCACCAATAAAGCATATAATGGAACTCCGAAGTCTAATTGCCAAAAATATTCAACTTTTCTAAGACTTTGCAATTGCATTCGGTAAGTGATAAGCCTGAAGGCCGATACCCGAAATTTCAAAACTTCTAAGTGTTTTCCTGATTTTAGAAAGCCTTAACCAATAAGTTTGAGACACCTTTTTCTCAACATTGTTCATTCATCATTTCCTTCTCCATTGTCATTATCATTCTATCAAGGTTTAATTACCAAATTGGGGTTTGACTAAGGAAAACCACCATTCAAACAAAACAAAAATTATCTTTGTGTATGTGCATATTACAGGTTGAGGAAGGATTGAAGAGATCTTAAAGGAACAATTTTTCATTGTTGCACAAGTTTTCATCATCATTGTCAAGCCACACAAACTAAGTTACAAATTTTATTTTTGAATTTTTGACAGTGGGACCTATGTCAAATAGAATCCAAGATCTAGCATTAGAGGACTATCAAAAGTGTTTTTAGAAGCCTTAACTAGGATCCATTCACCCAAGGGTGAACTATTCCTTCAACAGATCTCAAAAGGAACTTTTGGTGATAGATACATGTGTCTAGACCCTTCTTAGATCTATCTAAAAACTATCATTTTAGTTTTTGTACTTTTAGGAATTTGTATTTTATGTATTAGGTCTTATTGTTCAATTAGTTTGAGTGATTCAAATCATTTCAATTTAGTTCCAGATCTTACCTATTGTCCTAAGGATAGAGATCCAAGTTTTATTAACTCAGCATTGAGGTTGAAAGTCAATATTTACACCTTTTGATCTCTTTCCTAATGAATTACCTTAGGGAAAGAAACCTATTAATATCCCCATAAGTTTTATTGTAACGACCTGACCCTTCGGTAAAATAAAATTTTCCAAATCTACATCAACGAGAAAATAAATGTGCTAGCAAGTCATTTCAATATAATTTTTCTTTCCTTTATTGATAATATATGAACACGATGTCATATTAAAATTACAATAAAGATTCATTTTCATTACAAAAAATTCACAAGTACAAGTAACATGAAAAGATACCTTAACTATCATAGCTCCAATGAGATTTAGAACAAATAGTAGTAAGAAGGTCCAGGAATACGTCCTTTCAAATCTTGGTGCGCTAGTAGCCTTTAGAGGAGGAGAAGCATCACTCGACATTTTTCCACCAGCCACGAACTTATCATGCAGTCCCTCACACATCTATTATTCAATAGATGGCCCTCCCTTTGGCAAAGATATTGGTTGGATAATCGATACTATAAACCAACTAAGCATAGTGTTGTGTCCTACACAACTAGAACCTTGCTATTTCAAAATCTCATACTAGTACAGGGATCACAATGAATTGATAGTGTAGTATCAAGCATCACACAATCTAAGTGGATGGTGTACATTTCACTACTTTGGCCAAATTTTTCTCATTCAGTACTTCAAATGAAGGTTATCTATCACATACACTACTTAGGACCGATTTGACTTAGGGCTATCTTACACACTACGCGTAGGTCTTTTTCCTCCACTGATTAATCCATACCCCAGACATCCTACAACAAACTAAACTACTAGAAATGAAACAACATAACAATTAATCAAAAATTGCCCTTCTATACTCGACATATTCATCCTAGGAGTATCTCAAGTTGTCTAAGTTAACCTAATAACTTAACTTGTGGGTCATTACTTGACTAAATGCCTTCATTTCCATCCTAGTATTTATTAACTAATTACAACCATATTCTCCTTATATGGAGATCATATCAATGAAGCAAAACACATCAAGTACACATATTCATCTTTTAAATAATTTACTTCCTTAGTGCAACTACATGCAGTTCATAGAATTAAATCTCTTTCAATAGAAATACAGATCATAATGCAAATACCTAACTATACACAATCAGTAATTGCATTCCCAATGTAGACACATAAAAATGACCTAGGCCTGCAAGCTCTATTTTAAATCTTTTTCTTCCTATCATAATTAAGACATTTTAATTATGTCCTTGATTCACTTTCGGCTATTAATTAAATAATTCATAATTATGTAGTTAATTCATGTCCTCTTTATTCTTCTTGATTATTAAATAATTTTTATTTATTTATTTATTTAATGTGTCGCTAATTGTCCGATGTCTTCCTATAATTAAATAAATTGCTTAATTTATTTAATTATTTTTTTCCATTATGTCTTCCTATTATTAAATAAATAATTTTATTTATTTATTTAATATGTCACTAATTCTTAAAAGGTCCTCTTATAATTAAATAAGTTCTTTAATTTATTTAATTATTGCCACCTTCAGATTTCCCTCATTTTAAATAAAAATATTTATTTAAATAGTCCCACTTTCTAATTTCCCTCTTTTTAGTAAATAATTTAAATTAAATTATTTACTGTCACATGACCCCACCACTTTTGAATTAAATTAATTTTTAATTCAAAAGGTCAACATCACTTCTTGAATCAAATAATTTTAAATTATTTTTTGATTCTCCAACAACTTTGTTTTATGTGCCCAGTACCTCTTGTCACATGCATTGTCAACCCTTGATTTGATTTTCTAAAAATCAATCTTGTCCATTCATTTCAAATTTGACTTAATGTTGCCCTAACCCTAGTTGTGGGTTGTCATATTGAATCTTGTCCATTGATTCTAGGGCACTTGTTAACTTTTAATCTTGGTCATTCACACAAAATTGCATTTTCTATAAAATGGCAATTTTGGTCTCATTTTGGCACATCTTGCAACCTCATGTTCTTGCGATCTCATACTCTTGCATTCTTTTCATTTTTTCATAGGCATATTTAGATTTCATTTGGCATAGTTTAGACATATTTTAAAGGCTTAATAGTTGCATTATAGCATTATATTGCATGTAGTTACTCAAATCCTTCAACATTTGCTTAGGGATTTTCATTGTCATTAGATTGCTCATCATAAATCTGAGGGTAGCGTCAAATTTTCAGCAAGTTGAGAAGGTATAATGGAGGTAAGACATGGAGGATGAAGACATTTTGGTGAGATTGTTTCATTTGTTTCCATTTTATTCCTTTGCACTTCATTATCACTTTGGGGTTTTCATGTTTTACATTTAATTTGCTAACCCTAGGAAAATTCCCATAGTTACACCCAAAAATATATAAAGAATTACTATTGGAAATAATAGTAGAAGAATATTCCATGCTTGGTTTAATATTTTCTCCAACGATGATGGATTGGTTAGTACTTGCAGCACTTCTAGACTATCAACAATACTTCAAAAAGCTTTGTTTCTCTCTCAAAAAAGGAACACTCAACAATTGATATACAACTGGTAATTGATTTCAGCTTCTCAATTATAAACTCAAAAATTATGATGATGGTTGTTATTTCAACAACATGAAGAAATGTCACTCAGAAAATATAATGATATTTCTCTCAAAAATAACTAATGATTTCTCTAAGAAATAATGATGCAAATTCCTCAATTGCTGGTGTGTAGCAAGATGAGTGAATAATCAAAATATGGTGAACTAGTGTTTGTAAACAAGAATGAAGCGACTATTTATACAACCCAAAGCTTCCAACGTATTCCACAAAGTAAGGAAGGGATTCTTCCACCTCTATCACAAAAGAATTAAACTTACACACCAATTCAAAAACACATGATGAATTGACACCTACAGGTTAAACATCCAGATGTAGCAGATTGAATATTTACAGAGAAAAGGTCATTTGAGGAATTATGTACTCATAGCCAGTTTCGCCCATTTTCTAGGCCGAGTTGATTAACTCTTTTACCGTATTGAATTTGTCAAGCTTTATATTCGACCAAGTCAAAGCATGGATGCTTTTATTAGATTATCCCCTGCATTTCAGGTGACATGTGATTCCTCAAAGCCGTATGCATTTCAAACTCAGATTTATGTTTCCTCCAGCTTAATTGATATGATATATATCGATTCAATAATTACTTGTTTTAAATGTTCAATAATATGACTCAAGAAATATTTTGAGTCACTAGGTTAAAAATAATAAATATTTCGATTAAACTTTATGAAGAATGATGTATTGCAAAATAAATTACTTTATTGCATTTGATTTTCCATGGTTAATAATTTAAAATATTTGGCTAGGTTTAGTATTAACCCGATTCCTCATGGTTGTTGACTTATTCTGTGGCATTTGTCCTTGATGTCAAAACTGCCCTGGGTTGGTGCCTATGCATTTCACAGTCTAGTCTTATTATGGCATTTGATTGGCAATTTTTTTATTTGGTATCATGTGTAGATCTCAGTTGAGGAATTCTAGTTATAGGTTCTATGTTCCATTTTTCAGGTGACATGTTTCTATTTTGATAATTTGTGCTTCAGTGCTTCACTTGATTACATTTGTTTTGCATGTTCATTTCTTGTACAGGTTGATTAATTATGGTTTGATCAGTTACAAGAATCTTGAAATGGAAACATTATGTCCTAACCAATTCGACTCCTTACATGCAATAATGTTAGGAGTATTTCTAATCAACATTTGATGGGAAATGTGGTCGATGTTTATTCACTAGTTAAATTAGTCAATTGATATAATGCCTGTCGGCATGCAAGTCACTATTTTTCTCATGGTTTTGAAAAGGCATTATGAGTTTGATTTTTTTTCGACATGACTGACTTTTGTAAGACAACGGAATTCAAAGTCTTACCACAGTACTACTGGTAGTTAAGCCAGTGACCGTGGTAGTGCGGTGGAAGCTGTTAGCGGCATGCTAGACAACTACTGCTATACCGTAGGTAGCGAGAAGGGAGACCGTGGTAGTGTAGTGAAAATGGTTAGCAACAAGAAACACAACTACCGCTACACCATGGAAAGTCAGAAAGGTAGCCACGGTAGTGTGGTGGAAGTGGCTAGCAGCAAGCAAGACAGCTATCGCTACACTAGAGGCAGTCAAAATGGTAATCGCAGTAGCATGGTGGAAGTGGCTAGCGGCATGCAAGACAACTACCGCTATACCACAGGTTGTTAGAAGTGTAACCAAGGTAGCACAGTGGAAATGGTTAGTGGTATGTAAAGCAACTACTGCTATACCACAATTAGTCTGAAGGGAGACTGTGGTTTAGTGGTAAGGAAGCGGTAAAGGAAGCAGTAACAGTCAGTACTAGTCACCTCCATATCATGGGTGAACAGAATGGTGGGCGCGGTAGCACAGTTGGGGAAGAAAATCATGTGTTGGTTCTTTTGGGAAGCTTAGGTCATTATTTTTCTTCTCTTGTTCGAAGGTTTTGGAACCCTATTCTGGCCACCACCATGGAATCACTCTCTCGATCATTTTAGTGTGCATGTTGTTGGTTTACTGACAACATATAGGAAATATTGGAAGACCATGACAATGGTTGATTCACCTATCAGTCTCCTTCCATTGGGTAAGAGCTCAAATAAGGGAGAAGCTCGAGTTGCTAAGCTACTTTGCAGGTCTGGTAAATTGCTCATGGCAAATTCATTTATGGTCTTCATAGGTATTCATCTATTTATCTTTGCAGAACCGTTACCTTTACAAGCAAGGTTAATAAGCGATAAGTGTTTGCTTCTGCATGGAAGTTGAATATTTGGTTTATTATTTTTCCCTCAGTTAGAACTAATGATTTCACATGCTTAGAATTAAATTTCAATAGTGTTACCATATCAGATTTAAAGAATGGTATTTTTGGGTTGTGGGTAATCATGAAGCCTAAAGAATTTTCTTAGTTTCACACTTGGAGTCATTGGTAACAATTCTTGAATGCATCAGTTTATGATTTTGGTTTCACTACTTTTAGATGTCGGTTACTTTAATATAGCAACAATTTCAGTGGCTATGGTTTACGGTTTATTTAGATCTTATGTTGTTTTGGTTTTAGCACTGATTGTGCAAGCTACTAGAGAGGACAGGTTTCAGTCTGGCTTCTATATTTGCATAATGCTTGGATATTCCTATCAGAAGAACTTCTTTATATTGATATTTTACACATGGACACTGCAACACATGGCATTTTTGGTTGATTGAAGGTTTGGTAACCTGATAATCATCTTTGTTTTATTCTCTGAAATAGAAAAATGAGCAATTGTTGCAACCTTCCTTGAATGTAATGATGAAATCTATAATCAGAAGAAAATAGAGAGATTAGGGCTTTATCCTTATTGAAAAACCTGAAAACACAATGAGACAATAGAAGTGCAACATATAATAGTTTTGTATGAGATATAGAGAGAATCCTTTTGCTGAAAAAAATGTGGAAACACAGTGTGTTAACTATTTTGAATAGTATCATGAGAAAAGGATAAAAATAAAAAGAGAGAGAGTTAATTGTTTGATGAAGAACAATGAGAAAAGTATGAAACATAAAATGAAATAGAGAGATCCTCTGTATCATTGTATGATTTACTAAAATAGTAAAGGGGTTGGTGCTCCTTGAGATTGGTGTCTCTAAATGAGGGGTTGGTGCTCCTTGAGATTGGTGTCTCTAAATGAGGGGATGGTTCTCCTTGAGTTGGTGCTCAAAAATTAGCCTATAAAGCATTGTAAGCAGTGGTTTTGAAATTCAGCCAGTAAGGCAGTTTAGGAGTGGTTTTTCTACCCCAGGAGGGTTTTCCACTAGACAATTTCTATGTCTCTCATTTGTGTGATTTATGTTTATTTTGCACACTCTTTCCTTCAGTCATTTATGTTATTGTGCTCATTTTGTTGGTCAATACTCTGATAATTTAAGGCTGTTTAAAATTTTAAAGTCAATTTTCTCAAGTCTGTCATGCAAATTTAGATTGTGCAAATCTGATGCAAAATGTCTTTCATAAAGTGAATTAACTTCTGCATTTTGTGCTCATTATATGAATGCTCAAAATTTTGTCAAAAGCAAGTCAAAGTTGCATATTATAAAGTTTTATATTTATGTTGATAAAGCACAGCAAGATTGTTCATAAAGCTTTAATTGAACAATATCATATGTTGCTTTTAATATGGATTATAAATGTTAGTCAAGTCTCATGTCAATCTGATCTAAAGTGTTAATGTTCACTTGCTGAAACAAATATGTCACTTTGGGTTAAATGAGTAAAAGTTTCATTATGCTTTCAAAGTTAAAAGTTAAAATCACTCTAGGGTAAGTGCACCAAGATGGTTCCCAATAAGGGGACTTAAGTGGGATTTTTTTTTCTGAAATCAGCAAATACCGACCTTGGACGTGAAATTGAGGATACTTAGACTCAAAATTTTGAGATGGAACAAAAAGATGAATTCAAGTGCTCCAAGTCTACTTTCTAAACTACTAATTTATTTTGAAAATGGTTGAGATTAAGGGGTTCAAACGAGGGATGTACACAAATTGGTGTTGTTTTTGTCAGAAAAACATAACATAGCAACTCTTGTACGACCTTCGTACGGTGAAATTTTTTTAGTATTTTTAAAATCGCAATGATTAGAAGTTAGCTAACAATATGTAGTTGATGCACGATTTTTCTGATAATTTTTTAATGAATATTTGACTTTTTACTAATTTGCGATGTGGACATATACTGAAAATAGATTTTTGGCCGTGCTACCCCTACAAATTTTGGAAACTAATTGATTTTTAAAATTTTGTAGATTGGAGTCTAGTTTCTAAAAATGTAATTTATTTGAAAATTGATGAACGGTTAATTTATAACAAAAAAAATACCAAACACTGCTTCTTGGCAAAAAAAAGACATACAAATAAAATAAATTATGGATGAAAGACTTAACGTTTTCATAAAGTGAAAAAAATTACATCGTTGGATAGCTAAGAGATAACCCAACATTACCCATGTGCTCATTTTTTTTGATATTGAACCATGTGCAATCCTGACGGTGAGCACGACCTCAATTATGAGAAATATGGTGGATTTTTTAAAAACACGTCTCTGGTCATTGGGAATGCCCTCCAAGCCTTTGGTTTGGTATTCCAAGGAAAATACCAAGCCTAAGGCTTGGGAATTCCCAAAGCAAGATATAGCGTGAGCGCATTATAATGCGCTCGCATTATATCTCACTTTTGGCATGCTTTTTGCTTCTGCGGGGAACATGTATACTAGCACATAACACATGCGCATTATAACATGCTCGCGTTATGTCTTACTTTATGTTAAATGCTAATATATTAATGTATGCTGATATATTTTTATGTACATGTATGTTATATATGTATGTATGCTTGTATGGATGTAAGATTATATGTACATATGTATTATGCTTGTATGTATGTCTTTAGATGAAGGGAGAATTTAGAGAGTCTAGAGAGATGGAGAGGGGGTCGAACTGAGATTTTAAGAGAGAGGGAGTGGGAGAGAAGGGGTTGGATTGAGGGGTACTTAGCTAGGTAGGGTGGGAGGGATAGAGGGAGGGAGGGAGAGAGAGGGGGGGTGGGAGAGAGAATTGAGGGAAAGGGAGAGAGAGGGGGTGGGAGAGAGAATTGAGGGAGAGGGAGAGAGAGAGAGGGGAGAGAGAGAGACAAAGAGAAAGAGAGAGTTATGTAGGTAGGGTGTGAAAGGGAGAGACTTGAGAGTGTGAGGGGGGTAAGAGGGAGAGACTTGAGAGATAGGTAGTGAGAGAGGAGTGTGAGAGAGAGGGAGTGTGAGAGAGATGGAGTGTGTGAGAGGGGAGTGTGAGTGAGAGACCTGAGAGAGGGAGAGGGTGTGAGAGGGAGTGACCTGATAGAGGTAGAGAAAGAGGGGGGTGGAGTGAGAGAGACTTATCTAGGTAGGGTTGGAGGGATAGATAGAGAGAGGGGAGAGAGACAAAGAGAAAGTTACCTAGGTAGGTTGCCAGAGGGAGAGACCTTAGAGAGAGAGGGGGTGAAAGGAAGAGACATGAGAGAGAGGGAGAGAGAGGTAGTGGGAGAGAGTGGGATGGAGTGGGAGGGACATAAAGAGAGATGGATAAAGGGAGTGAGAGAGGGTGGCAGGGATTGATTGAACGAGAGGTACACAGAAAGAGGGAGATGATAGATAGAGACAATTAGAGAGGGTGGGAGGGAGGGAAGGAGGGAGAGGTGAGATGTATAGATAGAGAGAAAGTGATAGGGGTTGAGGGATAAGGGTGGAGGACCTATAGGGTTGATGGTTTCTAGGGTATTAGGGTATAAGGTTTGAGGGTTGAGGGAATAGGTTTGATGGTAGAGGGTATTTGGTTGAGGGTATAGGGTAGAAGGTTTAAGGTTTAAGTGTTTAGGGTTGAAGGGTTTGGGGTTAAGGGTTTAGGGTTAAGGGTTTACTTGGTTGAGGGTAGAGGGTTTAGGGTATAGGTTTGAGGGTATATGGTTGAAGGATTAGGTTCATGGTCCAATGTAAGGGGTAGAGGGTTTATGGTTTAGGGTTTAAGGATTGAGTGTTGAGGGATTAAGGGTTGAGGGTTGAGAATTGAGGGTTGAGTGTCTAATGTATAGGGTAAAGGGTAGAGGGTTTAAGGGTTGAGGATTGAATATTGAGGGCTTAAGGTATAGGGTTGAGGGATTAGGGTTGAGGGTAAAATATATAGGGTAGATGTTATAGGGGTTGAGATATTAAGGATTGAGGGATTAGGGTTTAGGGTACAGAGTATTGGGTTGAGGGTAGAGGTTAGAGGGTAGAGGGTAGAGGGTAAAGGGTTTAACAGTTTAGGGTTTAAGGGGTTAGGGTTGAGGGTTGAGTGTTTAGGGTTGAGTGTTTAAGGGTTTAAGGGTTGAGGGTTTAAGGGTCAAGAGGGTTGAGGGATTAGGGTTGAGAGTTTACTAAGTGGGTTTTAGGGTTGGGGGATTAGGGTAGAGGGTAGAGGATTGGCGCTAGAGGGTAGAGGGTTTATGGGTTAGGGTTTAAGGGTTTAGTGTTTAGGGATATGGGATTAATAGGTTATAGGGTAGAGGTTATAGCAGTTGATAGATTAGGGTTTAAGGGTTGAGGGTTGAGGATTAAATTTTAAAGGTTGAGGTTGAGTTGAGGATTAAGAGGGTATAGGGTTGAGGATTGAGCTTTATGGTTGCCAGAGTTGAGGTTCAAGTTAAGAGAATATAGGGGTTGGAATTGGGTTTAAGGACTGAGGTTGATAGTTGGGGATTAAGTATAAGGGTTGAGGTTTAAAGTTTGAGGGTTGTTGAGGGTTGAAAGAGAGTTAAGAGGTATAGGGTTGAGGATTGGGGTTTTAGGTTGAAGTTGAGAGTTAAGAGAATTATAGGGTTGAGGATTAGGGGTTTAAGGAGTTTGAGGGTTGAAGTTGAGGGTTGAGGGATTTAAGAGGAATTATAGGGAGGTTGTTCTGGATTAGGGTTTAGGGTTGAGGTTGATGAATTAAGAGGGTATAGAGTTGAAGTTAGGGTTTAGGGTTAGGAGTTTGAGGATTAAGGGTTTGAGGTTGAGATTAGAGGTATAGGGTTGAGAAAGGATTAGGTTTGGGTTTGAGATTTGGGGTTCAAGTTAAGAGGGTGTGAGGGGGTAGAGGGATTAGGTTTGAAGGATTAGAGAGGTATAGGGGTTGAGGATTATGGTTTTAAGGTTAGGATTTAAAGTTGAGGGTTAATAAATTAAGAGGTATGGGGTTGAGGATTAGGGGTTCAAGGGTTGAGGTTGGCGAGGTTAGGGAGGTATTTTAAGGGTTGAGGGTTGAGGGATTAAGAGGGTATAGGGGTTGAGGGAATATGGTTTAAGGGTTGAGGGTTGAGGGATTAGGTTTTAAGGGTTGAGGTTTGAGGGTAGAGGGATTAAGAGGGTATAGGGATTAAGGGATTAGGGTTTAACGGTTGAGGGTTGAGGGATTAAGAGGATTGAGGAATTGAGGGATTAGTGTTTAAGGGTTGAGGGTTGAGGAATTAAGAGGGTATAGGGGTTGAGGGATTAGGGTTTAAGGGTTGAGGGTTGAGGGAAGAGGGA